>CM056601.1:20414535-20987035 GCA_029721355.1 Tegillarca granosa
GAGTCACCTCTACTATATATGACTATATAATCAACATCTAGTGAAGTCACATCTGCTATATATGACTAATATATTGAACATCTAGTGAAGTCACCTCTGCTATATTGATATATATAATCAACATCTAGTGAAGTCACCTCTGCTATACACGAGCATATATGATCAACATCTAGTGAAGTCACCTCTGCTATACACGAGCATATATAATCAACATCTAGTGAAGTCTCCTCTACTATACACGAGCATATATGATCAACATCTAGTGAAGTCACCTCTGCTATATGACTATATATATTGAACATCTAGTGAAGTCACCTCTGCTATATATGATATATAATCAACATCTAGTGAAGTCACATCTGCTAACATATATATATTGAACATCTATGAAGTCACCTCTGCTATATAGACTATATATAATCAACATCTAGTGAAGTCACCTCTGCTCTACACGAGCATATATGATCAACATCTAGTGAAGTCACCTCTGCTATACACGAGCATATAGATCAACATCTAGTGAAGTCACCTCTGCTTTATATGACTATATATAATGAACATCTAGTGAAGCCACCTCTATATATAGACTATATATAATCAACATCTAGTGAAGTCACCTCTGCTATATATGACTATATATATTGAACATCTAGTGAAGTCACCTCTGCTATAAATATATATAATCAACATCTAGTGAAGTCACCTCTGCTATACACGAGCATATATGATCAACATCTAGTGAAGTCACCTCTGCTATACACGAGCATATATGATCAACATCTAGTGAAGTCACCTCTGCTAGATATGACTATATAATAATGAACATCTAGTGAAGTCACCTACTATACACGAGCATATATAATCAACATCTAGTGAATGACATCTACTATAGATAATAAATATAAACATCTAGTGAAGTCACCTATGCTATACAATAGCATATATCATCAACATCTAGTGAAGTCACCTCTACTATACACGAGTATATATAATCAACATCTAGTGAAGTCACCTCTGCTATACACGAGTGTATATATCAACATCTAGTGAAGTCACCTCTACTAAACACGAGCATATATAATCAACATCTAGTGAAGTCACCTCTACTATATATGACTATATATAATGAACATCTAGTGAAGTCACCTCTGCTATCAACGAGCATATATAATCAACATCTAGTGAAGTCACCCCTGCTATACACAAGCATATATAATCAACATCTAGTGAAGTCACCTCTGTTGTACACGAGCATATATAATCAACATCTAGTGAAGTCACCTCTGCTATTAACGAGCATATATGATCAACATCCAGTGAAGTCACCTCTGCTATACACGAGCATATATGATCAACATCTAGTGAATTCACCTCTGCTATATATAAATATATATAATGAACATCTAGTGAAGTCACCTCTACTATATATGACTATATATAATCAACATCTAGTGAAGTCACCTCTGCTATATATGTCTATATATATTGAACATCTAGTGAAGTCACCTCTGCTATATATGACTATATATAATCAACATCTAGTGAAGTCACCTCTGCTATACACGAGCATATATAATCAACATCTAGTGAAGTCACCTCTGCTATACACAAGCATATATGATCAACATCTGGTGAAGTCACCTCTGCTATACACGAGCATATATGATCAACATCTAGTGAAGTCACCTCTGCTATATATGACTATATATAATGAACATCTACTAAAGTCACCTCTACTATACACGAGCATATATAATCAACATCTAGTGAAGTGACATCTACTATATATGACTATAAATAATGAACATCTATTGAAGTCACCTATGCTATACAATAGCATATATCATCAACATCTAGTGAAGTCACCTCTACTATACACGAGTATATATAATCAACATCTAGTGAAGTCACCTCTGCTATACACGAGTATATATAATCAACATCTAGTGAAGTCACCTCTACTAAACACGAGCATATATAATCAACATCTAGTGAAGTCACCTCTACTATATATGACTATATATAATGAACATCTAGTGAAGTCACCTCTGCTCTACACGAGCATATATGATCAACATCTAGTGAAGTCACCTCTACTATACACGAGCATATATAATCAACATCTAGTGAAGTGACATCTACTATATATGACTATAAATAATGAAAATCTAGTGAAGTCACCTATGCTATACACGAGCATATATGATCAACATCCAGTGAAGTCACCTCTGCTATACACGAGCATATATGATCAACATCTAGTGAAGTCACCTCTGCTATATATGACATATATAATGAACATCTAGTGAAGTCACCTCTACTATATATGACTATATATAATCAACATCTGGTGAAGTCACCTCTGCTATATATGACTATATATATTGAACATCTAGTGAAGTCGCCTCTGCTATATATGACTATATATAATCAACATCTAGTGAAGTCACCTCTGCTATACACGAGCATATATGATCAACATCTAGTGAAGTCACCTCTGCTATACACGAGCATATATGATCAACATCTAGTGAAGTCACCTCTGCTATACATGACTATATCTAATGAACATATAGTGAAGTCACCTCTACTATATATGACTATATATAATCAACATCTAGTCAAGTCACCTCTACTATATATGACTATATATAATCAACATCTAGTGAAGTCACCTCTGCTATATATGACTATATATATTGAACATCTAGTGAAGTCACCTCTGCTATCAACGAGCATATATAATCAACATCTAGTGAAGTCACCTCTGCTATACACAAGCATATATGATCAACATCTGGTGAAGTCACCTCTGCTATACACGAGCATATATGATCAACATCTAGTGAAGTCACCTCTGCTATATATGACTATATATAATGAACATCTACTGAAGTCACCTCTACTATACACGAGCATATATAATCAACATCTAGTGAAGTGACATCTACTATATATGACTATAATAATGAACATCTATTGAAGTCACCTATGCTATACAATAGCATATATCATCAACATCTAGTGAAGTCACCTCTACTATACACGAGTATATATAATTAACATCTAGTGAAGTCACCTCTGCTATACACGAGTATATATAATCAACATCTAGTGAAGTCACCTCTACTAAACACGAGCATATATAATCAACATCTAGTGAAGTCACCTCTACTATATATGACTATATATAATGAACATCTAGTGAAGTCACCTCTGCTATCAACGAGCATATAATCAACATCTAGTGAAGTCACCTCTGCTATACACAAGCATATATAATCAACATCTACTGAAGTCACCTCTGCTATACACGAGCATATATGATCAACATCTAGTGAAGTCACCTCTGCTATACACGAGCATATAATCAACATCTAGTGAAGTCTCCTCTACTATACACGAGCATATATGATCAACATCTAGTGAAGTCACCTCTGCTATATATGACTATATATATTGAACATCTAGAGAAGTCACCTCTGCTATATATGACTATATATAATCAACATCTAGTGAAGTCACATCTGCTATATATGACTATATATATTGAACATCTAGTGAAGTCACCTCTGCTATACACGAGCATATATGATCAACATCTAGACAAGTCACCTCTGCTTTATATGACTATATAATGAACATCTAGTGAAGTCACCTCTACTATATATGACTATATATAATCAACATCTAGTGAAGTGACCTCTGCTATATATGACTATATATATTGAACATCTAGTGAAATCACCTCTGCTATATATGACTATATATAATCAACATCTAGTGAAGTCACCTCTGCTCTACACGAGCATATATGATCAACATCTATTGAAGTCACCTCTGCTATACACGAGAATATATGATCAACATCTTGTGAAGTCACCTCTGCTATATATGACTATATATAATGAACATATAGTGAAGTCACCTCTACTATATATGACTATATCTAATGAACATATAGTGAAGTCACCTCTACTATATATGGACTATATATAATCAACATCTAGTCAAGTCACCTCTACTATATATGACTATATATAATCAACATCTAGTGAAGTCACCTCTGCTATATATGACTATATATATTGAACATCTAGTGAAGTCACCTCTGCTATCAACGAGCATATATAATCAACATCTAGTGAAGTCACCTCTGCTATACACAAGCATATATGATCAACATCTGGTGAAGTCACCTCTGCTATACACGAGCATATATGATCAACATCTAGTGAAGTCACCTCTGCTATATATGACTATATATAATGAACATCTACTGAAGTCACCTCTACTATACACGAGCATATATAATCAACATCTAGTGAAGTGACATCTACTATATATGACTATAAATAATGAACATCTATTGAAGTCACCTATGCTATACAATAGCATATATCATCAACATCTAGTGAAGTCACCTCTACTATACACGAGTATATATAATTAACATCTAGTGAAGTCACCTCTGCTATACACGAGTATATATAATCAACATCTAGTGAAGTCACCTCTACTAAACACGAGCATATATAATCAACATCTGGTGAAGTCACCTCTGCTATACACGAGCATATATGATCAACATCTAGTGAAGTCACCTCTGCTATATATGACTATATATAATGAACATCTACTGAAGTCACCTCTACTATACACGAGCATATATAATCAACATCTAGTGAAGTGACATCTACTATATATGACTATAAATAATGAACATCTATTGAAGTCACCTATGCTATACAATAGCATATATCATCAACATCTAGTGAAGTCACCTCTACTATACACGAGTATATATAATTAACATCTAGTGAAGTCACCTCTGCTATACACGAGTATATATAATCAACATCTAGTGAAGTCACCTCTACTAAACACGAGCATATATAATCAACATCTAGTGAAGTCACCTCTACTATATATGACTATATATAATGAACATCTAGTGAAGTCACCTCTGCTATCAACGAGCATATATAATCAACATCTAGTGAAGTCACCTCTGCTATACACAAGCATATATAATCAACATCTACTGAAGTCACCTCTGCTATACACGAGCATATATGATCAACATCTAGTGAAGTCACCTCTGCTATACACGAGCATATATAATCAACATCTAGTGAAGTCTCCTCTACTATACACGAGCATATATGATCAACATCTAGTGAAGTCACCTCTGCTATATATGACTATATATATTGAACATCTAGAGAAGTCACCTCTGCTATATATGACTATATATAATCAACATCTAGTGAAGTCACATCTGCTATATATGACTATATATATTGAACATCTAGTGAAGTCACCTCTGCTATACACGAGCATATATGATCAACATCTAGACAAGTCACCTCTGCTTTATATGACTATATATAATGAACATCTAGTGAAGTCACCTCTACTATATATGACTATATATAATCAACATCTAGTGAAGTGACCTCTGCTATATATGACTATATATATTGAACATCTAGTGAAATCACCTCTGCTATATATGACTATATATAATCAACATCTAGTGAAGTCACCTCTGCTCTACACGAGCATATATGATCAACATCTATTGAAGTCACCTCTGCTATACACGAGAATATATGATCAACATCTTGTGAAGTCACCTCTGCTATATATGACTATATATAATGAACATATAGTGAAGTCACCTCTACTATATATGACTATATCTAATGAACATATAGTGAAGTCACCTCTACTATATATGACTATATATAATCAACATCTAGTCAAGTCACCTCTACTATATATGACTATATATAATCAACATCTAGTGAAGTCACCTCTGCTATATATGACTATATATATTGAACATCTAGTGAAGTCACCTCTGCTATCAACGAGCATATATAATCAACATCTAGTGAAGTCACCTCTGCTATACACAAGCATATATGATCAACATCTGGTGAAGTCACCTCTGCTATACACGAGCATATATGATCAACATCTAGTGAAGTCACCTCTGCTATATATGACTATATATAATGAACATCTACTGAAGTCACCTCTACTATACACGAGCATATATAATCAACATCTAGTGAAGTGACATCTACTATATATGACTATAAATAATGAACATCTATTGAAGTCACCTATGCTATACAATAGCATATATCATCAACATCTAGTGAAGTCACCTCTACTATACACGAGTATATATAATTAACATCTAGTGAAGTCACCTCTGCTATACACGAGTATATATAATCAACATCTAGTGAAGTCACCTCTACTAAACACGAGCATATATAATCAACATCTAGTGAAGTCACCTCTACTATATATGACTATATATAATGAACATCTAGTGAAGTCACCTCTGCTATCAACGAGCATATATAATCAACATCTAGTGAAGTCACCTCTGCTATACACAAGCATATATAATCAACATCTACTGAAGTCACCTCTGCTATACACGAGCATATATGATCAACATCTAGTGAAGTCACCTCTGCTATACACGAGCATATATAATCAACATCTAGTGAAGTCTCCTCTACTATACACGAGCATATATGATCAACATCTAGTGAAGTCACCTCTGCTATATATGACTATATATATTGAACATCTAGAGAAGTCACCTCTGCTATATATGACTATATATAATCAACATCTAGTGAAGTCACATCTGCTATATATGACTATATATATTGAACATCTAGTGAAGTCACCTCTGCTATACACGAGCATATATGATCAACATCTAGACAAGTCACCTCTGCTTTATATGACTATATATAATGAACATCTAGTGAAGTCACCTCTACTATATATGACTATATATAATCAACATCTAGTGAAGTGACCTCTGCTATATATGACTATATATATTGAACATCTAGTGAAATCACCTCTGCTATATATGACTATATATAATCAACATCTAGTGAAGTCACCTCTGCTCTACACGAGCATATATGATCAACATCTATTGAAGTCACCTCTGCTATACACGAGAATATATGATCAACATCTTGTGAAGTCACCTCTGCTATATATGACTATATATAATGAACATCTAGTGAAGTCACCTCTACTATACACGAGCATATATAATCAACATCTAGTGAAGTGACATCTACTATATATGACTATAAATAATGAACATCTAGTGAAGTCACCTATGCTATACACGAGCATATATGATCAACATCTAGTGAAGTCACCTCTGCTATACACGAGCATATATGATCAACATCTAGTGAAGTCACCTCTGCTATATATGACTATATATAATGAAAATCTAGTGAAGTCACCTCTACTATATATGACTATATATAATCAACATCTAGTGAAGTCACATCTGCTATATATGACTATATATATTGAACATCTAGTGAAGTCACCTCTGCTATATATGACTATATATAATCAACATCTAGTGAAGTCACCTCTGCTATACACGAGCATATATGATCAACATCTAGTGAAGTCACCTCTGCTATACACGAGCATATATAATCAACATCTAGTGAAGTCTCCTCTACTATACACGAGCATATATGATCAACATCTAGTGAAGTCACCTCTGCTATATATGACTATATATATTGAACATCTAGTGAAGTCACCTCTGCTATATATGACTATATATAATCAACATCTAGTGAAGTCACATCTGCTATATATGACTATATATATTGAACATCTAGTGAAGTCACCTCTGCTATATATGACTATATATAATCAACATCTAGTGAAGTCACCTCTGCTCTACACGAGCATATATGATCAACATCTAGTGAAGTCACCTCTGCTATACACGAGCATATATGATCAACATCTAGTGAAGTCACCTCTGCTTTATATGACTATATATAATGAACATCTAGTGAAGCCACCTCTACTATATATGACTTATATATAATCAACATCTAGTGAAGTCACCTCTGCTATATATGACTATATATATTGAACATCTAGTGAAGTCACCTCTGCTATAAATGACTATATATAATCAACATCTAGTGAAGTCACCTCTGCTTTACACGAGCATATATGATCAACATCTAGTGAAGTCACCTCTGCTATACACGAGCATATATGATCAACATCTAGTGAAGTCACCTCTGCTATATATGACTATATATAATGAACATCTAGTGAAGTCACCTCTACTATACACGAGCATATATAATCAACATCTAGTGAAGTGACATCTACTATATATGACTATAAATAATAAACATCTAGTGAAGTCACCTATGCTATACAATAGCATATATCATCAACATCTAGTGAAGTCACCTCTACTATACACGAGTATATATAATCAACATCTAGTGAAGTCACCTCTGCTATACACGAGTATATATAATCAACATCTAGTGAAGTCACCTCTACTAAACACGAGCATATATAATCAACATCTAGTGAAGTCACCTCTACTATATATGACTATATATAATGAACATCTAGTGAAGTCACCTCTGCTATCAACGAGCATATATAATCAACATCTAGTGAAGTCACCCCTGCTATACACAAGCATATATAATCAACATCTAGTGAAGTCACCTCTGTTGTACACGAGCATATATAATCAACATCTAGTGAAGTCACCTCTGCTATTAACGAGCATATATGATCAACATCCAGTGAAGTCACCTCTGCTATACACGAGCATATATGATCAACATCTAGTGAAGTCACCTCTGCTATATACAAATATATATAATGAACATCTAGTGAAGTCACCTCTACTATATATGACTATATATAATCAACATCTAGTGAAGTCACCTCTGCTATATATGTCTATATATATTGAACATCTAGTGAAGTCACCTCTGCTATATATGACTATATATAATCAACATCTAGTGAAGTCACCTCTGCTATACACGAGCATATATAATCAACATCTAGTGAAGTCACCTCTGCTATACACAAGCATATATGATCAACATCTGGTGAAGTCACCTCTGCTATACACGAGCATATATGATCAACATCTAGTGAAGTCACCTCTGCTATATATGACTATATATAATGAACATCTACTGAAGTCACCTCTACTATACACGAGCATATATAAT
Source organism: Tegillarca granosa (assembly GCA_029721355.1). Classification (NCBI taxonomy): domain Eukaryota; kingdom Metazoa; phylum Mollusca; class Bivalvia; order Arcoida; family Arcidae; genus Tegillarca; species Tegillarca granosa. The sequence goes on from CM056601.1 coordinate 20,423,622, forward strand.
CAACATCTAGTGAAGTGACATCTACTATATATGACTATAAATAATGAACATCTATTGAAGTCACCTATGCTATACAATAGCATATATCATCAACATCTAGTGAAGTCACCTCTACTATACACGAGTATATATAATCAACATCTAGTGAAGTCACCTCTGCTATACACGAGTATATATAATCAACATCTAGTGAAGTCACCTCTACTAAACACGAGCATATATAATCAACATCTAGTGAAGTCACCTCTACTATATATGACTATATATAATGAACATCTAGTGAAGTCACCTCTGCTCTACACGAGCATATATGATCAACATCTAGTGAAGTCACCTCTACTATACACGAGCATATATAATCAACATCTAGTGAAGTGACATCTACTATATATGACTATAAATAATGAAAATCTAGTGAAGTCACCTATGCTATACACGAGCATATATGATCAACATCCAGTGAAGTCACCTCTGCTATACACGAGCATATATGATCAACATCTAGTGAAGTCACCTCTGCTATATATGACTATATATAATGAACATCTAGTGAAGTCACCTCTACTATATATGACTATATATAATCAACATCTGGTGAAGTCACCTCTGCTATATATGACTATATATATTGAACATCTAGTGAAGTCGCCTCTGCTATATATGACTATATATAATCAACATCTAGTGAAGTCACCTCTGCTATACACGAGCATATATGATCAACATCTAGTGAAGTCACCTCTGCTATACACGAGCATATATGATCAACATCTAGTGAAGTCACCTCTGCTATACATGACTATATATAATGAACATATAGTGAAGTCACCTCTACTATATATGACTATATATAATCAACATCTAGTCAAGTCACCTCTACTATATATGACTATATATAATCAACATCTAGTGAAGTCACCTCTGCTATATATGACTATATATATTGAACATCTAGTGAAGTCACCTCTGCTATCAACGAGCATATATAATCAACATCTAGTGAAGTCACCTCTGCTATACACAAGCATATATGATCAACATCTGGTGAAGTCACCTCTGCTATACACGAGCATATATGATCAACATCTAGTGAAGTCACCTCTGCTATATATGACTATATATAATGAACATCTACTGAAGTCACCTCTACTATACACGAGCATATATAATCAACATCTAGTGAAGTGACATCTACTATATATGACTATAAATAATGAACATCTATTGAAGTCACCTATGCTATACAATAGCATATATCATCAACATCTAGTGAAGTCACCTCTACTATACACGAGTATATATAATTAACATCTAGTGAAGTCACCTCTGCTATACACGAGTATATATAATCAACATCTAGTGAAGTCACCTCTACTAAACACGAGCATATATAATCAACATCTAGTGAAGTCACCTCTACTATATATGACTATATATAATGAACATCTAGTGAAGTCACCTCTGCTATCAACGAGCATATATAATCAACATCTAGTGAAGTCACCTCTGCTATACACAAGCATATATAATCAACATCTACTGAAGTCACCTCTGCTATACACGAGCATATATGATCAACATCTAGTGAAGTCACCTCTGCTATACACGAGCATATATGATCAACATCTAGTGAAGTCACCTCTGCTATACACGAGCATATATGATCAACATCTAGTGAAGTCACCTCTGCTTTATATGACTATATATAATGAACATCTAGTGAAGTCACCTCTACTATATATGACTATATATAATCAACATCTAGTGAAGTCACCTCTGCTATATATGACTATATATATTGAACATCTAGTGAAGTCACCTCTGCTATATATGACTATATATAATCAACATCTAGTGAAGTCACCTCTGCTATACACGAGCATATATGATCAAAATCTAGTGAAGTCACCTCTGCTATACACGAGCATATATGATCAACATCTAGTGAAGTCACCTCTGCTATATATGACTATATATAATGAACATCTAGTGAAGTCACCTCTACTATACACGAGCATATATAATCAACATCTAGTGAAGTCACCTCTGCTATATATGACTATATATAATCAACATCTAGTGAAGTCACCTCTGCTATACACGAGCATATATGATCAAAATCTAGTGAAGTCACCTCTGCTATACACGAGCATATATGATCAACATCTAGTGAAGTCACTTCTGCTATATATGACTATATATAATGAACATCTAGTGAAGTCACCTCTACTATATATGACTATATATAATCAACATCTAGTGAAGTCACCTCTGCTATATATGACTATATATATTGAACATCTAGTGAAGTCACCTCTGCTATCAACGAGCATATATAATCAACATCTAGTGAAGTCACCTCTGCTATACACAAGCATATATGATCAACATCTGGTGAAGTCACCTCTGCTATACACGAGCATATATGATCAACATCTAGTGAAGTCACCTCTGCTATATATGACTATATATAATGAACATCTACTGAAGTCACCTCTACTATACACGAGCATATATAATCAACATCTAGTGAAGTGACATCTACTATATATGACTATAAATAATGAACATCTATTGAAGTCACCTATGCTATACAATAGCATATATCATCAACATCTAGTGAAGTCACCTCTACTATACACGAGTATATAATTAACATCTAGTGAAGTCACCTCTGCTATACACGAGTATATATAATCAACATCTAGTGAAGTCACCTCTACTAAACACGAGCATATATAATCAACATCTAGTGAAGTCACCTTTACTATATATGACTATATATAATGAACATCTAGTGAAGTCACCTCTGCTATCAACGAGCATATATAATCAACATCTAGTGAAGTCACCTCTGCTATACACAAGCATATATAATCAACATCTACTGAAGTCACCTCTGCTATACACGAGCATATATGATCAACATCTAGTGAAGTCACCTCTGCTATACACGAGCATATATGATCAACATCTAGTGAAGTCACCTCTGCTATACACGAGCATATATGATCAACATCTAGTGAAGTCACCTCTGCTTTATATGACTATATATAATGAACATCTAGTGAAGTCACCTCTACTATATATGACTATATATAATCAACATCTAGTGAAGTCACCTCTGCTTTATATGACTATATATTGAACATCTAGTGAAGTCACCTCTGCTATATATGACTATATATAATCAACATCTAGTGAAGTCACCTCTGCTATACACGAGCATATATGATCAAAATCTAGTGAAGTCACCTCTGCTATACACGAGCATATATGATCAACATCTAGTGAAGTCACCTCTGCTATATATGACTATATATAATGAACATCTAGTGAAGTCACCTCTACTATACACGAGCATATATAATCAACATCTAGTGAAGTGACATCTACTATATATGACTATAAATAATGAACATCTATTGAAGTCACCTATGCTATACAATAGCATATATCATCAACATCTAGTGAAGTCACCTCTACTATACACGAGTATATATAATCAACATCTAGTGAAGTCACCTCTGCTATACACGAGTATATATAATCAACATCTAGTGAAGTCACCTCTACTAAACACGAGCATATATAATCAAGATCTAGTGAAGTCACCTCTACTATATATGACTATATATAATGAACATCTAGTGAAGTCACCTCTGCTATCAACGAGCATATATAATCAACATCTAGTGAAGTCACCTCTGCTATACACAAGCATATATAATCAACATCTAGTGAAGTCACCTCTGCTATACACGAGCATATATAATCAACATCTAGTGAAGTCACCTCTGCTATATATGACTATATATGTTGAACATCGAGTGAAGTCACCTCTGCTTTATATGACTATATATAATGAACATCTACTAAAGTCACCTCTACTATACACGAGCATATATAATCAACATCTAGTGAAGTGACATCTACTATATATGACTATAAATAATGAACATCTATTGAAGTCACCTATGCTATACAATAGCATATATCATCAACATCTAGTGAAGTCACCTCTACTATACACGAGTATATATAATCAACATCTAGTGAAGTCACCTCTGCTATACACGAGTATATATAATCAACATCTAGTGAAGTCACCTCTACTAAACACGAGCATATATAATCAACATCTAGTGAAGTCACCTCTACTATATATGACTATATATAATGAACATCTAGTGAAGTCACCTCTGCTCTACACGAGCATATATGATCAACATCTAGTGAAGTCACCTCTACTATACACGAGCATATATAATCAACATCTAGTGAAGTGACATCTACTATATATGACTATAAATAATGAAAATCTAGTGAAGTCACCTATGCTATACACGAGCATATATGATCAACATCCAGTGAAGTCACCTCTGCTATACACGAGCATATATGATCAACATCTAGTGAAGTCACCTCTGCTATATATGACTATATATAATGAACATCTAGTGAAGTCACCTCTACTATATATGACTATATATAATCAACATCTGGTGAAGTCACCTCTGCTATATATGACTATATATATTGAACATCTAGTGAAGTCGCCTCTGCTATATATGACTATATATAATCAACATCTAGTGAAGTCACCTCTGCTATACACGAGCATATATGATCAACATCTAGTGAAGTCACCTCTGCTATACACGAGCATATATGATCAACATCTAGTGAAGTCACCTCTGCTATACATGACTATATCTAATGAACATATAGTGAGGTCACCTCTACTATATATGACTATATATAATCAACATCTAGTCAAGTCACCTCTACTATATATGACTATATATAATCAACATCTAGTGAAGTCACCTCTGCTATATATGACTATATATATTGAACATCTAGTGAAGTCACCTCTGCTATCAACGAGCATATATAATCAACATCTAGTGAAGTCACCTCTGCTATACACAAGCATATATGATCAACATCTGGTGAAGTCACCTCTGCTATACACGAGCATATATGATCAACATCTAGTGAAGTCACCTCTGCTATATATGACTATATATAATGAACATCTACTGAAGTCACCTCTACTATACACGAGCATATATAATCAACATCTAGTGAAGTGACATCTACTATATATGACTATAAATAATGAACATCTATTGAAGTCACCTATGCTATACAATAGCATATATCATCAACATCTAGTGAAGTCACCTCTACTATACACGAGTATATATAATTAACATCTAGTGAAGTCACCTCTGCTATACACGAGTATATATAATCAACATCTAGTGAAGTCACCTCTACTAAACACGAGCATATATAATCAACATCTAGTGAAGTCACCTCTACTATATATGACTATATATAATGAACATCTAGTGAAGTCACCTCTGCTATCAACGAGCATATATAATCAACATCTAGTGAAGTCACCTCTGCTATACACAAGCATATATAATCAACATCTACTGAAGTCACCTCTGCTATACACGAGCATATATGATCAACATCTAGTGAAGTCACCTCTGCTATACACGAGCATATATAATCAACATCTAGTGAAGTCTCCTCTACTATACACGAGCATATATGATCAACATCTAGTGAAGTCACCTCTGCTATATATGACTATATATATTGAACATCTAGAGAAGTCACCTCTGCTATATATGACTATATATAATCAACATCTAGTGAAGTCACATCTGCTATATATGACTATATATATTGAACATCTAGTGAAGTCACCTCTGCTATACACGAGCATATATGATCAACATCTAGACAAGTCACCTCTGCTTTATATGACTATATATAATGAACATCTAGTGAAGTCACCTCTACTATATATGACTATATATAATCAACATCTAGTGAAGTGACCTCTGCTATATATGACTATATATATTGAACATCTAGTGAAATCACCTCTGCTATATATGACTATATATAATCAACATCTAGTGAAGTCACCTCTGCTCTACACGAGCATATATGATCAACATCTATTGAAGTCACCTCTGCTATACACGAGAATATATGATCAACATCTTGTGAAGTCACCTCTGCTATATATGACTATATATAATGAACATATAGTGAAGTCACCTCTACTATATATGACTATATCTAATGAACATATAGTGAAGTCACCTCTACTATATATGACTATATATAATCAACATCTAGTCAAGTCACCTCTACTATATATGACTATATATAATCAACATCTAGTGAAGTCACCTCTGCTATATATGACTATATATATTGAACATCTAGTGAAGTCACCTCTGCTATCAACGAGCATATATAATCAACATCTAGTGAAGTCACCTCTGCTATACACAAGCATATATGATCAACATCTGGTGAAGTCACCTCTGCTATACACGAGCATATATGATCAACATCTAGTGAAGTCACCTCTGCTATATATGACTATATATAATGAACATCTACTGAAGTCACCTCTACTATACACGAGCATATATAATCAACATCTAGTGAAGTGACATCTACTATATATGACTATAAATAATGAACATCTATTGAAGTCACCTATGCTATACAATAGCATATATCATCAACATCTAGTGAAGTCACCTCTACTATACACGAGTATATATAATTAACATCTAGTGAAGTCACCTCTGCTATACACGAGTATATATAATCAACATCTAGTGAAGTCACCTCTACTAAACACGAGCATATATAATCAACATCTGGTGAAGTCACCTCTGCTATACACGAGCATATATGATCAACATCTAGTGAAGTCACCTCTGCTATATATGACTATATATAATGAACATCTACTGAAGTCACCTCTACTATACACGAGCATATATAATCAACATCTAGTGAAGTGACATCTACTATATATGACTATAAATAATGAACATCTATTGAAGTCACCTATGCTATACAATAGCATATATCATCAACATCTAGTGAAGTCACCTCTACTATACACGAGTATATATAATTAACATCTAGTGAAGTCACCTCTGCTATACACGAGTATATATAATCAACATCTAGTGAAGTCACCTCTACTAAACACGAGCATATATAATCAACATCTAGTGAAGTCACCTCTACTATATATGACTATATATAATGAACATCTAGTGAAGTCACCTCTGCTATCAACGAGCATATATAATCAACATCTAGTGAAGTCACCTCTGCTATACACAAGCATATATAATCAACATCTACTGAAGTCACCTCTGCTATACACGAGCATATATGATCAACATCTAGTGAAGTCACCTCTGCTATACACGAGCATATATAATCAACATCTAGTGAAGTCTCCTCTACTATACACGAGCATATATGATCAACATCTAGTGAAGTCACCTCTGCTATATATGACTATATATATTGAACATCTAGAGAAGTCACCTCTGCTATATATGACTATATATAATCAACATCTAGTGAAGTCACATCTGCTATATATGACTATATATATTGAACATCTAGTGAAGTCACCTCTGCTATACACGAGCATATATGATCAACATCTAGACAAGTCACCTCTGCTTTATATGACTATATATAATGAACATCTAGTGAAGTCACCTCTACTATATATGACTATATATAATCAACATCTAGTGAAGTGACCTCTGCTATATATGACTATATATATTGAACATCTAGTGAAATCACCTCTGCTATATATGACTATATATAATCAACATCTAGTGAAGTCACCTCTGCTCTACACGAGCATATATGATCAACATCTATTGAAGTCACCTCTGCTATACACGAGAATATATGATCAACATCTTGTGAAGTCACCTCTGCTATATATGACTATATATAATGAACATATAGTGAAGTCACCTCTACTATATATGACTATATCTAATGAACATATAGTGAAGTCACCTCTACTATATATGACTATATATAATCAACATCTAGTCAAGTCACCTCTACTATATATGACTATATATAATCAACATCTAGTGAAGTCACCTCTGCTATATATGACTATATATATTGAACATCTAGTGAAGTCACCTCTGCTATCAACGAGCATATATAATCAACATCTAGTGAAGTCACCTCTGCTATACACAAGCATATATGATCAACATCTGGTGAAGTCACCTCTGCTATACACGAGCATATATGATCAACATCTAGTGAAGTCACCTCTGCTATATATGACTATATATAATGAACATCTACTGAAGTCACCTCTACTATACACGAGCATATATAATCAACATCTAGTGAAGTGACATCTACTATATATGACTATAAATAATGAACATCTATTGAAGTCACCTATGCTATACAATAGCATATATCATCAACATCTAGTGAAGTCACCTCTACTATACACGAGTATATATAATTAACATCTAGTGAAGTCACCTCTGCTATACACGAGTATATATAATCAACATCTAGTGAAGTCACCTCTACTAAACACGAGCATATATAATCAACATCTAGTGAAGTCACCTCTACTATATATGACTATATATAATGAACATCTAGTGAAGTCACCTCTGCTATCAACGAGCATATATAATCAACATCTAGTGAAGTCACCTCTGCTATACACAAGCATATATAATCAACATCTACTGAAGTCACCTCTGCTATACACGAGCATATATGATCAACATCTAGTGAAGTCACCTCTGCTATACACGAGCATATATAATCAACATCTAGTGAAGTCTCCTCTACTATACACGAGCATATATGATCAACATCTAGTGAAGTCACCTCTGCTATATATGACTATATATATTGAACATCTAGAGAAGTCACCTCTGCTATATATGACTATATATAATCAACATCTAGTGAAGTCACATCTGCTATATATGACTATATATATTGAACATCTAGTGAAGTCACCTCTGCTATACACGAGCATATATGATCAACATCTAGACAAGTCACCTCTGCTTTATATGACTATATATAATGAACATCTAGTGAAGTCACCTCTACTATATATGACTATATATAATCAACATCTAGTGAAGTGACCTCTGCTATATATGACTATATATATTGAACATCTAGTGAAATCACCTCTGCTATATATGACTATATATAATCAACATCTAGTGAAGTCACCTCTGCTCTACACGAGCATATATGATCAACATCTATTGAAGTCACCTCTGCTATACACGAGAATATATGATCAACATCTTGTGAAGTCACCTCTGCTATATATGACTATATATAATGAACATCTAGTGAAGTCACCTCTACTATACACGAGCATATATAATCAACATCTAGTGAAGTGACATCTACTATATATGACTATAAATAATGAACATCTAGTGAAGTCACCTATGCTATACACGAGCATATATGATCAACATCTAGTGAAGTCACCTCTGCTATACACGAGCATATATGATCAACATCTAGTGAAGTCACCTCTGCTATATATGACTATATATAATGAAAATCTAGTGAAGTCACCTCTACTATATATGACTATATATAATCAACATCTAGTGAAGTCACATCTGCTATATATGACTATATATATTGAACATCTAGTGAAGTCACCTCTGCTATATATGACTATATATAATCAACATCTAGTGAAGTCACCTCTGCTATACACGAGCATATATGATCAACATCTAGTGAAGTCACCTCTGCTATACACGAGCATATATAATCAACATCTAGTGAAGTCTCCTCTACTATACACGAGCATATATGATCAACATCTAGTGAAGTCACCTCTGCTATATATGACTATATATATTGAACATCTAGTGAAGTCACCTCTGCTATATATGACTATATATAATCAACATCTAGTGAAGTCACATCTGCTATATATGACTATATATATTGAACATCTAGTGAAGTCACCTCTGCTATATATGACTATATATAATCAACATCTAGTGAAGTCACCTCTGCTCTACACGAGCATATATGATCAACATCTAGTGAAGTCACCTCTGCTATACACGAGCATATATGATCAACATCTAGTGAAGTCACCTCTGCTTTATATGACTATATATAATGAACATCTAGTGAAGCCACCTCTACTATATATGACTATATATAATCAACATCTAGTGAAGTCACCTCTGCTATATATGACTATATATATTGAACATCTAGTGAAGTCACCTCTGCTATAAATGACTATATATAATCAACATCTAGTGAAGTCACCTCTGCTTTACACGAGCATATATGATCAACATCTAGTGAAGTCACCTCTGCTATACACGAGCATATATGATCAACATCTAGTGAAGTCACCTCTGCTATATATGACTATATATAATGAACATCTAGTGAAGTCACCTCTACTATACACGAGCATATATAATCAACATCTAGTGAAGTGACATCTACTATATATGACTATAAATAATAAACATCTAGTGAAGTCACCTATGCTATACAATAGCATATATCATCAACATCTAGTGAAGTCACCTCTACTATACACGAGTATATATAATCAACATCTAGTGAAGTCACCTCTGCTATACACGAGTATATATAATCAACATCTAGTGAAGTCACCTCTACTAAACACGAGCATATATAATCAACATCTAGTGAAGTCACCTCTACTATATATGACTATATATAATGAACATCTAGTGAAGTCACCTCTGCTATCAACGAGCATATATAATCAACATCTAGTGAAGTCACCCCTGCTATACACAAGCATATATAATCAACATCTAGTGAAGTCACCTCTGTTGTACACGAGCATATATAATCAACATCTAGTGAAGTCACCTCTGCTATTAACGAGCATATATGATCAACATCCAGTGAAGTCACCTCTGCTATACACGAGCATATATGATCAACATCTAGTGAAGTCACCTCTGCTATATACAAATATATATAATGAACATCTAGTGAAGTCACCTCTACTATATATGACTATATATAATCAACATCTAGTGAAGTCACCTCTGCTATATATGTCTATATATATTGAACATCTAGTGAAGTCACCTCTGCTATATATGACTATATATAATCAACATCTAGTGAAGTCACCTCTGCTATACACGAGCATATATAATCAACATCTAGTGAAGTCACCTCTGCTATACACAAGCATATATGATCAACATCTGGTGAAGTCACCTCTGCTATACACGAGCATATATGATCAACATCTAGTGAAGTCACCTCTGCTATATATGACTATATATAATGAACATCTACTGAAGTCACCTCTACTATACACGAGCATATATAATCAACATCTAGTGAAGTGACATCTACTATATATGACTATAAATAATGAACATCTATTGAAGTCACCTATGCTATACAATAGCATATATCATCAACATCTAGTGAAGTCACCTCTACTATACACGAGTATATATAATCAACATCTAGTGAAGTCACCTCTGCTATACACGAGTATATATAATCAACATCTAGTGAAGTCACCTCTACTAAACACGAGCATATATAATCAACATCTAGTGAAGTCACCTCTACTATATATGACTATATATAATGAACATCTAGTGAAGTCACCTCTGCTCTACACGAGCATATATGATCAACATCTAGTGAAGTCACCTCTACTATACACGAGCATATATAATCAACATCTAGTGAAGTGACATCTACTATATATGACTATAAATAATGAAAATCTAGTGAAGTCACCTATGCTATACACGAGCATATATGATCAACATCCAGTGAAGTCACCTCTGCTATACACGAGCATATATGATCAACATCTAGTGAAGTCACCTCTGCTATATATGACTATATATAATGAACATCTAGTGAAGTCACCTCTACTATATATGACTATATATAATCAACATCTGGTGAAGTCACCTCTGCTATATATGACTATATATATTGAACATCTAGTGAAGTCGCCTCTGCTATATATGACTATATATAATCAACATCTAGTGAAGTCACCTCTGCTATACACGAGCATATATGATCAACATCTAGTGAAGTCACCTCTGCTATACATGACTATATATAATGAACATATAGTGAAGTCACCTCTACTATATATGACTATATATAATCAACATCTAGTCAAGTCACCTCTACTATATATGACTATATATAATCAACATCTAGTGAAGTCACCTCTGCTATATATGACTATATATATTGAACATCTAGTGAAGTCACCTCTGCTATCAACGAGCATATATAATCAACATCTAGTGAAGTCACCTCTGCTATACACAAGCATATATGATCAACATCTGGTGAAGTCACCTCTGCTATACACGAGCATATATGATCAACATCTAGTGAAGTCACCTCTGCTATATATGACTATATATAATGAACATCTACTGAAGTCACCTCTACTATACACGAGCATATATAATCAACATCTAGTGAAGTGACATCTACTATATATGACTATAAATAATGAACATCTATTGAAGTCACCTATGCTATACAATAGCATATATCATCAACATCTAGTGAAGTCACCTCTACTATACACGAGTATATATAATTAACATCTAGTGAAGTCACCTCTGCTATACACGAGTATATATAATCAACATCTAGTGAAGTCACCTCTACTAAACACGAGCATATATAATCAACATCTAGTGAAGTCACCTCTACTATATATGACTATATATAATGAACATCTAGTGAAGTCACCTCTGCTATCAACGAGCATATATAATCAACATCTAGTGAAGTCACCTCTGCTATACACAAGCATATATAATCAACATCTACTGAAGTCACCTCTGCTATACACGAGCATATATGATCAACATCTAGTGAAGTCACCTCTGCTATACACGAGCATATATGATCAACATCTAGTGAAGTCACCTCTGCTATACACGAGCATATATGATCAACATCTAGTGAAGTCACCTCTGCTTTATATGACTATATATAATGAACATCTAGTGAAGTCACCTCTACTATATATGACTATATATAATCAACATCTAGTGAAGTCACCTCTGCTATATATGACTATATATATTGAACATCTAGTGAAGTCACCTCTGCTATATATGACTATATATAATCAACATCTAGTGAAGTCACCTCTGCTATACACGAGCATATATGATCAAAATCTAGTGAAGTCACCTCTGCTATACACGAGCATATATGATCAACATCTAGTGAAGTCACCTCTGCTATATATGACTATATATAATGAACATCTAGTGAAGTCACCTCTACTATACACGAGCATATATAATCAACATCTAGTGAAGTCACCTCTGCTATATATGACTATATATAATCAACATCTAGTGAAGTCACCTCTGCTATACACGAGCATATATGATCAAAATCTAGTGAAGTCACCTCTGCTATACACGAGCATATATGATCAACATCTAGTGAAGTCACTTCTGCTATATATGACTATATATAATGAACATCTAGTGAAGTCACCTCTACTATATATGACTATATATAATCAACATCTAGTGAAGTCACCTCTGCTATATATGACTATATATATTGAACATCTAGTGAAGTCACCTCTGCTATCAACGAGCATATATAATCAACATCTAGTGAAGTCACCTCTGCTATACACAAGCATATATGATCAACATCTGGTGAAGTCACCTCTGCTATACACGAGCATATATGATCAACATCTAGTGAAGTCACCTCTGCTATATATGACTATATATAATGAACATCTACTGAAGTCACCTCTACTATACACGAGCATATATAATCAACATCTAGTGAAGTGACATCTACTATATATGACTATAAATAATGAACATCTATTGAAGTCACCTATGCTATACAATAGCATATATCATCAACATCTAGTGAAGTCACCTCTACTATACACGAGTATATATAATTAACATCTAGTGAAGTCACCTCTGCTATACACGAGTATATATAATCAACATCTAGTGAAGTCACCTCTACTAAACACGAGCATATATAATCAACATCTAGTGAAGTCACCTTTACTATATATGACTATATATAATGAACATCTAGTGAAGTCACCTCTGCTATCAACGAGCATATATAATCAACATCTAGTGAAGTCACCTCTGCTATACACAAGCATATATAATCAACATCTACTGAAGTCACCTCTGCTATACACGAGCATATATGATCAACATCTAGTGAAGTCACCTCTGCTATACACGAGCATATATGATCAACATCTAGTGAAGTCACCTCTGCTATACACGAGCATATATGATCAACATCTAGTGAAGTCACCTCTGCTTTATATGACTATATATAATGAACATCTAGTGAAGTCACCTCTACTATATATGACTATATATAATCAACATCTAGTGAAGTCACCTCTGCTTTATATGACTATATATATTGAACATCTAGTGAAGTCACCTCTGCTATATATGACTATATATAATCAACATCTAGTGAAGTCACCTCTGCTATACACGAGCATATATGATCAAAATCTAGTGAAGTCACCTCTGCTATACACGAGCATATATGATCAACATCTAGTGAAGTCACCTCTGCTATATATGACTATATATAATGAACATCTAGTGAAGTCACCTCTACTATACACGAGCATATATAATCAACATCTAGTGAAGTGACATCTACTATATATGACTATAAATAATGAACATCTATTGAAGTCACCTATGCTATACAATAGCATATATCATCAACATCTAGTGAAGTCACCTCTACTATACACGAGTATATATAATCAACATCTAGTGAAGTCACCTCTGCTATACACGAGTATATATAATCAACATCTAGTGAAGTCACCTCTACTAAACACGAGCATATATAATCAAGATCTAGTGAAGTCACCTCTACTATATATGACTATATATAATGAACATCTAGTGAAGTCACCTCTGCTATCAACGAGCATATATAATCAACATCTAGTGAAGTCACCTCTGCTATACACAAGCATATATAATCAACATCTAGTGAAGTCACCTCTGCTATACACGAGCATATATAATCAACATCTAGTGAAGTCACCTCTGCTATACACGAGCATATATAATCAACATCTAGTGAAGTCACCTCTGTTATACAAAAGCATATATAATCAACATCTAGTGAAGTCACCTCTGCTATACACGAGCATTTGCAATCACCATCTGGTGAAGTCCCCTCCGCTATATATGACTATATAAAATGAACATCTAGTGAAGTCACCTCTGCTATACACGAGCATTTACAATCACCATCTGGTGAAGTCCCCTCTGCTATATACGAGCATATATAATCAACATCTAGTGAAGTCACCTCTACTATACACGAGCATATATGATCAACATCTAGTGAAGTCACCTCTGCTATATATGACTATATATGTTGAACATCGAGTGAAGTCACCTCTGCTTTATATGACTATATATAATCAACATCTAGTGAAGTCACCTCTGCTATATATGACTATATATAATCAACATCTAGTGAAGTCACCTCTGCTATACACGAGCATATATGATCAACATCTAGTGAAGTCACCTCTGCTATACACGAGCATATATAATCAACATCTAGTGAAGTCACCTCTACTAAACACGAGCATATAAAATGAACATCTAGTGAAGTCACCTCTACTATATATTTCTATGTATAATCAACATCTATTTTTATTTTTATGTACTTATTAATTAATTAATTTATTTATTTATTTATTTATTTGTTTGTTTGTTGATTTATTTATTTATTTATTTATTCATTTATTTATTTTTATTTTTTTTTATTTTTATTAATAAATTGATTCTTTATTTAATTATTCATTCGTTTATTTATTTTTATTTTTATTAATTAATTTATTATCTATTTATTTATTTATTCGTTCATTTATTAATTTATTTGTATTTTCTTTATTAATTAATTAATTATTTTATTTATTTATTTATTTATTTATTTATTTATTTATTTATTTATTTATTTATTTGTCAGTTTGGGTTAATACAAACGAGTTCAAGTTTGGGACCTCGGGAAACTACATTTACAATACACGAAGAAGTACAAACTAGTCGATAAACCGAGGTGACTTCACTAGATGTTGTTTAGACAATTCGTCATGTGTGTGCATTCGATCATGTTTGTTAACACTTACATCGTGTTAAGTGGTATTTTAAATGTTATTTATATTTTATTTTTATATTAAACAAATTGAACAATAAAACAATGTGCATACATTGTCATCGTAGTTGTAATACGTAGTTCTTATCGTCTACCAAGATCGGGCCCTGCTAACAATACTCAAGTTTGTGTTATTTTATTTTATTTTTCTTGCCCGAGAAGAAGAGGTCATATCAATCATTCAGATTTAAAAAAACAAGGAAAAGAAAAAGCTGTATTGTTTTGCCTTGCATCTAAAAATATCACGCAGCCGTTTTCGGCATCCGACTTCTGTTTTTTTTTTTTTTTTTTTTAAATATAAACAACGCAAATTTTAATAAAACGTTTTAAACACTTTGTTTATTTTAAAATTACATACAATACAGATACATAATAATAATAATTATAATTAATAAGTTAATGTATTTAGTAAACATCGACCGTAGGTAAACAGGTGTTATACATAGCCCGCGGTAATATGAGTTCTCATCACGTGCAGTCATTTGTGACCATTTAAACATTATTTGTTCCACAGGTAATGTCGGTATTCGGAAGTTTATTTACTGTTAAAGAAACCGATTTGGGCTGACAAATTATGTCGGTGTTCGGAATACGGAGGTGTCCGGTTTTTGGAAGTTTTTATTACATCATTTATATAAGAATAAATCCGTCCCGGGCAGACAATGTCGGTTTATGGAGGTTGTCGGTATTTAGAGGTGTCGGTTTTCGGAAGTTACACTGTATATATATTTATTTTTTTGTAAATACATCTTTACATCCGTTTCTTTAAGAGATGATTTAACCCTTGCCAGCGTTGTAAGAAGAACTGAAAATGCTTTCTGGTATGTTTAAGACGAACACAATAGTACAATTGGTTTTGACACATTGACCTAAAATTGCTATTTCATGAAAGTTATTGAGGCATGACGGGATGATAATGGAGACTTCAAAATGTCAAAAGCGTCTTTGATAATCAAAATGAACACACTCTAAGTAAATAAGGCTTATTGTAAACTTATTTATTACTCTTCGAAGAAAATAGATAGGTTTGTCAATTGAGGCTACTTACAGCAATTTCCTAAAAATCCCCCTAGCATCTCCTGTCGCTGAAAAAGCTTTTCCTCCTAATAGTAATTTTTCAAAAAAAAAAAATTGATACACATTAGCACATTTTCCTGAATTTTTGCTTTGATGAATAATAATAATAATAAAATAAATAAGGTAAACCTACCTCTCCTGAAAACATTCCAAACTCATAAATATTTCTAGAAATCAATAAATGTTGTAATTTTTCTATTATAACATGCTTTATTGAAAACACGTTCCATTTTTATGGTATTTATTAATATTTTAAGTGAAAATGTTATTACACGTTATGCATTTAAGTTTTTAAAAAATCAATAAAATATTACACGTACGAATTATTAATTATTAAGTAGTTTGCAAAAATGCTTTTATTTTCGCTAACCGAATAAAATCCAAATTTCGTACAATCTCCGAAAATGTTTCTTTAAAAAATTCATCTGTTTGTTTTATAATAATAATAATAATAATAATAATAATAAATAAAAAAATAAAAACTATATGCTTTGGTTCTTTTTAAGGATTTATTGTAAGGTTTTTAATATGAAAACTGCTATTTTCAAATTTGACACACAATATTCTTCCTGAATGGCTAGTATTTCCAATAAATAAGCAGTTTCATATAAATCAAAATTTACATTTATTTCGACATTTTAAAAGCTATTGCCTTACTAATCTCGCCAGCGGAGAACCATGTGTACACCTTGTAATGCTATCTTATAGCTCATCTGAGGTGAACCGTATTTAAGAAACATATGCACATTTTTATATGATTTTGAATAAACGTAAATGCAGATATTGTTATTCAAGACACACATTTTTTAAATTACAAAATTGTGTATGAGTTAACCTTTATCAACCTGTATCATTTTTAGTTTTGTTTGCAAAATTAAACGATAATTTTTTTTCGAGATTTATAAATGTACACTTGACTGGATTTATTTGTATGATAATGTTCAAGATCAGTCATTTTGCGCTGCTGCACAGAGTTATTTCCCCTGAATACAAACACTTAATTTGTCTTAAATGTTTAAAATTTTATGGGTTAAAGAAACGTGTATACTTTCAACGAAAACATTTAAACATTGTAAGCTAAGTTTGATTCTCTCCACTTGTTCTTAATCATCTTAATTGTGTTTTTAAATGTTACATCATGAATATGTTCTCACAAAAAATTGTTCCTATGTCAAATGGTTATTTTCTAACGTCAGTGTAAAAAGATTTTTTAAAAATAAAATAAAACATAAAAAGAGTTAAATGTTGACGAGAATTAAGTATTGTATAATTTTTTCCTTCGTGCTCTACGGACAAAGATTTCTAGCAAGATAAGTCAAATTACAAAATGAACGAGATAGAAACGATTTTCTTCATAGAGATAAGTTGTCCACTTTTGTTATCAGAATTAATAAAAACTTATAGAAAACTTGGTGAATAACTTTGTAGGAAACAAAACATATATAGTTAAGTACAATTTATGTGAAAGAACAAGACGTTGTTACATAACATACCTAAAGCTTTTGACAAGTTCTATTTTTCAGTCGTGTATATTATCTGTAAGATTTATGTAATGCCGCAGTCACTTTGTTTTTTAATGTGTCTAACAAAGGCTACATAAAATTATTTCAAATGTCTTCCATTCCCTATCTTCCCACGATGGAATACAAAAAATCAATAACGCCATGAGATTGATAAACTGGTAAAAAGAATAAATTTATTGAAACAAGTAAAAATATTAATTTTCTGTTTAGTCAATAAAACATATTATTTCACTGGTATAATGGAGTAAGTTAGTTTAATCTGTGTGAGAATTCCTCCGACTCTCATAACGAATAAATCATTTCACTGTAAATAGAGAGCACGATATAAAAAAGAGATGGTTTTAAACAACTGTCTCAAATGAACTGGCTGATTTTCATGGAACAACTGTATTGTCAGTCCTGTTTTTGTTTGAAAATTAATGATGATATTTAATCATTAAAAAATTCTAAGCATTCTCTGTAGCGATCAGAGGTTTTACCTAGCATCAGCAATTTTTTTAATTAATCTCAAAGTTGAATCTTATGTGTAAGTTTATGTGGTTTGTGCAAGTACCACCAGTGTTTCGGATTTGCTTTGTACTAGTACAAACGTTTAACCGCCTTTAAAGTGCTGGTACACTCGCCTTAAATCTCATAGACTACTCAGTTTGTTATGATATGACTAAGCCAACCATCAGTAAAGGTCTACAGTAAGAAAAGTCTCTTCCTATTTGAAGTCAAAAGGAATAGAACGAATTAACAACAGGGACATATAGATATATATATAACAGAGAACAACGATGCTCGACAGACCAAATAGTTGGAAGAGGAAGTGAAACCGGTTCTAGAATAACAAAAAGCAAAAAAGTCTAAAAATAAAACCTGTCAAAACAATTACTGAGATTTTTTTTAGAAAAAGTCTTTCCAAAGTATATAGGCCAATCAAGCAAGTGCTTACTAAAGTCTGATTGGTGGGAAGCGAGTTCCTTTAAAGTGGGATGCCAGTCAAGCGCAAGGATTCGCCCTAGTAATTTTTAGTTGTTCACACCCACTACCATATAACCATGAGCATGTGATTACATTTTGAGTAAATCCGTAACATAAACATAGGGCAAGAAATAATTGTGCCCTTATATGGATTGCTATGGACCGAATTGAATTACATTTGCTTACGTCACATGATAACCCATGATGGAATAATATTACTACTTAAAAGTACAACTTAATCCGAATTGTTTAATCAGTGGATTACACGAATACAAAGTTACAGTCAAGATCTAATACGTAAACAATCATCGTCTGCAAGGTCTACACAGACTCGACGTGAATAGTTTTTGTAACCACTATGTCTAAAAGGCTTCGGTCCATATCGTATTTTGGGGGTGCCTGCCCGGTACATAAACTGAAACATAGCCCGCAACCCCATGAAATATCTGTTTAACATAATCACTTTTTAATATGCATGCAAAACAAAAATCATATTGGGTATTAAATCCTTATTTTTTTTCCTGAAAATAAAGAGATAAGTAATGACTATAGAAGTTCTTTTGTTTAACTTCCATTTTTACGAACTAGACACATAATTCAGTTAAGGCACTTTATAAGCCAAACAACAATCAATACAATGATTATATAGGGATTGCTCTTACGAAAAAAAATAACACTCTAACGGTTATTTTGTAAAACTTGATAAGCCAATTTACAAAATTATCCATTAGTGAGTAAATTTACGCCTAAATTATACAATTAATGACAAAGTGGTATTGAAAACAAACAGAATAATAGTACTAGATAAATCATTATCATGATAAAATATTCTAGCCTTAATGTCTCTTTAGCTGATGATTGTGTATTTTTATAATTCATTATCTACTTGTCTGCTCTTGATTGCTTCACTCTCTAAAATTGAAATGCATTTTTATAAATCAATTGTTTCTCAACACCGATAATAATGGCACATTCATTGTTTTATCTTTTTGTTTTAACGATAACTTTTTCCATAGCATTGGCGCATTGCAGAAATGGATACTAAAAATAAAAGAAATATTAAAAACAAAATCATTGTTTAGTTTTTACATAAGAGATGCATCTTTTATTTTCAAACGCGGTTTTTATTTTTCCCTTGACAACTAAAATAAAAAATAAAAATAAATCTGAATGCATTTTTTATACTCAGTGTATTAATACATGGTACAATACATAACAACTTACTCATTTCTGTTGGCTGATGCCAGGGATGGGTCTCCAACATTTTTACTAATTAAAACATTTTGTCTTCTTGCCTTCAGTTAAGATATGAAACAGAGGTATTAGGAAAAGGTTCAGGAACCTGTCAGCTACATAGATAATGTTCCATCGGTGAGACAATGCGCTATATTTCCCTCAAACAAAGGAACTATTTATATTGATAGCAAACACTTCCTATCTATTAAAATCTTTCTCAATATATATCTAATATTCATATTCTATTTAACAGGCTTTGGGGTATGTCCTTTGGATTTCAAGACAGTGATGAAATATTCCAAACTACAAAACGCATGAAAATGGCCACGAACATTAATCAGCTTTTGGTTGAAGAGGGAGGAGTTAGCTGAACCGATATATGGAGAGGTGGCTAAGTAGTAGAACGCCTTCTTGAGAGTGGGATGTAAAGGGTTCAACACCAAGCCAGGTCATAAATAAGACTTTTAATTTCAGACACTGCTACCTCGTCTGGCGCTCGACAAAAGAACAAAGTACTGACTGGTTCACCCGGTACCAGGATAATGTGACTGGAGAAGTGGTATAAGTGCGCGTTTGAAGAATGCATACCATAATACACTCTCGCCCATCTGACACATATATGGTTAATTTTTAGAGATAATAGAACCTTGCTCTTGTCACAAATAGCAGCAAATTGATCATTACAATAACGACATTAATATTTGAACCATTTCAAATAGTATCCGACTACCAATTCAATACCTAGCATAAAATAAAAAATAATTTAAAACATAAATGAAACTTTCCACTCCATGTTATATCTGTGCCATTACAATGTTTTTCTTATCCTGTGTTATAAACTATGCAATTGCTACAAGTGCGAATGAAAATTGTAAAAAAGACATTTACTTAACCATTAAACAGCATAGCTATGGCAGTTATTGGATTATAAATGACATAGCTTTGCCAGGCAAACTGAATAACGCGCGTTATTCAGTTTGCCTGGCAAAGCTATGTCATTTATAATTCAATAACTGCCATAGCTATGCTGTTCAATGGTTATATTTACATTATTTTAATTATTAATTAAATTTTTTGAATTTTTGTCACATCAATTTGAATTTTCCCGCCTTCAACGAGAAGCGGGGTCAATTATTGGAACAGCGTAACAATGTAAACAAAATATAGTACAACATGAAAAAAAACATGGAACTCGCAAAAATAATGAAATATTTTATTAACCATCACTTTGTTTTGCACATTTTATATAAGACATCAATTTAGTCATTTTCATAGCAGTTTTACCAAATTATTTTAAAAAAAAAACTAATTTCCTAAGGCGGATGACGAACAAGTGAACAGTCTCGAAGATTGACACGAAAATGATGTCTCACTCTCGCTGTCATTTTTGGAAATTTAAAAGTGCAGTGCAAGAAATTGGAATCTACGAAGAAACCAGGAGCGAATTAATTGGATGAAGGAAATGAAATCTGCTTTGAAAAGTCATAGTTTCTGTCATTATTATTCGTAGAACTTGTGGAACTGACCACATGATGCTACCCAGATTGTGACCCATTTAGGCGCGGTACAACAGCTGATTCAGTGTTTAAATTTTTTGCAGGGTGAGTTAATTCTGACAATGAGTTAATATGACATTTTTACTGTTGTGTTGAGACAGTTCTGCTGTAAGATTGGGAGAAGTTTCTCATTTATGGTTCGACATAAACATTATGTGCCGAGCTTCGTACCCCAGGTCATTGAGATGCTGAATGGCCGTCACCCGCAAACAGCGAGGAGAGTAGATTTCTATTTAGTTTCAACTTTACAGCAGCGCATATGTCGGATAAAAAGGGCAAATGTGCGTTTTAAAAGTGGTTTGAACATGAACCATATATCGGACTCTTCAGGACCAGCCATGGCTTTTTATAATATTGATTGAACAAACTTTGGGATTTTTGTCAGTTTTATCGAAGCACTGGAAACAGCGGTTTTAAAACATTTTTACAGGACAGTCGACCGTCTCAGTTGCATATATATTCTTTTTTAACATCTGCTATTTTCGTTTGTATGAGATATCTCCCCTCTGAAAATGTTTTGGTTGTATTTCATGTTTTTAAGTTACATATTGTCCAGTATCGTCAATGTGAAACTCGATTATGACTGTGGTTTTAACTGGTGGTGAAATTAATTCCATAGCTCGAGAAATAAAATTTACAGAACAGATGGTACCATACACACTTTTTCAGTATTATGGGAGAAATTAGGGTACTTTTTAGATAATTGGAAATTTTCCGTTGTGTATTTTATTCAATATATTTTAAAATTAATAATTTTTTTCTCAGGCTGTGTTGTTGTTTTGTTATGAAACTTCTTAAAAATAGTCCAGAGAGTGAAGTATTCATACGCATAGTGTTATGATCATGTGATCAATGTCAGTTATTGTACCGTATTTGCCACACGTCTCAAACATGTTTATATAGTAAAGTTGCAAAGCAAATGTAAATATATGGAAATAAACGCTTGTTGTAAACGTTTGATGAAGACATATTACTTCCCTGTCTTCTAATGACGTCTTATTATCAGCAAAGTAAACTTGACTAGGAAAAGTGTTTCGCCCACTCTTTTTTATATTCTTGCCTTTATTCCGTTACAAAAGAGAGATAACTCTTAAATGCAATCTGTTATTTATCGAAAAGATGATACAACTGATACATGTATAATACAACACTGGTTGTATTGAATTATGGGATAGTGTGACCCACAAATAGCCTTTAAGTCTAACCGATCTTGACCAAACTTTAGTTATAGCAATAGTGTTCGTTCAAAATCAGGAGTTTATGACTAGATTTATTTATTTATTTTTTATTTGCTTATTTTTTTTATTTGTTTAATTTTTTGAAATTTGTTTTTTGTTTTCTTGATTGCATTTTTTCACAATTTTTTCAATCTATTCTGAGCTTTTAAAATCACCTTAAGTTAATAAAACGAAATTTAATGACAACGAAATATTACAGTTACTAGTTTTTAAAATAAAATTTAACTTTTAACAACAACATTTCGAGAAATTTATCCCCATTAAAGCTGCATTAAGTTTTCCAAAGAAAAAATTAAAAAGGTGCTAATCTAATTAATGATGTTCCTAATGAACAATGTTACATTTGGTTCAACGATAAAAGTCGAATAAATACAGAAATTACAGTATTTAACCAGCGAGATACAGCATTTGGGATCTAATAATAGAACATGGTTACGTCATCAAAACCCGGGTCATTTAAACACAACTTTCAAAACGGTGAAATACGATAAATTAAACACAGAACTTTGTTGAATTTGTCATTTGTGACTTAGTAAGGGATACATAACACCATTTCAAATACATCTGGATATTAATGAAGGACAATTAATGCAATCTGTTATGTTTCATCTTCGATTCTAGGATTTTCCGTATATCCGTACGCATGCCCCAAGCTCATAATTACCATCGTAAAACACTGACCAACCAGTCAGAGGATTCCGTTTATTTACAGCTAAAAGGAATGAAATTTTAGAAAATGAATGCCACGGATTTTTTTTATAGAAAATCAAAAAAAAAAAAAAAAAAAAAAAAAAAAAAAAAAAAAAAAAAAAAAAAAAAAAAATCAGAAAATTGAAAAACTTAATGCAGCTTTAAATGTAAAAAAACAAGACCAATTTTACTTACTATAGTTTATAGCCGAGTCACGACAGAACGATTTTTTAAACGTTACACTTTTACTGTAATTATCGAATTTCTTTTTTAGGGATTTTGTGATTCAATTGTGATTCATAAATGTCTTCAAAAGTTTAACAAGAACTTATTACACGACAAACGTGTTTAATGATAATAATATCTAGATTTAATTACATAAACATTTAATACATAACATTCCTCCAGTCCTTTCATTCACGACGATCACGGTTGCCGATTGGTCTAAGCGTTCGCTTACAAAACAAACTGCCTCTTGCTGCCTAGGTTGGTGCGAATCCTTGTCGAAGGTCTGTAGATTTACCAATGCACTCGGATTTCCTCTTCAATTCCTAAACTGTCCACCACATTTTATTTATTTATTTATTTATTTATTTATTTATTTATTTATTTATTTATTTATTTATTTATTTATTTATTTATTTATTTTTGTTCGCAGTTTAAATGAAAAATGATATAGACTTAGTTTAAAAAGTCATCAATGATTTGGTACAATAGAGGGTTTTAAGGGAATTAGGAATAAGAAAAATATTTTTTTTAACTACATCTCTTAAATATAAATTACAACACTGGTTCAAAACACTGGATCACACTAAAATACTTTCGTATTCTGTAAATCCAGTTCAGATTTTTTTATCACATTGCCATTCCCTTTGTAGTATCAAGGTATGTTTTGTATTGTCTATTTTAGTGATGAAATTTCTATATTTTAATGTATTTTATCAAGTGACTGTATTCGAAAACGTAACTTATTGTTGGTACAAAATCTTAGAGTATACAGGTATTAGTTAAATAAGGAATATGATACCAAACATTATTGTAACACAAATGCTTATTTTATAAGAATAGAATAAAAAGAGTTTTCTCCCTTTAAACGACCGAGCATTGTGATGTAAACTGATTTTACATATCAAAATCTCAACTACATATAACATAAGTTAAATTTTATCTACAAAACCCATTTTTCCATTCACTTATAAGTCTTGTTGTGCCATAAATGTTTCGTGTTTTGTGTATTGAATCTCATTTCTAGTGTTTCTGTAAGCTATTCCAAAGAAACTAATGATAGTTATTGAAACGTGTTTATTAGTTAATATGACAGTGTAACAACTGGTCATAAATATATACCAAAGAGGAAAGTATAATGGACCGGAAATATAACTTACATTGCAAAACATATCCGGTTTGATTAGAGATATGCATCTAACTTATGTCCTTAATGGTTTGTAAAAAGCATTTTAGCATTGTAAGTACATGTTTGTTATGCTGTAAGGAGAGCGTAATTAATAGGCAAAAAACCAAAAAGTAAAAACTTTGAATAAGTTGAGAGTGAGTAATGGTGTTTAACGTCCCAGTAAAGAATATTTCACTTATATCGAGACGTCGCCAGCTTTAGGCGAAAGTACAGAAATTTTGCCTGTGCGTTGCGCTGATGACATTATACAGCAGGGATCTTTATCGTGCCATGCCTGCCATGACACGGGACCTCGTTTATTTTAAGTTCCCATCCGAAAGAACCGTGACTTTCATTTCGTAATGCCAAGTGCTTGGCGAAAAAAACAATCACTACCCACTTTCAAGTCCTGGGTCAGACCCGGCCGGGGTTCGAACCCACGACCTTCCACTTACGGAGCGAGCACTCTACAAAACTTTGAATGAGTAAAGAACTAAAATATAAGATGAAGCGATAAATGACATAAGAGTGATTCGCATTTTAATTGAAGTTATATTCTAAAACAAAAAAGTGCAATTAAAGTTAATAAAATTAAAATGCTCTTGCGAACTAATTAACAAAGTAAAAACCATTTACTGAAAATTAAGAAATCAAACTATGCTGTCAGTCTAATTAAGGCAGTACAAAATTCTATCCATACGAGTACGTATTGGCTTTGCGGTCTGAAATCCCATTGGTCGAGTAACAGAGGGTGTGGTAACCTCTGTTTGGCTTCGATGGCCGAGTAGTCAAAAGAGCCACCATATAAATATAACAGGTACCTAGATTAAAATTTTACTCCTACAGATTCGTGTATAAGGAAATTATTTTTTCTTTTTATAAAGTCTGGGAGTGTTATCCGAGTATCCTGGCTTCCCGCATGATTCAATAACAAACAGAACTCTCGAGAGCGTTTAAAGAGTTAAAGAGCGTTTATTCTAAGGCAAAGTAATGCATAAGTTGTCTTAAGTAGATTCAATAAATTTGATCAATTGTTAGTGATGGCAAATGTTTCAGTCAAAAATGTAAACTTAATATAACACAATATAACATTTACGACTTTTCTCAGATTGTTTAATTTGTTTTAGATCTCATATTATAGATTTTGAGACCTAGCGACAGAGAAAAATAAGAATTTAATTTATTTGTAAAGGACCTAGGTAACACACGTCGAAACACGTCTAAGTTAGCAAAATGCTAAAAAATGCCAAAAAGTTTAAGGTTTATTGGAATAAACTGGACCATATTACGTCAGAGATCACCATTTGGCTATTGATGGGAAATCCGTAATAATTCTTTTCTATATATCCGGATACTTTTATCTTTATTATCTCCATAAATTGAAAAAGAAGGGAACAAATAAAGTTGATAAACATGTTTTGACAAAAACAATCAAAACCACTAAGAGCATGACAAAATACAATTGAATAATAGAGTCTAAACAAAGACAGAGAGCAGGGCGGAGTAATATAGTCCAAACAAGGACAGAGAGAAGAGCAATATAGTCCAAACAAGGACAGAGAGTAGAGCGGAGTTATAGAGTACAAACAAGGACAGAGAGAAGAGCGGAGTAATAGAGTCTAAACAAGGACAGAGAGTAGAGCGGAGTAATTTAGTCTAAACAAAGACAGAAAGTAGAGCTGAGTAATATAGTCTAAACAAAGACAGAGAGCAGAGCTGAGTAATATAGTCTAAACAAAGACAGAAAGCAGAGCTGAGTAATATAGTCTGAACAAAGACAGAAAGCAGAGCTGAGTAATATAGTCTAAACAAAGACAGAGAGCAGAGCGGAGTAATATAGTCTGAACAAAGACAGAAAGCAGAGCTGAGTAATATAGTCTGAACAAAGACAGAAAGTAGAGCTGAGTAATATAGTCTAAACAAAGACAGAGAGCAGAGCTGAGTAATATAGTCTGAACAAAGACAGAAAGCAGAGCTGAGTAATATAGTCTGAACAAAGACAGAAAGTAGAGCTGAGTAATATAGTCTAAACAAAGACAGAGAGCAGAGCTGAGTAATATAGTCTAAACAAAGACAGAAAGCAGAGCGGAGTAATATAGTCCAAACAAGGACAGAGAGCAGAGCGGAGTAATATAGTCCAAACAAGGACAGAGAGTAGAGAGGAGTAATATAGTCTGAACAAACACAGAAAGTAGAGCTGAGTAATATAGTCTAAACAAAGACAGAGAGCAGAGCGGAGTAATATACTCCAAACAAGGACAGAGAGCAGAGCGGAGTAATATAGTCCAAACAAGGACAGAGAGTAGAGCGGAGTTATATAGTCTGAACAAAGACAGAAAGTAGAGCTGAGTAATATAGTCTAAACAAAGACAGAGAGCAGAGCGGAGTAATATAGTCAAAAACAAGGACAGAGAGCAGAGCGGAGTAATATAGTCCAAACAAGGACAGAGAGTAGAGCGGAGTAATATAGTCTGAACAAAGACAGAAAGTAGAGCTGAGTAATATAGTCTAAACAAAGACAGAGAGCAGAGCGGAGTAATATAGTCCAAACAAGGACAGAGAGCAGAGCGGAGTAATATAGTCCAAACAAGGACAGAGAGTAGAGCGGAGTAATATAGTCTGAACAAAGTCAAAGTACAGCTGAGTAATAGAGTCAAAACAAGGACAGAGGGTAGAGCGAAGTAAAAGAGTCCAAACAAGGACAGAGGGAAGAGCGAAGTAAAAGAGTCTAAACAAGGACAGAGGGAAGAGCGGAGTAATAGAGTCCAAACAAAGACAGACAGTAGAGCGGAGTAATAGAGTCCAAACAAGGACAGAGGGTAGAGCGGAGTAAAAGGGTCCAAACAAGGACAGAGAGTAAAGCGGAGTTATAGAGTCCAAACAAGGACAGAGAGTAGAGCGGAGTAAAAGAGTCTTAACAAGGACTGTGGGTGTTCAAGTGGCGAAGTGGTTAGCGCTTCCGCCTTTCACCAATGCGACCACGGTTCGATTTCAGCGTCGTATGTGATAAGGTATTAGGTCACCTGATTGAGCACTTGGGTTTTTCTCCGGGTTCTCCTGTTTTCCAACCACAACAAGAACTCACGCGCGCTACAATTCGGACCAACGAGTTAGATTAATATAAGTTGCATAACTTGTTTCTAAATCGTTGTAAAAGAAATAAAGTTTATATTTTAAACAAGGACAGAGAGTAGAGCGGAGTAATAGAGTCCAAACAAGGACAGAGAGTAGAGCAGAGTTATAGAGTCCAAACAAGGATAGAGAGTTGAGCTGAGTAATAGAGTTCAAACAAGGAAAGAAAGTAGAGCGGAGTAATAGATTCAAAACAAGGAAAGAAAGTAAAGCGGAGTAAAAGAGTCCAAACAAGGACAGAGGGTAGAGCGGATTAATAGAGTCTAAACAAGGACAGAGAGTAGAGGGGAGTAATAAAGTCTAAACAAGGACAAAGAAAAGAGCGGAGTAATAGAGTCAAAACAAGGAAAGAAAGTAATACGGAGTAAAAGAGTCCAAACAAGGACAGAGGGTAGAGCGGATTAATAGAGTCCAAAACAAGGACAGAGAGTAGAGCGGAGTAATAGAGTCCAAACAAGGACAGAGAGTAGAGCGGAGTTATAGAGTCCAAACAAGGACAGAGAGTAGAGCGGAGTAATAGAGTCCAAACAAGGACAGAGAGTAGAGGGGAGTAATAGAGTCCAAACAAGGACAGAGGAATTCAAGTCAATTCACCCCACGGTAAATTCGCCCCCATCAAATTCGCCCCCACTTTCAACAAATTCGCCCCATGTCAAAATCGCCCCCACTTCGGGCAAATTCGCCCCCACTTTCAACATTTCAACAAATTCGCCCCCACGTACAAAATCGCCCCCGTCAAATTCGCCCCCATTTTTCTTCTAAACTTTATTTTGTAGTAATGACTTATGAGTTGATTTATGACGACGTACTAAAGTAAATTCCCCTGGTACCTGTGCTCTCCATCAGCGACAGAGGTAGTAGGTCTAAATGCGGTAGCTCAGTTGGCAGAGTAATCGCACCGTAAGAGGGAGGTCGGGATTTCGAACCCTATGGTCCAAGACCGCGAAGCACTCAGCATTATGATAGCTAGTGACGTCTCATTATAAGTGAAATATTTTTGACTTGGGAGTTAAACACTATTTCTTAACTCAAATCTAAAGACTGGAGGCTACTAGACGGTAGCAATATTTCACTTAAGACAAGTTTTTATTGATTAATTAAAGATATTATCCATACAAACATGGCTATCGTCTAGTACCGTCTAATAGTTCCATATATTTGTCCAAGTTGAAACTGTGGACAGTTGGTGGTTAGAGGTAAATAGCAATTCCATAGTACCTACGTTTAAACAGAAGTCTCATCGCAACTTACAAGGTTCCATTGAAATTTCTGTTTTCTTTACAGATAAAACTGAGCAAGATATATATTACAAATACATATATTAATAAACATTTTTTGAGCACTACATATATAACATATGACAATATATTTTCGTTATTTCAAACATACAGTGTATAGGCAAAACACAGATTTAAAATATATATAAAAATCATCACATCATCATTAAATCCATAGATTTAAAGCAATGTCCTTCAAATTGTTGGAATTATTATTACAGTATCACAACACACCTGGGCTGTCTTATGTGTGAATTCAGTAAAGGCATTATGAATACTTGACATAAATTGCAACACACACAATGCATATTTACAAATAATATGTTAACATTGTTAATTTGGCATATTCGAGGTAAAATAAAATAAATTATAATTAAAAAAAAAGTTTTAAAAAAAAAGTAAAATGTCAATAAAAGTTGGGGGCGAATTTTCAAGAAGTGGGGGCGAATTTGAAGGGGGCAATTTTGACATGGGGCGAATTTGCAAAAATTAGAGGCGAATTTGACGGGGGCGAATTTACCGTGGGGCGAATTGACCTGTTACCGGACAGAGAATAGAGCGGAGTTAAAGAGTGCAAACAAGGACAGACAGTAGAGCGGAGTAATAGAGTTCAAACAAGTACAGAAAGTAGAGCGGAGTTATAGAGTCCAAACAAGGACAGAGAGTAGAGCAGAGTAATAGAGTCCAAACAAGGACATAGAGTAGAGCGGAGAAAAAGAGTCCAAACAAGGACAGAGGGTAGAACTGAGTAGTAGAGTCCAAACAAGGACAGAGGGTAGAGCGGAGTAATAGAGTCCAAACAAATACAGTGAGTAGAGCGGAGTAATAGAGTCCAAACAAGGACAGAGGGTAGAGCAGAGTTATAGAGTCCAAACAAGGACAGAGAGTAGAGCAGAGTTATAGAGTCCAAACAAGGACAGGGAGTAGAGCGGAGTAATGGTATCTTACGTCTCAGTCAAGATTGTTTCACTTAGGCGGTCAGTAAATGAATGTTGGAGGAAAACGGAGTGGCTGAGAAACACCGACATTCAACAAACAAATTGACAAACAACCAGAAAAGACAAGAAATTACAGACATTTATTGAAACATCTGATAACACTTTTCCTGACTGTAGACAGGCAATGTAGTTATTGCTCATTGTAAAAGAATATTGTTTTGCCAAAAACACAGAAATCAGACTGAAATTATTTTAACAAAATGAACAAAGTTGTTTTAATTGCCATGAACAATGTTCGATCTGTGTACAGTGGCAAAAGGTTTGATTAATGGTTTTCTGACAGATATTTAAGTACAAAGGTTTAGGAATGGCCTAGACTCAAAGATGTCTAATTAATTACAGAACCCATTAAGTAAACGCATTTACCTGTATGAAGTAAACTTCCTTTTACTAATGTGTCTTTAATGATGACTAAAGATTGATGAGTTTTAAATTTAATGCTTCAAGGACATGTGCGAATATACAAGCATGTAAACGTTACAAATGCACTTATGCATTTCCTAAAAAAGTACATTCTTTTATTAAATTATATTGCCTTCTTATTGTGTTGGATAAGAAAGTTGCTTCAGAATCAAAATGATGAATAATCAAATCGAAATAAATACGAAAATAAGGACAATTTATGACATTGAAAAATTCAAGCGAGATGTCGAACAATCGAATCGAAATACACAATAGATGAACAACATAATAGGTGAACTGTTGCATTTAAAGTGTTAGCAAAATAAACAAACTACTGGATCCAAACTCGTGAGGGAAATGGACGAACTGTCGAATCGAAGTGCAAGTTTAAAGAAAAAATGTTAACTCGAGATGTAAAATTAAATAAATGAACCGTCGATTAAGAAAAATAGTCGAACCATCGGATTGAAATGTGTAATTTATCAACAGAGATTCGAGACGTGTGTGTTAAATTGACGAATAATTGACGCGGGATGTAAATATGTAAACAAACGATCTATTGAATCCAAATATTAATATGTATATAAAATGGACGAAATAACGAACTATCGAATCCAAATTTGTACGTAAGAAAGAAAAAATATCGAAACTTAATAATTTGAAAAATGCAATTAGCGAACGAAAACGCGCAAGGGATATAAGAATTTTGACTAGGTATATAGAATAAATTAGACACATTTTCGACACGTTTTGTTAAAGTAAAATCGACCAACAATAAAATAGAGATTAAACCACATGGTAAAGTAAAATACATCAATATTCGACTCGAAATATTTAAGTAAAATAGAACAATAATCGCCTCGTTTGAGTAAAAAAATCAATAATCGATTCGAAATATGTAACTAAAAAAATCAATAATCGACTCGAAATATGCAAGTAAAAAAAAACAGTAATCGACTCGAAATGTGTAAGTAAAATAGAACAATAATCGCCTCGTTTGAGTAAAAAAAAATCAATAATCGATTCAAAATATGTAAGTAAAAAAACCAATAATCGACTCGAAATGTGTAAGTAAAATGCATCAATAATCGACTAGAAATGTGTAGGTAAAAGAGTTAAAAATTTGACTCGAGATGGACGAATTATCGACTCGAGATGTTTATAGGTAGAAAAAGAATTATAGAATTATATAATCCAAATGTGTAAATAAAAGAGACAAACTAACAAAAAAAAATATATGATAAAAAATGTTAAACTATAGCCTTCGAAATGAGACAATTTAAAAGCGATCAATTGTACCCAAAACGCATAGGAAATAGAAAAAACTGTTGACTGGATTTGTATAAGTCGAATACACAAACAGATTTAAATAACAATTATAAACTTTGACAGGTTCAGTGCGTACATATAAATTAAAAGAAAAAGAAAGCCGGTAGTTTTCGCAGGATACTCAGATTTTCCCTATCACAATTAAACAAAATAAAACATTCACCTATGCCAGTAGAGATGACTTCAAACTCCTCAAAATTCATATTACTAAGGTTTTTCTTCTTGTTTTGGTCATCAGTTGCATTTGGTATTTGGTGATTATTTTCTTTTCAGTTGCATTTTTTTTTTTTTTTTTTTTTTTTTTTCATTCACAAAGTAGAAATTTATTAATGACAGACGTTAATTTATTAAAATGAAACGAAAGCAAACTACCTCAATACTTAATGAAACCATTGACGTTATCAGTACAATAATGGTTAGTTAAATGATTAATTTAGAGCTCTTCTCCTAAATCCTGTAAATTTTGATATAAAAATGTTCAAAAGTAGCTTCATTCTTAATTTCAGACTAACGGATTTGTCAACACTAAAATTTTATTTTGGGTTACCAAAATGAACTCTTTTCGTGATGATGGCAAAAGATAGGTCGATTTTTTAAAATTCTATGAATTCTTTTTTTGCAGCTGACACGGAAATAAAGACAATAAAAGAGACTTTTTTATTTTAAAAAAATCGATGTTTATATAAAATTTTGGCGTATCGCATGCTTTTTAGCACCGTGCCTTACATTAGATAAGCAAAGTTGTCATTTCTACCTTTTTTGTGAATCTCCGAACTATATTTGTAATAAAAAATCATTTCAAATTTAATTTGCTTTTAATATGTTTTTGTATTTGATATTCTTTAGCTTTTTAAATCTTTGCTATTTTAGTTATATTTCTTGTTATATCTCTTGTCATCTATATCAACATTGATCAACATATCATCTGTTTTGTAGGCTCATTGTGAAGTGATATATGGCTTTTTTGTTGTGTCAAATATGAAGTCGCTACTGCTTGTTTCTTTAGTATAATAAGATTTATTGAAATCGCTTCAATCACAAATGTAATTTTAGATGTATTCTGAACGAATGAGAAGTTGCTAACCTTTTTCGGGGATTAGTGGCATAACGGCGTTTCATTCCCCAGTCAAGCATCTTTAAATTATATACAAGCGGTCAGTTGTAGGATAGAGAACGAAACCAAAGAACATTGAAATCCCTCCGACATTTGGCTGTTGAATTTATTTCACACTATAATTTGCCACAATCGAATTTTTAACCTAGTTTGTAAGAAGCGATATGGTTCGCAAGCGCGCGTCTCAGACCACGCATCTCTATTACTTTAAATTATGTTTTTGCGATTTTTACTTCAGTTAATTTTTCCCGGAATAGTAATTTAGGGATATCTAAGAACTTTTGTTTTTGCGTCGTCGGATGATTTGCAGTGTGAAAGTAAGTGAATTTCACCAAAGACATATTTGCAAAGTGTTGTTTTTGTTTCTCGTTACTCTCGCTAATTTCCGCCAAAAAGGATGAGCGCGAAAATTTCCGATTTTCGGATTTCAGCATGACCCTAACACACTTTATGTGTGGCGTTTGTGTGTTTATGTAGTCTGCATTTCATCTGACCCTAACACACTTTATACGTGGCGGTTGTCTGTAGGGTCAGAACAATTTCTATATAAAAAAGGTGTTTTACCATAAGTTATTTATTAATATAATCTCATTAATTTTCTTTAAAAATCTCAGATTGTTTTTTTTTTTTTTTTCTAGTTTTTCTCATTGCATTATTACTACAAGATATGTTATATTCAAAGTAGTTTTCCATGTCGTAATTAAATGATACACCTTTATTTGAACTTATTGATCGCACGTGTAACTAATGATTTCCAAGATTTGACAGTGTATCAATTACTAAGTTGACCTCCATTAAGATGAGTGATCATTAAAAAGATTTTACGTTCAGTGACTTGTTTAATTTTTAATTATTTTGATAGACGGTCTTTTATACACTTTCATCACGGAATTTAAAAATTAAGCGTCTACAGATACCAAATGGTCACACACACACACACACACACACACACACACACACACATATATGTCTGTATGTATGTATGTATGTATGTATGTATGTATGTATGTATATGTGGGTTGCATACGTCAATATCGTGTCCTTAATCAGTCTATTAATATGTAGCTATTGTATTTCATATTGGCATATGTCATGGTTATAAATGTAACATCATATAAGATTCATAGGTAGGTTAAAACCGGAAATATAATCTCCATGTGTTGCGACTTTCAGGATCTTGCAATAGTTAATTGGGTTGTATATAAATTTTACTGATAAAACAAACCGGAATAAAAGAAAAATCCAATTGTCAATGCTCTCAAGAGCATTTTGTTACAATAATGTTTGTACCAAACAATATGTTTCCCATTATACCACCGTCTCCCGTAATTTAAATGTTTTTCACAATTATTGAAGAAATCGATTTCAAGCAATTTTTTTGCATTCGAAAGAATGTAGTTTTTTTCATGTACCCTACATTCCGTCAACATGGTATACCTACCAGGCTCGGTAAAAGTGAAATAATGGACTCGCCATTGTACCACGTGATCAATACCTCATAACGTTTGTGCGGAATGAAATGGATAACGTTGACGTCAAATATTCCCGAAAAAACCGTTATTACGGGAAAACGTCACTTTACGCAATTCCATTGCCAATAGAAATATTTGTCCCGCACAAACGCTATGAGGTATCACGTGGTACACTGGCGAATTCCATTTTGACAGTTTTTTCATGTGCAAGTTTCAAATGCGATAATTCATTTTAAAAAAGTGGAATATGACAGAAACATATTTTAACCATTAGGAACGTCATCAAAATAATTTTTACAAATAATTATCGTCTTTAACAAAATTGATTTTTTTTAAGTTTAGAAAATTTTTATTAATTTTGACAAGTGACCATTAAAAAGTCGCTTACTATAAAATTATAATTTAATCCTTTAAATATTATAGCTTATCAATTATATACCAAGTAAACAATAGTTAGATATTTGGTTTAAATTTGGAAATCAAATATTATACCATCAATAATTTTTTAAAATTGTCAAATAATCTTCCATCAGGGCTTGGAGAAAATTTCCAGAGATAAGTTGTCATCTTCTGCCCATATTAGGTTTTTAAAAGCTTGTTATCAGGTTAGTTTTTCGGATGAGACTCAAAACATGGGTCCTGTGTCTTAATGAAAACTGAGAACATCAAATAGAGTATGCCACTTTTGGCCACTACAGAGAATGTCTGCAACTAGAATCGATAGAAACAGGGTAAATTAGAACAAAAAAGATAAATAAAAAAATATATGGTATATTTTCTTTTAAGAGAGGATCATACAACGAATCGTGTAATTAAAAGCAGTCAATGTTTTCAGTATTTACTTGTATGGAACGTGTTCTTGCTTGCGTTTGTTCTTGATTATTTTTCAGTTACAAACTTTTCCTTAAAAATATTTTTAGCTGTGATAAGAAATGACAAAAAAAAATTTTCAATGGAAACCAAAATACTTGCCATATTTGCATAAGCTATTGGTTATTGATTATTTCTTCTCTTTTTTTATGGTAAATGTCTGTACAAGTATATATGTTGGCCACTTGCTGTTTTAAGACGGTTCCTAAATTCATCAGTTGTAACCAAATAAAATTATCTTACTTAAAAATCAAAGCCATTCCTATCGCAGTTTAACGAAATAACTAAACAACAGAATAATATTAAAATTACCATTTACTTTTAAGAAAATATGTTGTACAAAATCAACTACAATTTTGTTGTCCAATTCTCACTATATTTATGTATCAATTGGATAAATTAAATTAAAAATAGAAATATAACATATTTGTTCTTTCTAAGTTCAATATAGCTTTTATGAAGATAAATAATTTATTATACAGATAAATAGGTTGTTTAACAAAACACTAGTATGGTAATGATATTGGAATAAACAATAAATTAGACTTCATAAAGACTGAAATTACATACCTTAATGGAAAGTTTTCTACAGAAAAGAATCTTACGATTCACGTAGGCATTGTCCGATGTCATCAAACAAAATATTTCAGTCTGTATGTTAGTAATAATTTTCTTATTTAAACATGATTTATGGACAAAGAATGTATAGCTTACATCTTAAAAATATAAAATAATAAAGAATAAGATGATATTCTTTCAATTTCAATTTGTGCGTCTCTCTCTCTCTCTCTCTCTCTCTCTCTCTCTCTCTCCCTCTCTCTCTCTCTCTCTCTCTCTCTCTCTCTCTTACACACACGCGCGCGCGCGCGTTAAACCCGGAATGTTTGAAACTAGTGAAGATTAAATAGTGAATAGTCTTTATGAATAAAGCAGGAAAAAAGAAGACCAATTTTTCTCTTTTAATATGCTAAATAATTTGGTGTTTCAACCTATTTAGTGTCTTTTTGTATCAAGGATTTTATAAATAAAGATCTGTATTTAAAAAAAAAAAAAAAAAAAAAAAAAAAAAAAAAAAAATGGACTGAAACTATTCCTTGTGAAAGAAAGGACCATAGTGCTTACTTCAGAATAGATGCAAAGTTATTTGTATATGTCTCTGAAACAATAAGAGTCAGGCAGAAAAAATATCCTACATTAAAACAATAAAAATATTTATAATAATCATTAAACTTAGGAAGACACAAAAACTAAAAACACTTCTGCACAATTTGTTTCAATAATTCCACTGAAGATGGACGACATTTTGCTTCTTTATCCTTTGTTCTAGATATATATAACAAATACCTGCTGAATTTTGATTTACCATATGTGCACATTTCAGAAAATCATTCCTCATTAGTGACACTAGGGGCCGAAAAGTTTAAAAGATAAAAAACATAATCAAACAGTTGAAAATAATAAATCTAATAGCCTAAATAGATTAGAAATTAAAAAGGTTCTTTTCTTAAATAAATATCTTGAAATTTGTATAAGTTTAATACATCCAGATATTTATAATTCAATCATTACTTTTCCAATTTTCAAAATAAACAAATAATCGAAACGTACATTAAAAAAACTTCTATTTATGATCATAAAGATAGATATGTTTGTTTTTAAATACATTTTTAGAGGAAAAATTAGTAAAATAATTTTAATGATATTACTATGAAATTGTGTTTTTATTACACAATATTTTACGTATTTGTAAAGTTTCTTTACTGCCAATATTTGGCTTGTTTAAACTATAAACGAATTTGAATTTTATGCCAATATAATAATACATACTTTAACAAAACCACTAGACAATATTTCTTATGTATCTAGTGCATGCCAACAAATCATTTACCAGCAGTATTTAGAAATATGTATTAAATAACAAATACCTGCTAAATTTTGATGTGCCAGATGTGCACATTTCGGAAAATCATTCCTCATCAGTGACACTAGGGGCCGAAAAGTTAAATAGATAAAAAAATACACCAAACAGTTGCAGAATAATGAATCTAAAGTTCCAAAAATATGTGAATCCAAATCCAGCTAAGGAATATTTTGCATGAGGGAATAGACCTTAGTTTTAAACAAATGTCATAAATTAAGACGACTGAAAATTTTGCTAAATAGGATATTTTCTGACAGCACAAAGCACTGCCTACTGAGTTATGGATACTTTGACTTTTCTGGTCTTGTTTGTCTTGTTCTGTCATGAACAGTTCTTGTGTTTTTTTGTTCTTATTTAAAGATACGTTTGCTGCTAGAAAGTACTCTTTAACGCTCAAATTGCATTTATTGAAAATACTAGTAAATAGTTTTGGTTGTTGTCTTGTAGCAACGATAGTTCGTGATTGCATTATATTAATACGCTTGGTGACTAAAATATAAGAAAGAAAAAACATGATGGAGCAAAGCCTTTACTAATTGAGACTTTGTTAAATATTAATTTTATACAGATGGATCTGATATCTATAACCTTTTAGGGTTAATTATTTATATTATAGTGAGTCCAAATTTTTTATATAAAACAGCTTCAATTTGGTTAATTACTTTAAATATTACCGCAAAATAATGCCTAATAAAAAAAAAACCTTTGCGCACTGTTTTTGATAAGTTATCAATATTTTTACGATTTCTGTTTGTCATACATTTGTTTCCTATTAAAAACATTTCTCTATTTGTCTGATAAAGCAGAAAATGATTTATTGAATCAGATCTAACGATCTGTCAGTGTAACTTGTCATTACTTAGTTCATGTAAATTTAAAAACTAGAATTGTTTTTATTACAAACTTTAAATTTTTTCTTCAATATATAAATCATTATATGTAACCATTGAAAAGATTCTTAATGGTATGAAAACAAGAACAACGCCTTAGACATATTTATCATATATACAGAAGTATTATAATTTGTTCGTAATAACATAATAATCTAACATTTTATAAGTGAGATTTTTTAAATGTTATAATATATTTAAAAAAAACATTGTCATATAGTTTTACAAAGAAAGCTGTACATGAAGCTAGATCTATGAATAAAACACAAATAAATAATTTGATTTTATCCGATCGAGGCGACAAATAAATTCTAGAATCGTGAATAGCACATTAAAGAACGTAGATCGTTTTCATTAGGCGTCTTGATGTACTTCGCTAATAACGAATTACCTTTATTCTCTGATACATTTTCTTTAAAATTCCCCGATGATTGGTACTAAGACGTCTGTTATAGTAGTAATAAATAATTGAAAGGCCTTTTAAATCGCCTCCATTGTTTAAGCATTGGGAGTTTCCTATGAAGTTGGGCTATATAAATTCCATACAGGTGGCATTTTTCATCGATACTTGATTGAAAGTCAAAAACTTTGCTGACAAGAACACAACATCAGCGTCTTTGGAATTCTTATGTATTCTTAAAAACAAGACGAACTTAGAATTTATTTCCGAATATCAAGAAAATATAAAGAAAAGGTAAGAAAATTAAAATATTTTACATTTCCACGTCGAGTTAAAAATTATATCCAGGTTATTTTAATTGACTTAATAATTTTTGGATAACTTTATGGGTTTTGGGCTACATTAAGTATTGCCGTTTCAACATTTTTTAATATAACATACTTTTTTCTATTGATGTCTCTTTCATGTTTTTTTGCATAATCATCTAGCATAACCAATAACCTTAATCTTAATGATATATAATATATTATATATAATTTTGATATATATTGTAAAAATATTGTTTTATGGAAACTGAAATTAGCACAAATGAATTGCGTTTTATATATTCACATGATTATATTTGATTCTTGGTTTACGATTTATCGGAAATGAATTATTCAATATCTGATTTATTAAAATTATTATTTTTATTATGACTTATATTATTATTAATGGTGTCTCTTTTGTTATTGTTGTTGTTGCTGAGCACGGAGCAAGATTATTTATTTTTTTATGATGACTCGTTGCGTTTTTTATGCAAATCGTTTTATTCTTTTGAGTTTTTTTATAAGACATGCCTTGTATTTTTTTATTATTCTGACCACAATATATGAAGTAGAAATAGTCAGAAAAATTCTAAATAAGTTGAATTACAACAGAAGTTAATTTACAGCAAATTATTTATAATAAATAAAAAGAAGAAAGCGGCATTCATAACCAAGTCTGATTATGCTATAATACATGGCAATAACAAATAGAGTTATAAGTATAGCTTTTGATTTATTTAGTTAAATCCATGTAGATAAACTATATATGTATTTATTTATTTTAATCCGAGCTTCCCTCCCATTTAAAATTTTTAAACCCTTTCCGAAATTCGTAATTAGTTTTCAGACAACTATAAAAATATCTAAAATATCAAACAAATTGTGTAAATTCAGAGCTTATAAAAAGTTGTAATAATATGATAGAAATAATCATTCCATCATTTTTATTTCCAATACGAATATTGTTTTTATTGATAAGACATACATGTGATTAGCTATAAACACTTAATGAAGAAGTAAGTTTTGATAGTAAAGAATTAATGTATACTTCCACGTAAACATAGCTAAGTAATGTAACAGTAGAGACTTTAAGTAATAAGCATAAGACTCAAGGAAACAAAAAGGGGAGAATCACCATTAAACAAATAATTAAAATAAACAAGCAAGCTAAAATATACATTTATATAAAATTTAAACAAAATTTCGAAAATTAATTAAAATCAACAAGCTAAAATATACATCCATACAAACTTTAAACAAAGACCAGTTAACACACAAAATTATAAAATAATAAATGTATATTCTTTTCAAAAAAGAATTTACTCAAAATCTGGAATACCGAAATTTTCAATGAGTATCTTTTATTGTTTCAAACATTTGTATTATTGTAAATATTCTTTACAGAAGTAAAACAAAATTTAAAACAGAGAATAAATTAATTGTTGAAGAAATACACAACGGAATAATTGTATTTAAGATATTTCTTTTATAGTCAACGAGATGGTTTTATTGTGTTTAAAAGAAGAACATTGAATTTCCCAATTTCGTATCCTCCTTATACACATTTTATTAATTTTTTATTCATTTCAGACCGTTGTTAGAAATTTCCTTTCAAATGTGTGCTGTATATTATGTCGTTTGCTACCTACTGGTTGTGCATTGCACTCAGTCGTTTAAAAAAATCAGCGCTTATCGTCTTGCTGTTGTTTATTTTTATTGAGACATATTTTCCTTTTTCAATAGTATTAATTTTTTATAGTTAATAAAAAAGGCGCCAAGATGCTTTCCAAACACGCGTTGTATGTGTTGAAAATTGGAAAAACCGGTAATGGCAAGAATTTATAAGCGCCAACTGAGTCACTATTTTTATCAAATGGGATATGATTGACTTTATTAATTACTTTGTGTATTATGAGAGCCAATTAAAAATTTTGGATGTGTGTATTTACCTGCTATATTAAATATAAAAATTTAATAAAAATCATAACATGGTTATATGAATTAATATCAAATTTTAAACTTGGTTACAAGCATTGCACTAAATGGCGAAGATTATCCAATAATGTTGTTCAAATGTTACGTATAATCCAAACACTTCCACAAATTGGTTTTTACGAACAGCAAACTAACCATCTGCCATTGATTCCCTCCATCGAGTAAATATGTGATTATTTGCAAGGTGTTCCACTGAGCACTTAATTATACATCACTTTTGGAATAATTTCACTCATAAAGACTTTTACGTTAAAATAAAAGCTCACCAAACTGTAACCGCAGGGATTTAAACTACAGGTCAATAAAAAACAAAAGACAGATGCTAGTATATATATATATATATATATATATATATATATATATATATATATATATATATATATATATTCCAATGAATAAAATCAAGCACAAAAATATTCATTTCCTCATAAAATTGGATACAACAGAAAAACTTTCTCTTTTTTTCATTTACTCTAGCGCTTTCATGTCTTTGTGGCAATTATCAGGAGTAATCAATGATAATAATTAACATAGTAACATAGTAACGTAATTATGAGATCATCAATTGAAAGTGAGATAATTTTAATGTAAAACAAGGGAAGTAATTATTTTACGTGATTCTATTCAGTTGTTGAGAAAATTTTTTTATAAATTTCAACTTTTTTACCAATTTTTTTGTTGTACTTATATCATTCATTTTGTCAAAAGGGAATACACTGAAGCGACCATTTCCGCAAGTGTCTAAGTGTTCACTAAGAGGGATCTTTTGACTTATGGGTCGCGGATATGATGTCTGTGTATCCTAATTCTTTCGGAAAGGCTATTTCCAGTTTGGCCGATAAAGGCCCCGTCGAAACCAGAACATAATATGCAGTAAATAATAAATAAGTTTTTGATTTGCAAGTAAAGTTAGTGTTTGTAAATATTTTCATTCCATTCTTTAATATAATTTGGTTGTCTTCTGTAATGTAAGTACAAGTTCCACATCTGGTAGCACCGCATTATTTCTGATGTTTTGGATTCTGATTCGTTTGAATCAAATTTTGCTCTCGTTCTTTAGATTTTTTTGGTTCGTGTTTGCTTGATATTAAGTCGTTTCCGGGAAAAAAGTTCTTTTAAATTTTCAGATTTATAAAAAAAACTATTTTTGCGATTGAATAAATATTTGGATATTTAGGATTGTGTGTTGTTACGAATGGAATTTTTGTTTTATTCTCATTTGCTCTTTGAAATGAAACTCGTAGTCCTGTACTGGAATATTTTTAGCAAGGTCAATTCCTCTCTTAACTAGTTGTTTTTGTTATTTCTATCATTAATAATCATGCAGACTCTTCTTGCTGAACAAATATATATGGAATATTCAATTTGTATGTGTTGGGTGGCATGAATGAAAATCCAAATATTGGTGGGTGTCAGTACTTTTATAATATATATCGGTTTGAATACTTGGTTTTTCTCTTAATCACCATTATATCGAGAAATGGAATGTTTTGGTCGTTGCTCTCTATAGTTAACTTTATTGACGGGTAAAAATTGTATAAAATTCTTCAAAGATAATTAGAATCTTGTCAATCTATGAAGCAATCTCTGATTCATTTGAGGTAAAAATATCTTGAGTTTTCCGATACATTTCCTCTTCCAAAAATCTTATGACCAAAGTTGCATTAGATGGTACCATTTTAGTTCCCATCGTCGTACCGGATTTTTGAAAGAAATATTTTCCATCAAAGTAAAATATGTTATTCGTAAGGATTAACTGCAGGCTTTCTAAAATGAATTTGGAACTAAATATTGTATCAATGGTATTTCCATTGCGTTGTCTTCAGTATTGTACGGCTTCTATTCCTAAATCATGTGGGTTATCGGTGTATAGGCTGGTAACATCAAAAGTGACCAACGTAGCGTTCTTGTCGACATTTCTAGGAATGTTGGATAAAAAAATCGATATCATTCCTGGTTTAACTCGGTATATGTTCACAAATTGGTTTCAAAATTATGACGATAAGATTGCTCAGTCAATGTGTTGGACATTGCTGTCCCGCAACTATGGGTCGAAGTGTTAAATCTTTGGGTTGAAATCATTCAATATAGTCCGAATTTTGAGTATGAATTGCATTTTTTATTTCTTTGCTTTTTGTGGACTTTCAGAAGGCCGTAAAAGTTACTTGTTTTATTTTCAAAATTTAAAAGGTAATCTTTTCCTTTGCCGGTTAAGTAACCTGAACTATTTCGAATGATAGTATTTATTTATTTTCATTATTACGGAATCTGTATCTCCACTTACTACGGCATAATATTATTTTGGGTCATTTAGTTGTTCGTTTAATTAATCTCTAGTATTTTGTTTCCATAATAATAATCGCACCCCTTTGTCCGCTTCTGTTATTGTTATAGATTTATCATTTTGTAATTTTTTAAAGCATTAACTTCTCCACTTGATAAATAATTTTTTACATAGCAATGTTTAACTGAAGTGAAAATTTTTGAAGATTTTCTATGAAGGTATCTAAATGTTGGTTCCTACCTTTTGCTCGTGAAAAGTTGAAAGCAAAAGTAAATGCATTCGAAATTGTTAAATTGATAGTAGAATCCACCTGACGGCAATAAAAGAAAAAGTCATTTGTAGCCGAAGATTTTAAAGCACAGGTCAGTGTTATAATCGAAATGAAAGTCGTTAACGGTGGAAACCCAAAAGGCAAATTTTACAATTTAAGAGATGTAAATTCTGTTTCATGAACTTCATTACTATATACAATTGGAAATACAAAGTCAGAAAAGGTAAGGTTACTCAGTTGGATAGTCAAAAGTGCATGTCAGATATTGTCATTTTTAACATTAAGTAACCTTCCCACTTATGCTGGTGTTTGGTGAAGGGATATGAATCAAGACCTATGATTAGATCATAGTAAACTTATAATTCAATAAAGACTGGTAGAAATTAAATGA
Organism: Tegillarca granosa; assembly: GCA_029721355.1. Taxonomy (NCBI): domain Eukaryota; kingdom Metazoa; phylum Mollusca; class Bivalvia; order Arcoida; family Arcidae; genus Tegillarca; species Tegillarca granosa. The sequence continues at coordinate 20,468,480 of CM056601.1, forward strand.
ACGTTTTCCCTTTTGTTCTATTTTAAACATATTACAGAAACCTTTAGTTTAAAATCATTACAATCATTTTGATAAGTGAAATTTTTTTGTTTTTCGACGTTTAAAAAATATCCACCTAGTTTGAGCTATAAAAATATTTCTTAAAAAATAAAAAAAAATATGATTTTAACAAAGAACAACAGATACTTTATCTAAAATTAAGATATTTACAGGTTTTAAAGGAAATTGCTTATCCACTTATCTTGCTTCTAGAAGGCTAATATTCATAAAAAGTATATGATGTTAAAAAATAACATGTAAATTTCTTGTTTTTCCTAAACAGAGGACAATTTTTAAAAACTTGTGGATTTTGTTTTTGTAATAATTTTAAGAAAATTTACTTATAATGTTTGTGACCAAATCAATATCTTAGACGAGTAGCCATTTTTTCAATATTTTAGTATAAAAGGGGTATCCCAAAAGAGAAAAATAAATGTTAAAAAATTAGTCCTTTTCTGAGCCAAATCTATAAAAAAAAAATAATAAAAAAATAAAAAAAAAAAAATAAAAAAAAAAAACCAAAACATTTCATTGCAATAACCATCAAGATGATAGCTTGATTTAAAGCCCGAAAAATGTGTAACAAATAGTTATTTAAAATGAAACGATATTCTAATTACACTAATCACTTCGGTAAACTATCAAGCATATCTACTAATTAATTATTGATTACATTTATTTATTTTAGTGCTGCCTAAAATGGTGAATTTTGGAAACTTACTTTGTTGTTTGTTTATATACCCTTGTCTTCAAACAAGGTCTTTATTTTTTTGAAAAAAAAATGTTATTTAAATTTTATCTACAAAAATCGAAAGCCAGAGTTTCTAACTGGATTGACAACAAGCTATTTAAAAATTTTCGAAAACGAAAAAGTAATTTTAAACTCTTCAAAAATTCACCATAAATGAATAACTAGCATATTACACCGTATTACAGCACTTTCTATTAAGATTTTTCGTTCTTAAGTAAAAATAATTAAGATTTTATAAAGAAACCAAAAGATGAAATATATAGAGAAGCGTTTGTCTTACAAATCTTAATGTTTCTTTTAATCCTTGTCCATTATGACATTAAGATGCTAGGCAAAATTCCTAATACCATAAACATTTCAGGATTTACCTGTTTTTACTATCAATTTATAGAGAAGAGAAAAGGAGCTTTTGTGTCTGATGTCTGTATGTGTGAAAGTATGCAAAAACATCAAAGATTAAAGGGAATTATAATATACATTGTGTCTATAATACTGTTTGATACATTGAAATATGTAAGAGTTCGGCGACAGATAGTCGAATTTATTGACGAAGCAATCTTGTTACAGAAACCTCTGAAAACATTTTACACGAACTGATTTAAAATGAACCAAAATGGTATCTAGGGAGATTTTCTATATTTGTGAAATAAAGTAACAATTAAGAAAGGATTGTGTTAGTAGAGTTTAGATTCTTGGGAACTGTTGAATGGTTCCAGCTGCATTTTAAATCTGTGATTTTATCGGTAGTTTTCTCACTAGAATGCGAGACTTATCTTCTTTAAAAAATAACAGATTATTTTGAAATTTTTTGAATCGACTGAAGACAAGGTTCCAATTTATTGACAAGTAATAAAAGGGTATTGAACTATGCCTTGCGCAAAATTATTGTCACTTGACAAAAACCTATAGATCAATAAGGAATGGCCCTTTTAAATAAAATTGTCTTCTGACACATTAAGGACAATTTCTACATCTTCCCGACCATTATCACGCCAATAAACAATAATACAGTGCCATTGTTATGTTGACATACACTCAAGTGTTAAGATCGCTTAAGCGCCGTCTAGACAATTTGAAACTACATTTCACCAGGGAACCACTCTAGTGTATAATGTTCTGTCCATTTTATCACAAAAGTTTTTTATGCCGCTGAAAGAAACTTTATAATTTATAGAAGCTGTAATGATTAAGTAATATATAGGTTTTTGTTTTGGTAGGTTTCTTTTTGGCTTTTTCTAATCAAATTAGATTTTCTACAGTTTGTTTTTTATTTCGTTAGTTTTCTTTTCCTTTTATGATGATGATGATGATGATGGTGATTGTTAATAGAGTAGTAGTGGTAAGAGTAATTATAATTGTAGTAGTAGTAGTATATTTATTTATTTATTTATTTATTTATTTATTTATTTATTTATTTATTTATTTATTTATTTATTTATTTAAAAGCATTAAGGTAATTCAAAGTAAAACTATTAGTATATTTTTTATATTTTTCTCTTGTTATTTCTTAAGTGTTTCTCTTTTGTAGTGTTTTAAGTTTTTCATTTGAAGCTTAAAAATTGTCCTTGTTGATGTGATTAGTGCTCAAAGACAAAAATTTTCTTCAAAGATGTGTTTAATGTTATCCCAACTAAGCCTTAAAATCCCACCTTCCCCCGATAATGTGTTTAGTCGGTATCTGATGTCTGGAAGTCGTCCCTGGCTATTTAAAGTCTAAACATTGCACTTTCCTCTAATATGTGTACGTTCAAAAATCGCATATTGTCCATGGAGATGTATTTGGTATTCACTGTACCGACACGCCAAAGATTGCCGTAATTGGGCATAAAACCTAACATAATCTTTGTTTTGGACTAATCCCTGAAACAAATAAGAAAAAATATCACGTTGCCAATGGAAAAAACTGCTAATATGACATACAACATTAGTTCTGCCATCACAAAATACTCAATTGCAAATTGTATTGCATTTTATTGTCTCAAATTGCTTGTTAAGTTAATGAAGTTGCGATTATTTAATAAGTTCTATCGCACCATCATATAATACTTTTTTTGAATTTTATTACTAATACTTTCAATGGGTGTTTTAGCTAACATTTTATGACACTTTTTGAACGTATAAGCTATAAAAAATTAAAAGAATGTTTTATAAAAAGCACAACTCGAATTGTAATTTTGAAATAATAGTACATTATAATTTATAAAGCTTGGGGTGTAATGTAAATAACGCATAAAAAAGTAAAATAAAAGTAACATTATTAATTTATTTATTTATTTAATTTTAGTCGAATTGTAAATTAAGCTACAAGTTGCAATATTTTCTTAAATTGTATAATAGATAAAATCTCACGTCTGTTTCTTTAAAATCAGATCATAATACAGATTTTTTTTTAATATTTTCAGTTATGGCTCATATAATTGGTCTACTTAAATATCTGGCAGTTGTTTTATTAATATTGACTGACGCAGTATTCTCTCAAGGAAACAGGTAAAATTTTTAGTTATTTTCAATCTTTAAATGAAATCATATTAAATACTTGAACAATACGTACCTGACCACAATCACAATACATAATTAGATTTACGTAACAAAATTTATTTACTAACAAACATAAAATATTTCAGCGGGCTTCGCATTATTATAATTATCGTAAAACTCAAACACACACACAAACACGCGCGCGATTGAAAAGACCATTAAGATGAATTTTTAAATTTGTAAACAAAATAATGGTATGATTTTTACGTAGATGATGATCACAAACGTGTCAATGGTCTTTTCTAAGGATAAAATCGAGCGTTGGCAAATCACTAAAATGTCAGTTATTGATCCAAAAATCAGCGAAGTATGGGGAATAAACGTATTTAGTTGTAATTTGAAAAATAGAACGTGCGGGAAATATAAGAATTAAAGTCTACATCATAATGCTAATTCACAAATCAGATATCATTGTAACAAATCAAAGCACGAGATCTGTATTCTGGCAGTGTATCAATTGTTTCGATGTGTACGAAATTAAATTACTTACAGAAAAGAAACAGTCATAATCCGGATCTCTGGGGAATATTATAACATCCAATTTGAAAACTGATATGACGTCGATGATATTTACGACAATTCTTTGAATCAATATTGTTTGATATTGTTAGATAAAAAAAATACCCTGCTAGTTATTACAAATGTGCTATGGAATATTTACTTTCATCTAACAGAATTTTAGAGGACACGCCTAAAAAAACTTGTTTAAATACGATAGTAAGAATAATAAAGTCTGTGACGTGTTTAAGTAAATCGTTATCAGAAATTTATGGTGATAAAGTTATCATTGCCTTGGAGGAAAAAAGGTCTCTGGCTTAACTACCAATGTTCAATAAAATGATTAAAAAAAACGAGCTGGGCTTTTCCGGTATCTTTGATAATACCAGTACGTATGATCATTGTCTAGGTCTAAAATATCTTAAGAAAGTCTTACTTGTAAAAGTTCAAATAATGGGTAAAAATCTTGACTGATGTGTGTAAGATATCGAACCTACCAACAATAACGAACCATTTAGTATCGTTGAAGGCAATTAATTTATCATACACATTTATGCATTATGATAACATGTAGACTGTAATGAAACCTATCGATATTGGTTACAATAGGTTAAAAAAAACCGTATTGTGGCCTGAAATGTGTATTTTTGCGGTGTGAAATTTTGGCGTATTTTACTATAGGACCAGAAAAAGAACTGTGGTTTGAGTCTTTTCAGTTGACAAATTTAAAGCAAAAACTTTTTACTAGTTGTAAAATCAGCTTTCAGCTTTGAGAAGTACTGAAACATCAACAATTTAGAACGAAATTAAATTACTGTCCAAAATGGCTTGAGATGAGTAGGTTAACTCGATTTAAACAATCATGGTTAGGATAAGAGGTGAATACACGAAAATTAGACAACCGTTAAAATTGCTGTATACAGTTAATTTACAAACTGGTTTAACGAATGATGTTTTTAAAAGCTTACATAACACTTACATATAAATTCTTCATTTACGATCTCTGATTACACTGACTTTAGAGTGTAAAATAATTGAGAATGGTTATGGACATCTAAAATTACTTAAACAACATCGCTATGAGCTATTTTATCCATTATCCATCTGAGTTTAACAACGCTTGTACTGCAATTTAGTTCTTCAGAAACGAACATTAAGTCGAAGTCTGAGTCTTTGTTAAACCACATCACTATAAGTTATCGTATTAAGTGTCCATCTTAACCTGTAGATTTAAAATCGTTGCCTTCAGCCCGTAACAACCGATATTTCAATAAGCAAAGATCTTCAGTGCTGATCATGGGCTCAAGCCTAAGTTTTTTGTAAGTTCTCAATCTGATTTGAACCAATCTTTATAAACTATTTGGTCAATACCTATCTAAAGCCCAAGTTTTATTATAGTTCGTCTCACTCTGTGTTCGACAACAATTTTTATGTCAGGTGCACACCAATAGTCGCACTCCGATAAGGTCCGTCTTGAACAACAACTCTTTAAACTTATTTTGTCTAGTGCCTTACAAATTCAAGTTATATAATTGTTTGATGCAGTATGTGTTCAGCCACATAGCCTCTTTATGCTAATTCGACTGCGTTTTTTAAGTTTAATTTTATTTCCATCTTATATGTTTTGAACATCACCTACATTGATTATTTTGTTCAGAGTCCATATCGAGTCAAAGTTTGGTAATCGTTCGAGGCGGTTTGTATTGTACTATTTCTATGTTATCTTTTATGTTTCGAGCTCATTTTAAAATCAAACGGTATTTTGATTAGTTGTCTCAGTTTATCTTTTGCTTCGTGTTTGGGCTTGTGCCTTGGTTGTGGCACCCGCGGTGAATTGCATCTGGGGCTGTGTGACAGGCGTGATGACTTCAATTTGTCTATTGTCAACTTCTCGTTTCTATGCAGTGATATTCCTGCTTCTCCTGCGTATGTTGTATATGGTTCACAATTAATATGGTATGGTAGAGCTTGTTCTCACTAAGTGGATTTTCTACAACGAAGCAAACTGCTTACAATTAAATGGTATATTAAAGGGTATATCAGACCTGTGCTAATCGGGGTCCTTACGGAGTTTTATGTTCGTCGTCGCAATATTTTAGATAGGTATGGTGTCCCTGTTTACAAATATATTTGACTTGCCATATTCCCATGTTTCTTTTATTCTCAAATTTGATTTTGCACTTGACAGGTGTAGCTGGCTTGGCGGGAGGTGCTTGCCCTTCCGGAGCACCCGGCCTCACTTTCTTAATGGAAGTTCACGTGTTAAACTAAATTGGCCAGTTTTCAAAGTCTTTACCTTCTTTTTTAGAATTGTTATTTGGACATGGACTGCTATGTTTGTGTTATATTGTATTATATTATTTTAAGAACCTCTCTAAAATCAAACGTTGAAATATATTTAGTTATGTGTCTTGCTGATTGTTTTTGAAATCCTCCAGTGCTCTAGTTCAGTCAAGTTCATGTAAGTTTTAATGTTCATGTTCATGAATTTTTTTTTTTTTATCATAAAAAAAATCAGAAACAAACATAGATCCGAATTTGCATAAGTCGGTTGTATCTGTTAGACAATAAGATTTATTTTCTAATTCATTCTAATTCCGTAGTCACACGATTGTGGTGTCATATTTTCTAACATATAACATTCGCACATTCATTGTATGTATATTCACTTTATAAAGGAAGTAACGTTATCAAGTATGTGGATTTAAGTCTTATACAGAGATATCTATATAACATTTCTTTTCAAAAATGCTGAGATAATTTCAATATTTTGTAATTATTTACATATATATAAGATCAAATTTCCTTTAAAAAAATTGAAACATTTCTATTTTGATAGTGTATTGGATTAATAAATAAAACCAACCTCAAAATATGTTTACATGATAAAATCTAATAATTTGACACTCATACATCTGAAAATTATTAATGTATCAATGATAAATCTGTCTCCATTGTGTATCTTGTTTTTTGATATCGTGTATTTTCTCCGATTGATGCTAATTACATCCCACATAGTAGAAAATGACTAAAACACCTAATTTTAAGCAACAACACATTGAAAACGTATTTGAACATTAAAGCATATTTAGCAAAATAAATAAGATAAATGGAAACACTTATTTCACGGATTACAAAAGTCATAATTTCAGAGGTGTCTTCCCATTTAGCCAACATTTTAAAATTTCTCATTCCTACTTAGCCAACATAGTTAAATAAACAATTAAGATCTCACCTGGAAAGTTTTTTGTTATAGTCTTTTCCAGGATACTTCTTTGATAATATGGTGAAATTATTTTAAAGAATGTAATATTAATTATAAATTTTATTCACGTGTATAACATATTTTGCCAATTTGAAAAGTTTTTACTTTGTTTTTTAGATTGTGATATGGACAAGGACTAATATGTTTGTTTTAATTCAAATTAATTTTTATTCTTCGGGGTAAAATAGGTAATTGCTATTTTTAATTTAGAATAAAATCATCCATTTTGTACATACATTAAACCTTTTGTAATCTTTATATGAAAAGTTATTTCAAAATTGAATTTTTAAGAAGTAACAAACATCACAGGTATGATACGAGAACACACAACTAAACAAATCTCCTAATTTTTAAAAAGGTAATAGCAATATTTTGAGTCCGTTCCTTGGATTTATATTCGTTGCGCAAATGTTTTCCTCAAAATCAAACAAAAGATAACCAGACTATTAAATAAATATTGGTATTTATTTTCAAATCCAGTAAATGACCATTAAATTTCCACCAGAGGTTTTGAATATCCATACCATTTGATTTTGTATTTAGTAAGTTTTAAGACCACATTTTAACTTTTTAGCTCAGATGAGCTATTGCGATGGTTCACCGTCCGTCGTCTGTCGTGCGTCGTGCGTTAACTTTTAACATTTTAATCATCTCCTCTAAAATACCAAACCAAATTTCATGAAACTTGGTAACCATCATGGCCTCGGTGAAGCCCTTTCAGATTTGCACAAATGAAGAAGTTATGTCCCCTTGGGGCCCGTTAAGGAGGGAAATAGTGAAAAACTTTAAAAATCTTCTCCTCTGAATGTACAAGAGATATACCTTAGTTATTTCATTTATAACATCCTTAGGTCATCTGTTTTTAGATTTGCCCAAATGGTTGTCATGGGGCTCAAAATGGGGAAATTGTAAGGCACTGAGTGGGGAAAAGTAGTATAGTCTCAATGAAATCTTCCGTGTTTCCTGCTCCCTGCGCCAATCCAAAATGGCGGCAAGGTCACGAAGACGTGGGAGGCACCTGTCATCTTGATGGATGAGATGGGAGGCACCTGTCATCTTGATGGATGAGACACGCACCTGTCATATTGATGGATGAGGCGCGCACCTGCTATATTGATGGATAAGGAAGGGGATTCCCCTAAAAATTCCCTAGCGTTACCTATAAATAAATACATTTCTATTAAGACAAAACGTACAAATATTTACTTTCAAAATTCGATATTTTTGTACATAATCCCCTTATACATACAGCCCACAGATTACATTGTGTCCCTGGCATACACCACCGCCGCCGCTACAGCAGCCGCTCCTTGCCCTGAGGCATAAATAAATAAATAAATATTAAAAGAAAATGATTGCATTTTAGAGTGTAGAGTAATAGTGTTTTATAACACAGTCAAGATTCTTTTATTTATATTAAGAAGGTCAGTTCTGAGATTGCATTGTAAAATATTTTTCTTGTAAATATCATCTTGATGTGCACAAAGTCAAATTTTAATTTTAAGGTGAATTTAATCCGGATGTTTAACATGAATTTATAACGTGATACATGTACCTTTTAAGAATATTTTCAAATTTTCCAGAAACAGACTATACCCTCACCTGTAATTAAAACCTATTGTTTTGCTTAATCCTACAACTGACACCAATTCCCACTTAGCCAACATTTAAAACCTTACCTATATGTACAAAATTTCAAAATGTTGGCTAAGTGGGAATGAACAATTTCAGATTGTCTTGCAAGGGCATAAAATATACGTAAATGTTATTATAGATATGAGTGAAATTATGTTCTTTGATTACCTTTAACGGGCCGCAGAAAATGCATTTACTTTACCTAAAATCGTTAAAATAAATGTTTAAATTTTAAGTGACGTTTACTAAAACAACATATTGTCAAAGATTTCGCATGGCCGTTATCTTTCACAAAAAAATACAGGCGGACTAAATATTGCCAGCTGCAGCGAGGATACAAATAGCTTCCGTTTAAATAATAATTTTGTTCTTAAATGGTTTCTGTGTTACTGTCTTACGAGCAGCTTTCTTACAACGGTGTTTATATAACGTTAAAGACCTCTAAACTTTATTTTTTTTTCCAACAAACGTAATTAACAATGTCAGGGGATGTCTAGTCTTCTGATAACTTTTTATGTTAATACTTCAAAGTTTGATTATGTCTTCATTCTGCTTTCCTCGTTTGAAATCATTCCTTTATCTTTCATCTCACAATATATTTCTTTGAAACCAATGGACCAACTATTCACTTGTACTATTTCAGATAAACTATTTTTTTCTTTTGAATTGATTCTTAGAATTTTATTTATTTAAATCCGTTAGATCTACTGTTAGACAGTTGCAAATGCTATTGTTTTGTTTTTTATCCGACATATATATATATATTATAGATACGAAGATGATACAGTCAAACAACACATACACGAATTGTTAGATTTAATAAATGCAAGAAACTCAATGAGCAGGTTTGTATATATTAAATATATAAACTAGTGTAAATAAACGGTATCAGCGTATATTTGGCGCTCTTCGACGTGACTTGAGAGATAGATTTTCATATAACTGAATTTTGCTTGCCACATTCGTTTTTGTGATGTGTGTGTGTGTGTTTTTTAAATATATTAGTAACATAACATAAACAAAAACTGAAAATCATTGTACATAGGATCTTTTAAACTTTTTACACTGCAAAAGACAATTAAAGTTTTAACATTTATGCTAGTATTTAAATTTGTTATTGTTTATGGCCTGGATCAGGGGCGATTTTTTTAACTGTAGACAATCTTTTCTGGAACTATAGATAGACATTTTTGACAAAGCGTATTACAAATAATATAAGCTTGAAGTTATCTACAAAATGTTACCAATATTTCTAGTATTTTAAAATTTAATGAATTACTAAGATTTTAAATTTGTCAGATTTAAGTTAACTAAAATCTTAGTTAAGAAATGATTGTGAAACTGGGGCCAGGTTAATAACTGATAATTCAAAGGCATTTTTTTCTATGACATGCCTCCGGAAGGCTTGAATTTCTTCTTCTTCTTCTTCTTCTTCTTCTTCTTCTTTTTGGTCTAACAATTCTGCGTTACTTACCAGATTTTTGGTGTCTTGTTGCTTTCACAAGATCCCATGTGAACCATTTACTGCATGCTGTAAGCAATGCGTTACTTACCAGATTTTTGGTGTCTTGTTGCTTTTAAAAGAACCCATGTGAAACATTTACTGCATGCTGTAAGCAATGCACCATTTAAGCAGCCCGTGTTTCAGTACCGATTCTTACCAAATAACTTTTGTCTTTGATAGATGATAACATACATGTATTTACCGAATAGCTGAACATATCTATCAATCTAAATTTCAATATAAAGTAATAAATTTAAGTAATTCATATAGCTTTATCCATCAGAATTTTTTATGCCATCCCCATCTTTTTAGGAGTTTAATCTTTGTACTGTCAGTCCCTCTGTATGTCAGTAAGACATTAATTTCTAACAATAACTGCTAGCAAGACAGAACTCAATTGAAAGTATTAGTATTAGAGATTGAAACAAAAATGTACTCCCAGATACCTTTGTTTAAATTCAGTTTTTTTTTCTTTGACAGGAATAGAAGAGTTCCGTTGAGTAATCTTGATCTAGGGATAGGATCTAGACTATGGTCTGTGGCTAATATAGGAAACCGTTTATTTGGTAAGTCAATTTCATTGAAAACGGTTAAAATGGTTATTTGTATAATTTTAGTTTATTCAAGGATTTTTTTTTCTCATTTACTTACTCATTTTATACCTTTTAAAGGCACTTTCGTTATTTTCTACATAACTTATTGATATATATTTAATATATATATATATAACAATGTTATAACAATAACAATATATATATATATATATATATATATATATATATATATATATATATATATATATATATATATATATATATATATATATTTAAAAAAGAGCTTTACAGAGTTTTTAAATGATGTCACGGGTCTTTACATAAAAAATATAACAAATCCATCAGACAATACCGGTCAATAGCCAGCATTGTTTTATCGATTATCTAACACAAGTTATGTAACGATTGCAATCTTCTTCTTCTTCTTCTTCTTCTTCTTCTTCTTATTATTATTATTATTATTATTATTATTATTATTATTATTATAATTTATTTATTATTATTATTATTATTATTATTATTATTATTATTATTTCTTTACATTGTATTTATTCTTCTGTCGTTAAGTTATAAGCGGTAATATTTTTGCTGTATCAATATAAACATGTATTTATTTTTTACTTACTTCATTGATAAATCATTTATTCCTTTCAAAATTTATTCCAATGTCCATTAGCTTACAAACGAAATGTGTTTCGTAGCTGGGGGTTAAACGCTAGCTGATCAGAAGAAACAAAAACTGGCTATTCGTCATCTTTATAATAAAATATATGATTTTCTTTTTAAATCTGTGAATACATGAAGAAGCATTAAACATTATGCAAATCACCAATCAACCTACCAGTTACCTACTTTTTTACAGAGAGATCACAATTACATGATCCAACCTCGCCCGGTAAAAGACGACGGAGGGGGATACAAACGCAGATACAGGAGAATCTTATCAATGGGAAGGAAGACTCGATGTAATTCTTCTGAAAAAAGAAAGAAAGTATCAAATTCAAGAAATTTTAGAGTTTATTAAAATAATTAAAAATGTTTAAAGGTTTTAAAATTTTATATGCATGATCAAATATGACTAAGATATACTCTTATTTGCTCTCTTTCGTTCAAAGTTTAATACACTATTTGCAAAATAAACATTATTTAAAACAATGGTTTGTGTTTGTGTTTTGTTTAATGGACATGTACGTGTGATAGCCTAATTACAAATTTATACACATTGAACATGTTTTCTGAGATTAAAAAATTAGCATTTTTTTTCTGATAGGCAAGCAAGTTGTCTATAAAAATAAGTCCGAGAAAATTTAAAGACATTTTAGATGCTTTCTGTTAGTTTGAAGTATTGCGCATTTTTTCTGATTGGTAAGCAAGTTGTTAATAAAATATAAGTCGGAGCAAATGAGATGTTTTCCGTAAGTTTGAAACATGTGAAATTATCTGAATGACAAACAACTTATTTTTGAGTTATTTAACAATTGAACTGTTTTTTAAAATGGTATTCATTGTCAGTATGAAGGCAACAACTTTGCAAGCAAACTTGTCATAACACGCGTTATTTAATTGTTATATTTTCGTTAAATATTTAAAAAAAAATTCTTCATTTATTTTAAGAAAAAAAATCCCATCTATAACACATGCACATCGGGAGAGTCCAGTAGACGCAACAGCTGAATTTAAGACCGAGAACGACACATTATTAATCCGCAATATTTTTAATGTGGGGTAACAACGGGGAGTTTTGGTTTGAAAAATCATAGTGTTATCAGGTATTTTGATAGTATTTTCTCGAGTTTCCATTAACATATTGATTTTTTTAGAATACTGGATATAAATAATATGTATAAAAAATGAATATCAACGATAAATGTGTTGTTATTTGTGGACTATATTTCAGTCGAAAATCAGGTGCACCTGTGTGGCCCCATTTCAATTTGCAAAGAAGTTTGGAGTAAAAGATTGCTGGCTAAATGTCGGAAGTGAAGTTTTGTGAATCTGAAACGGGAAGGGGGTACTGTAGCTGAGGATAATTTTCAATGGCTAAGCATGTGGGTTTCGAATCTGTGATATGTGAGTAGACAGGGATTTACCGAGTGATTTTTTTCTGGAATGTCGACATTGTTAGGTTGAGATTCACTCTTACATAATATGCCGAGCTTCATAATCGGTATCATTCAAATGTAGACAGCAAAGCAGTGAGAAGTATACTTATTCTTTACGTCTGGTGTGGTGCAAATATCTCTCAAAGTTTAGAAAATTGCCGTTTTAAGGTTAGCAAGGGGTTGTGTAGTACTTAAACCATTATTGTACTTTTGAGGAGTTCCTATTGTATTCCTTGTAAATTGATTAAAAGCATGTAGATGATTTTTCTGTTTTTCCGATCAACAAACACAGCATGTGAAACGGACAATTTTCACTGGATGTGGCATACATGCGTGAATCTAATTCCATTTACATCACTTGAAATTTACATCCCGCGAGACACAAAATTGATTGACAAGTTGTACCATTACACATTGTCTCAAAATAATAGGGTATATAGCAGCTTTGTCAAGGTAGGAAGAGTTTTTTTAAAGACACGATTGTTCAAATTTTTTTTGTGGTTTGATGGTTTTGACTGATCTGTTGTTGTCTGTTCTTTCAACAGGCCATCAAAAACATCACTCTGTCTCTCACAATGTCAATATTACGGTGAATATCAGCCAGGTGCCTATATATGTTATCAAAATATTATTTTATCAATTTCTTTGATTTTACTTTGTAATATCTCGTAAATGTGTTTTCAGTCTCATCTCGAATGTAAACAAATGTGACGTGACAGTCATGTTTGTTAACCTACGATAATGTAGTTTCGGATTGTGTATTGCATTTAATATGTATTCATACACGGAGTGACAAAATTTTTTGGCATTCATTGTCAGTAATAATTACAACGGCTCTCAAGCTTGCAGCTATGGGAATTTCACAAGGCAAATGAAAATATAGAAGTTTAAAACTGATGTTGAATTGGTTTTTGTCGAGCCTGGCATCGACATAGGGCGAGACTTACTGTCTGATTCACGTCTGCCGTAGCACTAGTTTTTCAAGGTTTTAAAAGAGATATCAAAAATTTTTGTAGAATGCTACATACCGTTATGACGTATGCATTTTGTCGTAATTAACTGACACCAAACTAAATGCCATCTTAGCTTGAGTATAAAATGCAGAGCGTTTTAAAATCCTTCCGGGGATTTAATATGGGAAAAGACACAAACATTCATTCCGGAAATACATCGCTGTAATAATCATGCGGGTTAGGGTAGAAAATTCTGGAATACTTCATTCAGCTGTAGGTAAGATCGCTGTTTATAGACCTACAGTATATATTACTTTTGCTGTCAAGTTGCAGACGATATTACCTGGCCAGCGAAAATGGGAAAGTTGGTCATGCGCAAAATGTATTTTCTTAACCCGCATGATTTTTCAGCGATGTATTTCCGGAATGAGTAATTGTGTCTTTTCCCATATTTAATCCTCTGAAGGATTTTAAAAAGCTCTGCATTTTATACTCAAGCTAAGATGGCATTTAGTTTGGTGTCAGTTAATTACGACAAAATGCATACTTTATAAAGGTATGTGGCATTCTACAAAATTTTTTGATATCTCTTCTAAAACCTTGAAAAACTAGTGCTACGGCAGACGTGAATCAGACAGTAGGTGTTACTCTTCCGGTGTCGTCGTAGGCGGCGTGTCAAAGTGTGAAAGTTTATGTTAAAATAATGTATTTTCTTCTCGTTCAAAAACTAACTAGGAGAGACCTTTAAATCCGTAAAATTCTTATTTCTATCTTTTTTACTCATAAATTGTTTCTTGTTTTCGTTGATTTTGTGTTATCTCTGAGATATGTAACAATAAATCTCCTAGCCATCCCACGTAATGTAAATACTACCTCTTCAAAAGAAGTACAACAAGTCTTTTTTCAATAAAAATGTTTAACAAATGCGTATAAATTATAATTGTATGGAAATGTCTGGATGCGGCAAACAACATCTGTTACACAATAAAACTAAAAGTGAAATTTACAAAATAGAATTCTTTTAGATGAACACAAGTAACAGATGGACTACTTAATGAGTGCAATATTATCATTTTCCAGCTCAGACAGATATACTGAAGCAATTGTTTATATCCCGGAAACGGATATTGACAAGATAAACGCGCCTGTAAATTTATCATTGTCTCATTCTTAAATTAAATTAATTTTCTGTACAAAAAAATTTATATGTTATTCAGCTGTTAATTTTTATTTTTGATGTGAAAGAGGTCAATTCAGTATTAAAAACCAATACTGTCGTATGTTCTGACGAAGTTAAACAGCAATTCAAGAATATGTCATGACCGACGCAATCATCTCCAATCAAATAAGGGGCGGTAAGCTAGTTTTTTCCTTCTTTTTGCGTCAATTGTGTGTGTGTGTGTGTGTGTGTGTGTGTGTGTGTGTGTGTGTGTGTTAATTAACTAATTTATGGCAATACTAAGGTTTTAGTTTGTGCCTCTGCATTGTTTTTTATTACTTTACGGATGCTCATCATTTGAATAAATTTCTTCACATTGTTTGCTTTTTCACATTTCTTAAGTCCCTGCTGTTGAATATTTATTACATGTATCGCTTGCATAATTACTTTCATTTGTTTAGATATGATTAAATCAATTTCATGATATGATGCCAGATAAATTACAGAATCAAAGTTGGTCTTGTAGATTGTGAAATTTAAAAAAAACCGATTGTTGTAAACATTTTAGTGATATTAAAAAAATAAAACTCAACATACTTGACCATGTAAATTTTAATGATATAGAAACCATATTAGAAAACATACAGAATATTATAAATATATATATATATATACGAATGTAATGATTTATTTTTGCGGGAATTGTGTAGCTATGACTAGAGGGCAATATTCACAACATTGCTCAAAATTCGGTTTTGGGCCTTGATTCTAGATATGTCTTAATGTTTGGTAACTCTGCCACTCTCTGTCTGTTGGCTTTTAACTTTGGAAATTTTTCCAGCACATCCGGTTTCTTTTGGACAATTATTTCCAAAACATCATAAACGGATAAGTCCGCTAATGTAACCTGTAAAAACAAATCAAAATATCACAAGTAAAGATTTTAAACATAAAATCTGATTTAAAATTCATGAAATATAATGCTACTTTAGTCTCTCTCTCTCTCTCTCTCTCTCTCTCTCTCTCTCTCTCTCTCTCTCTCTCTTTGATATTGAGGATTTTTTCGTTTTTGTGCAATGTAATACCGAACCAAATTCTGGTATAGATTTACTGTCGTATTATGGTATGTCACACTTAACTATTCCGGTTGCCCAATTTGCTGACGATGAGTTATGCATGGGTTTGCTTTATACAAGCTCACACTCGGACGTGAATTATTTTTAATATTGAACCCAGGTTGTTGGAGATCTAAAAGTTACTGCCCAAACTGTTTTTCTGACAATGGATCAGTCAGCAAAAAGTTCAAAATAAATCACTTGCTAACAATAAAAACAGGAGGGGACTAGAAATCTTGAAGTATTAACCCTTATTATCTTAAGTGCAAAGCTCTTTTGACTGCACAATTTTGTACAACCCGATAACACCTGTTTTAAAGGTCCCAGTAAAATGTGCAACATGTTTACACCTGTTGTATAGGTCCTAGTGACATATACAACTCGCAAACACCTGTTGTATTAGGCCCAGTAAAATGTGCAATTCGCTAACATCTGTTGTATAGATTCCAGTAAAATTTACAACTCGCTAACACCTGTTGTATAAGGCCCAGTAAAATGTACAATTCGCTAACACCTGTTGTATAGGTCCCAGTAAAATTTACAACTCGCTAACACCTGTTGTATAGGTCCCAGTAAAATGTACAACTCGCTAACACTTGTTGTTTAGGTCCCAGTAAAATGTACAACTCGGTAGTTTAACACCTGTTGTATAAGGCCCAGTAAAATGTACAATTCGCTAACATCAGTTGTATTAAGTCCAGTAAAAGGGACAATTCGCTTACATATGTTGTATGGGCCCTAGTTAAATGTACATCCTGATGATGCAAATTATTTGTGAGTGTAGATTTTTATGTATTTATTACATGTTTTTTATATCCCTTATCACGAAGTTTGCGTGTATGAAAGTAACAACTTAATATTTTATAATAGACATGCAGGTACATGTTTACTGCTTACAGAAATATAAATCAACATGTCTGAATAAAGAAAATTGACAATTTTTGCCTAAATTCAAAGTCACGCAAACATATACAGATGTTTTAGATTCACCTTATAAGATGGAAGTTTGTTTCAGTGCTTTTATTATTTTTATTATTATTACATGTAATAATATTACATTTTTTCTTCTTTTTAAAGAATTATATATATATATATATATATATATATATATATATATATATATATATATATATATATATATATATATATGAGAAAATTGTGTATAGAGCGGATTAGTATATGGAAACAACAAATGCAAATGTAAGAAAGAACACATAACAAACAATTGTAGTGATAGAAAACAAACTATAAAATAAATAAATAAATAAATAAATAATTCTTACCGAGTCACCTATAAAGTATCCTTTTCCATCATTGTTTTGTTCTAGAATTTTTTCAAATATTTGGAGAAATTTAGGAACGGTTGTCTCTTCAAACTGTTTCATCATTTCCGCCTGGTATAAGAAAAATTAGGTACATGTAAATATAATTATCAATAAAAAATCTTTATATTATATATAATATTATTATGATATTGGTACTAGAAGAAGTCCCATGTTCACAGTATTATCAGTCCAGAAAACATGTTTTTACAGGTACATGTATTTTGATAAGATATCTTTATCGAAATTTAAACTTGCACAAGAGTACACTTAAAGCAAATTAAATAAAAAGACTTATTTGATGTGAGATATCTCTCTCTCTCTCTCTCTCTCTCTCTCTCTCTCTCTCTCTCTCTCTCTCTCTCTCTCTCTCTCTGTTAATAAATATCAAAGGTTAACCTTTTTAGTTTCGTCTTTCTCCCTAAAAGCTGTCACCCAGTTTGACCTCAGATCTTCGCATGTCTGTACAACAACATCTGCTTGAGCTTGTTCCAGATTATTACGACCAAATAAGCCTAAAATCGAGAATAAGGATAATTACTAAATATCATTTTAATCATCCAAGTATGGACAGCATAATAAAACAGAATTCTAGTCATCTTTGATTACATTACAGTAGCCGCGTTCAAAGGTGCATTATGC
This sequence comes from Tegillarca granosa, assembly GCA_029721355.1. Lineage (NCBI taxonomy): Eukaryota > Metazoa > Mollusca > Bivalvia > Arcoida > Arcidae > Tegillarca > Tegillarca granosa. The sequence continues at coordinate 20,486,557 of CM056601.1, forward strand.
ATCTATGATGGTGAACTAAGTAATTCACAAGTCCCATTTGGATTTACTAGTCTTAAAGTATGAAGACTAGTACGCCTTTGTTAGAGACTAGCCTGAGTATATCGTAATCGGAACTTAATACTGCTAACTAGCCTCCAATGAAGGAGTACTGGTCTATGAACAGTGAACTATGCTCTGATTATGGAGACTACGAAGAATTACACCCTAACAAGCTCTGTACTGGTAAATTCGGTCAAGTTTTCATAAAATTATTTCACTTAAATTATACTTGCTAGTCAAGCGTGTAAAACGTAAAAATAATAAATTTTTATTTTTTATACAGCGTTATCTTTTAACGAAAAATCTTTTATCCATACATGGCTTTTCAATTGTTAAGATTTTAATAGACCCATTATTAGCATGACATTTTTATATACACATTCTTCATTTTTAGCTATATGATCCTTTGAACTTGGCCTTATTCAAAGATACGAATAATATGAAATACTTCAATTACGGTCGCAACATGATATTTTTGCAATTTCCTGTTCTAACTAGATGATACAATTTTACGGTATACAGATAGGAGATAGTAACATTCAGATTACATCATTTACTGTACATGTGATTCTTGTTAATTAAACAAATTTCGGTAATTTTTACGATCTGAAGTTGTATTTTCATAACTACACTGTGATAAACAACTACTGCGAAAAAGGGTACTCTATATATTATGATAAAAACATCTTTCTAAATATTGTATGCATTCCGTTGTTACATTATCATCTATCGACAACTTCAATGAAGTTCATATACCTTTCTTCTCCCGGAAGCTTTTACACTCACATACTATTTTATGTCTTTGACCTTACAATGCATTTCTCGTCATATATATATATATATATATATATATATATATATATATATATATATATATATATATATATATATGTGTGTGTGTGTGTGTGTGTGTGTGTGTGTGTGTGTGTGTGTGCGTGGGTGGGTGTGGGTGGGTGGGTGTGTGTGTGTGGGGTATAAGTGTGTGTGACCTGTACAAATGTACTGTTCATATATTGGTAGGAAGTTCTTGAAGCACTTCACAATTTGGCTTAATAGTGTTCATATTTTTACTTCATTTTAAATGACGCATACCTACTTCCTTTGCAGCAAACCTGGCTATTGCTAAACTTTGGGGTAAAACAAAACCGTCCACCTCTAAAATAGGTAACTGACCTTGTGGCATAGCTATAAATAGAAAACAATCCAGTCGGTTCAGGAAACCAAAACGGAGAGAGAGAGAGAGAGAGAGAGAGAGAGGAGGAGAGGAGAGAGAGAGAGAGAGAGAAATGGGAGGGTTAAGCAAGTTAATTGATATGAAAAAAAACAGTAAAACAGGTGTGGTGCCCAATCATTGACCAAGAAGCCTAAGCTTTTTAATAATGCTTTAAAAGTATGTAAAAATGAAAGAAAGAAAGAAAGAAAGAAAGAAAGAAAAATATGTGCCATTTGTTCAATTACAATATCAAATAAAAAATCCTCTCTCGGAAATTTAAACTTGGATATTATCTTTTGAATGTTTAATAAATTTTTGAACTGTATTTTCTTGATTAATCGGACATTACTGATCATGTCAATTTATATTATTATAATGGAAGTTTACAATAACATCAAACACACTTCAAAACTCTCTGATAGCCGCTGTACCATTGATGAAATATTATTTAATGCTTTTAACCCATCCTACAATTACTATCATGAATTACTACTAATCCTTCTGAAGTTCTGAAGTATTAAGTGTAATGGAAATGTTATGATATAACTAGTATTAACGCCCAGGTTATACTTAACTTAATGATACATATATGTCGTGACAAGATAATGGATAAATTAAAAGATCTATATTACCATAAATATAAATTTAGATTTAAACACTTATTTTCTTATGTCACTAGATTTATCGGACAAATTGTAAAGCTTGGACCCCATTGCTTTTACGCCCTACTTTACAAGTAACGAGCAAGTACTGGAATGGCAATAGCAAACCTAAGTACCCAGAGAAAACCAACGAACGAAATGTTTGAATTAGGATCTGCCGAGTATTGGTCATTAAAACAACAGTCACATTAGTTGGGATTTTTTAAATAATTTTTTTCGAATAAAATATTAAAGAAATGTGTCACAATATATTTCATTCAGAAAATTTTAAAAAATATATAATTTGACACAACCCTCGACTGTAAGAGACGCTTTGATCTGATCTGTAGGCCAGTACTTTTCAACATTCGGTCATTGAGACCTCGGTAGATAAAAGGAGAAAAAATCCTAACATTCTTTCATTGCCGGCCTAAAAAAATAAAAGGAATAATATACTTACATTCTTTTATTGCAGGCCATTTTTCTCTCTCTATCCTATTATCCTCATAGTTTGTCCCAGAAGCAACGAATACCAGCCTTGTCAATTCAGCTCTACCGCGAATATTAAAGTATGTTAATTTATATGTAGGCATTTTTGTTTCGAATTTGATAAATTATTATGGTTCTTCCGTCGTTTTATAAAATATCTTTAATACCGCAGTTCGTGAGAGTCTCCCTCTTTAGGTAATGTAAGATATCGTAAAATTATGAGCTGATAACGCGTGTAAATATACATATATACCCTGTCACATTTAAAGGTTGGCGTAAGGGTTTCTCCCACATTAAACAGGTCACTGAGGGGGTAACTTGAGCTAATTTTTCCCCCTTTTCAAGTATAAAATTACAGGATAAAGCAAATGTGGTCGTCTTTGTTTGTCCAAAATTAAATATGTTCCCGGACTTCATATTTTTAAAATGCAAGTTGGTAATAAAATAACAAACTGTAGTTATAAAGGGCTGAAAGTGTAATTAAAGAATAGAATATTGGTACATGACGTCTTTAACCCCTTAACATTGTACTTAAAAACAAAGATTTATAAATTAAAACAACAGTACCTGTTGTCATCTAATATAAGACTTCCTATCTAATCGATTTCATGGTTATATTTTTAATCTAAATACTTCGAGTTCACTAAATAAATTTGACTGAAATCAACATAAAATTTAAACAGTTTTAAATGTATATAAATTCAGTGATAAAACAAACAAATTCACAATACACAGATTTGTTGTATAAATTTTAGCACGCAACCTTCCATGACTGCGTAAACTGGTAACAGTAACAGGATATCCTTCCTCTTATTACAGAAAGTTTTTTTTTTGACAAGATCGTTGAGGTCATTTTTCCAATATAATTGGAATATTATCTTATATTTCTTCTAGAAATGAATTATTGTTAAATAATAATAATAATAATAATTATAATAATAATAAAAACATTTTATTATTATTATTATTATTATTATTATTATTATTATTATTATGTATTTATTTGCAAAACACAGCACCATATTGAATTAGAAATTACACAGAAAATATAACATCGACATCGTGCCACTAAACATTAAAGAAGAAATAAACAAATCCAATCTGCGTTTCTATGGTAACTGAGATAACGACAAAGTTTGCTAATAAGCGAATTTAAGCTGTTACTTAGCAACTATGACGATTAGGCCAAGCATAAAAATAGTTTCGTTGGTTCTTGAGACTTGTGTCTACTTAGAGCAGACAAACAAATAGGGTAGTCATATTCTATTTTTTCATATGTAAAAGAAAAACCGGTTGGATATTACCACATCATCGTGTCTTCTGGATTCTACACTGCATTTTAGAGTTCCTCTTCTAAATTTGTTCCAAATACTAACATTAAATTATTTTGTAAATAATGATGAAGACAAATTTCTTCCTTGTTGTATAACATATTTGTACTGATAGTTTTACCAGCAGCTTGAATGTACATGTACTTATCATTGATGCGCAGTAAAATAGTGTCATATGAAATATTTTAAGTTTCATGTTTATGCAATACATTACGAGCCGAAAAAAGATTAAGGACAAGCGATAAAATATAAAGCAAATTATATACACCATACGCATAAGCTGGTTTGTGTAAAGCAATTTTCACCCAATACTTCATAATTTTATGCGTACACATCATATACATTGAAAGATAACCTTGTTCACATTTAAAAAAAAAAAAAACATACTGGCACACTTTTACAAACGTTCAATATAAACTACAAAATTTTTGCTCTATGTAATTCCCGAAATTTCAATACCATTATTAAAAACAGAATTGACCCTTTCTCAATTTCACAAACTCCGAAATCTATAAAATGGCTTTAATCAATTGTCATAAATCCATAAACATTACAATTTTAAGTCTTAACCGTGTTGACGATTAAATTTCATCGTTGACAGTAGTGTTAGAACTTTATCCAGTGATATCTGTAAACTGACCAGGGATTTACCAAATAACAAGGTGTCATGTGATAAAATTCGTTAAAATAAAGTAAATAGTTATTCATTTTACATAGATCTGTATCCTTACCCTAACTTTGAAAGGGAATACCCTAGCTAGCCATTGCTAATAAAAATTAAAAAAGTATTAGTGATATTGGTTCACCCTGCTTAACCCAAAAATCATTGTCAAATTTAAATGCCTTAGTTAACCACCAGTTTTTAGTCTCGAGTGTATAGACGAGTGCAGTGATTTTATAACACTAGCAAAGTTAACAACCGAACTTAGCAATCCATACTACATTTTTTCGTTTAGTGAGTCTTTCAAACGCTTTATGAAAGTCCATAAAATGCGCAATAAAATTTTGACAATTGTTGTAATGTGTGTACAATAAGACAATGGAGTGTAACTACCGCATATAAAGTTAAAGTTTGTGAATTAAAATTGGTAATGGACCCTGTGCAGTAACCCAACTCTGTGTGAAAACGGTTATGTAGAAAATACTTAAACAATAGCCCGGTAGTTAATTAGATCGTCAAATTCTCCCGGAACAGGGATAACTATGCTTTCAGTTCATGGAAATATCTTGGGCTCAAACACATATATGTAACTAAGTCTTTTAAAATTGGGTTAAAGAGTATATAATTTACAATTATGTTAACTGATCCTTATTTAACATGATGCCAGGTTTTAATATTATATCGATATGAAAAGTTGTTTTACTTTCACTCAGCATTTTTTATACAGTTTTATTGTGTACCTAGGTTATGGTGAAAACCTACATTACACGTGTACACCACTGGCCTTAAACCTGACTGTTTAAAACAACGACGACGACGACGACAACGACAACAAGAACAACAACAACAAATAATCAACAAAGACAACAAGGACAATAAATAATAATAATAATAAGTATTGCGTGACGGCGTGACTTTTACAAATAACAGTGTTGTTTATGCTTAAAACTGTCTCATCAGTTACATCAGTACAATAATACAATAATTTTTAATAAGTAGATTACTAAATGTTACTGGTAAATTAGATGGAATAAACAATTTTTATTTTTTTTTGGGGGGGGGGGGATGTGCGTTTGCTTTGTATGAAAGGTTCTTCGATCCATAAAATGTGAGACCAAGTTCGTTCCAATCCGCAAATAGGTTGGACTAAGAAGGAAATACAATGTCTTTTAACTAATCACTTCGTAATTTTGTATCAGATGTGATTTTATATTGCTAGCTATTAATTCGTGTTCGGTAGTCGTTACACTTTTGCATAGATATAAAAAGATGTTGTTTTAAAGCTGGTGACGCCTCAATGTAATCACAATTCTTTATCTGTGAAAATATCACAATTTTGCCGCAATTTATGTAGATATGATAAAATTATAGTTCAACAAAAGAGTGTAAATGTCTGTTCGACCAGTGCCATTTTTTTCAAATTCATAAAAGCTTATATGAATTCAACTCTGCCTCGGTTGATAAATGGTATTTATGAATTACTAGTCGTAGTCCTGCTTAGGTTCGAACCCAAGTCAGACAAATCTTAGTTTGAGAAAGTCTGTCGATTCGCTTACTATATATCTTTGTCATTCCCGGTTTTCCCAACCATCCCTTGACTTAACGTCTCGTATGACTTGGTGTAAAACAACATTAGTCTACGCCACTGCTTTAATTGGAGGTGTTTATTAGGTCGGTCAGAAATTATATTCATTACTTAATACGTATCATAGCTTTAAAGTTAAGTCAATCAATCATATTGAAATTTATTTTAATTGAAAAATAACTTTTTTGTGTAATTTGCTACGCAGTGTCTATAAATACAGGTCAACAAGAAATAGATTACTTTAAATTGCAATGTTTTGGTGTTGTAACCACGTGAAAAGCAATAAATATTAAGTTAATAACGTCTCAATATTTACAATAGATAAACAAAGGTTCAATTTGAGTATTTGTATTAGCATTCCTCTGACATTGTTAACGTCATAAGGGTTTATTGAAAAAACAAAACAAATTATCTTAAGTCTAGCTTTTCATAAGGTAAAGCTGGGGCCAGTTTCACAATTATTTCTTAACCAAGATTTCCTTTGACTAAAATTGAGCAAATTTTGGCAATTTGTTTGAATTTTGTGTAAGATTTATACAAATGTTGTAAGCTTGAATTGATCTTCAAAATGAAATCTTAACCAACTGTATATCTTAACGAATGAAAAAAAAATTAAAATTTGATAGATTTTAGTTCTTAAAATTTTTAGTTAAGAAATGATTGTGAAGCCTGGGCCTGGTCCCTAATCTTATTTGTTTGTGTGAGTTAGTACAATTTTATTTAACAATGAACCCTTCTAATTTTGTTCCATTATAATGGCTAATTGAGTGAGTGAACAATTATGAATTGTCGCATTAGAATTCGTACATCCATTTGAGACTAGAAAATGTATAAGATAAATTAGTAAAAAAGCAAAAATGTAAAACTTTATAGAAGATAATAAAATTAATTCTAGGCTAATAAAATCCAATAGAGAATTATCAACAAAATACTAAATGATTGGAGTGAACGGAGTAATGATGTTTAACGCCCAGTCAAGATTATTTCCATTATATCGATGTTGATATTATGGTATGCTGGAGGTAGCCTAAGTTTCCGGAGAAAGCCACAGATCTTCGGCAAGCGAGACAAAAGCAGTCAAAGTTTATCACAGATCAAGGGCAATCTTGTAACTGTAACGTTATAGACTGGAGCGATACGTGATGGAAACCGAATTTGCACGACCAAAGTCGCATTCATTATGATAAAATATTTATTAAGTTGATTTGCATATTTTTATGTGTTTCATGTAAAAGTTATTTACACATCAATTACCTTTCATCTGTTGAAAAAAATAACGACGCATAGTTTTTTTTACTGTAAGTAATTGTAACATACATAAGCATACCATATTGGAAACTAGTGACGATATTTGTTGTTTGTTTTTTTTTAATTATAACTGAAAAAAGCGATATCCAGTTATTGAACTTGAAACAAACATCGAAACTTCCTACTGGCTTAACCAAGTGTCCCGCTTTTACGTATACAAAACAATCCTCTATGATATTAGGTGAACAATAGTTAAAGAGGCTATATGTGTTAGCTATTTGATCGCTTGTTGTTGCAAAAGTGTCTTCGACTCTTGTCAGTTTGTATGGGGAAAAATTAACAATAATAACAATATACAATAATTGCCCTCTAGGTATGTGGAGATCCAGAATTGTCACCCATCAGAAGTATTGTCATCCGAGGTCATCGCCTGAGGTCATTATACCGTAACAAAGCTTATCATGTGAAATAACACAATGTCCACATACCGTTTTGTGTTTTCTGCATCTTTACCCTGCATAATTAATTGTAAGTCCGCCTCTGACGAACTGCCAAAACGACTAGTCGAGATTTTTGTTGTTTACCAAACGACAACAGCCAAGTTTTGCGAGTTATCTCCCTTATGCCGGGTTTGTCAACGGGTGACAATAGTATTGTCACATGGCTGTGCCCAGAAGGGAAAGGTTGTCACATGCTGACGGTAATTTTGTGGGAAATATCTCATTTGTAACATGTCATGTGATTGGAATCCATCCAATAAAATGTGTTTTAATATATATGAGGTATAATAATAATAATTATTATCATATAGTACTTTTGTTACAATTTGTTATTTAGATCTTTTTCTTATTCTGTCTGTTGGTATCTTAATCTGTTCTTTTTTTATTTTTCTATTTTCTTCTGTTCTATTTATTATTAGCTACCACTCCTTCTTTTCTATATTGTATTTAAGTTGATCATCGACCGTATTTATTAAACATCGGTAATTATTGAAGTAGGAGACTGTTAAATAAAAGAGATTATTTCTTGTTCCAGAATCCTTATTAAATTGTTTCTTATTAGACATTAACAAGAAAATTGTATTGTAGATTTAAAACAAAAATATGTTTAAACTATTATTTTTGATGGAATATTGTTGGCAAAACTACTAGTTTAGTTTAAACATATTTTATTGTCATATAAATATTAGGATAGGATATAAGTTATCACAACCTTATGTAATCCTCTCTTTAACGATCGCACAACACACAGATTCGTCATGACGGACAAACACACACACACACACAAAACAAAAACATAATTGTTGGTGTTGAAAAGGGAATAAAAAGATACAAAGAAGAGTGAGGTAATATGAAAGGAAGAAAATAAGAGATATAAGTAATAAAAGGGAAACAGACAGAAATAGTAAAGTAAAGTGTGGTGACACTCCAGAAAATAGAGTAGATATTACAATGAAGTAACTTGAATCGGGAAGTTTGTTTAATAAAGAATTGAAAATAAGAAAATATATGAGAGTTGATGGTGTCTGATGACAATACGTCACCATAAAGCAGTATTTCCACCGTGACTCGATAGATGCTTAAAGAAGCCAAAGGAGCAAAAAGAGTTTTTTCTCTGATTAGAATATTTGGGACAATAATAGATATAATGGAGAGCAGTTTCTCAAGGAGATCCACAACTACAGACAGGATCTCTGTTAAGTGAACTACAAGAATGCCTTAATCTAGAGTAAAGCACATAACACTTCCTGTCACCAGAATGAAAGAAGTCCGGCACCTTTTCACGAGCAACGTCAGATAAAGATCTTTGGAAAAGTTTTAGAGAACCAAGAGATCTGCACTCCTAATTAAGGTTATTCCACAGGTCAATTGCAGATGGGAAGAAGAAAGATTTATAACATTCTAATCTACATAAAGGGGTTGTAAAGTTATCACTATTTCTAAGGTTATTAGAGCTTGTTTCAGAGACAGAATGAGGAAGTAAGTCAGATAGATATTCAGGAGTCATTCCTTTTTTTATTTTGTAAATCATACTTAGTTTTCTTCTTTTCCTCCCTTCAGATAATGGATCCCAACCGGTTTCGTAATGGAGTGCTTCTTTGCTTGCAAATGCAGGTAGACCGGATTCTATCCTGGCAGCTTCAAGCTGTACTTTTCAGTATGTTACTATCACTAGTAAAAAATACTTGTTTGACTTCCGATATAATAATTATTATTATTATTATTTTTTATATCGGAAGTTAAATAATAAGAAATTATAATTATTATGATTATTATTATTATTAGTGCACCAGCAAACTAATAGTTCAGATTCTTAGCGAATATAGCATAAACATCTGTAAACCAAATTATTCTTTGAGATGGTGTAAAGAGAGGTGTCAACAATGGCGCATTTCGTGAATTTAAATAATGTCAAACGTAGTCTTATTTCATTCAATTCAATCGCAAAGTTTGATCAATTCATGAAGATAAAAAACAAAAGTAAAGAATAATTTAGTTTCCTTGACTACGTGATTTGTGATGCGCAATCTAAAATTTATTTTCTCGGATTACGTATAAGAGTGAATAAAGCGATTGGTAAGTTTTTTTTATTAATATGCTTGCAAAGCCCCCCCCCCCCCCCCCCCCTGCAATAAATAAAAAAATTCCTTTAGAAAGCCATAAAGCAACTTTAACTTTTCAAAAGTCCCGTTTCTTCAAATGAATATATTAATGTTGTACATCATAAACCGTACATAAGACAAATACTAAACCCAAAAATCCAAAAAAGCGTTGATAAAACATGAGATCCGCTGTTAAAATGTTAATATTTAGTTAAAGAACTGCCATTGTATATTTTGTTAGTCTCCATTATGCTAGAAACACCAGTCTCGGTCTTGACTACCTGCTTACACTGCCAGAAATTTACTGAATAATATATGGTTTTTGTAGTTGGTTCTTGCCATTAATGCCACAAGGACCAAACTCACGGAATAGTAGTTTTAGGTTTGCACTAGCTTCGTCTTTATTTATATGCCCTAATTCATATAATTTGATAAGAACAAAAATATGTTATTGTTCAGGGACGATCGATTTTGTCTCTGGATTTAAGCAAGCGTAGGACTAGACATGTCAATATAGAACAAGAGGCCCATGGGCCTTAACGCTCACCTGAGAAAATGTAAAAAAAACTTGGAAAGAACTTAATTACAAAAACTTTAAAAAATTCCAATTTTAGAAATCCTGAAATACTTAATAAGAAATATCTAGTCATATTTCATTTATAAAAAGCTCACATGTATGATTTAACTATAGTACAATGAATAATTTCCAAATCCTTAACCATATGGTTATACAACCATGATTTTGACCTTTGAACATATGAACTTGAACCGTATATCAAAATGGTCGTAATATCAATACCTACAATATTCGAATATACATGCTTTTACAAAAAGTTAATGGTTTTCAAGATAATGCCCAATTTCACTACACTTATGCAGCTATGACCTTGACCTTTCAAAATATGACCTTGAACTATATATCGAAATGATTATCATATCAATACCTACAATATTCTAATATACATGCTTAAACAAAAAGATAACAGCTTTAAAGATAATTAACAATTTCAGTACACGTATGACCTTGATCTTGAACGTACGACCTTGAATCATTCATTAAAACCTACAATATTCTAATATACATGCCTATACAAAAAGATAATAGTTTTCAAGATAATTAACAATTTCAGTACACTAACGCAGCTTTGACCTTGACCTATGAACTTATGACCTTGAAACATTTATCAAAATTATTGTCATATCAATACCTACAATATTTATAATGTATATGCCTATACCAAAAGTTAATATTTTTCAAGATAATGGGCAATTTAAGTCTTCTTTTACAGCTATGACTTTGAACTTTGAACATATGATCTTGAATCATATATCAAAATTTATCGTATAAATACCTACAATATTCTGATATACATGCTTGTACAAAAAGATAATAGTTTTCAAGATAATTAACCATTTAAACACACTGATGGAGCTATGACGTGAATTTTGAACATATAACTTTGAATCATATATCAAATGATTGTCATATCAATACCTACAATATTCTTATGTACATGCTCGTACAAAAAGATAAAAGTTTTCTAAGATAATTATCAATTTCGACACACTTATGTAGCTATCACCTTGACCTTTGAACTTATGACCTTGAAACATTTATCAAAATGATTGTTATATCAATTCCTATAATATTCTAACAAACATGACTATAACAATGTTTTGAATTCATATATCTCTTAATATTTGCAAGGAACGCCATGTGAGCTTATGACATGGCGCGGCGTGCGTGCGTGCGTGCGTGTGTGTGTGCGTGTGTGCGTCGTTATCAACTATTTTCGACTTCTCCAAAACTGCTGGACAGATTTCATTGAAACTTGGTCAGAAGCATATATGGGCCGGTGCAATTAAGATTTGTTCATGGCGTTGCAATGGCTATCAAAACTAGGTCAAGGTGATCTAGGTGTTCAAAAATCTTAAACAATCTTCTTTTCCGAAACCGATGAAGGGAAAAAATCTGATGTAATATATTTGGCTTCTCTAGGGTCTTAGGCCTATTTATAGTTTGTTAATTTCGTGAAATTTGTTCGAAAAATGGGTTACGCGTTTTTGCGTTTAATTTAAAAAATTTCGAAAAATGGCTTAAAATTGTTAAAACTTGACTATTTGAACAGATAATGATATGGCGTTTTCAGTTTTGACTTTCTCTTGAAATGACTTTTAGAATAGGGTCAAGGCCACAAATCAAGGTCTTGACCTTATTTGTGATTTATGCAGTTTTAGGCACTTTTCTTGCAAATATTAGGAGATACATGAATTCAAAACAATGTTAAAATGTTCAGCATGACAAAATCTAAAAAGGTAACAAGTTTTTTTAAATATATAATAATCCAATGAGGAGTTGTTGCCCCTGAAATGTTATTTTTGGCTTATAAATACTAAAATTGTGCATTAGCTTCAAAACTATAAACTTTTTGTAGAGGCATGTATATTAAAATATTGTAGCTATCGATATCACAGTCATTTTGATAAATGGTTCAAGGTCATATGTTGAAAGGTCAAGGTCATAGCTACATAAGTGTACTGAAATTGGGAATTATTATGAAAACCATTCACTTTTTGTACAAGCATGTGTGCAAGAATATTGTAGGTATTGATAGAACGATCATTTTGATATATGGTTAAAGGTCATATGTTGAAAGGTCAAGGTTATAACTGTAGAAAAAGACTGAAATTGTTAATTTTCTTGAAAACCATTCACTTTTTGTTTTGTCATATAAATTAGAATATTTTTAGTATTTGTATGACAATCATTTTGATATATGGTTTAAGGTCATATATTGAAAGGTCAAGGTTATAACTGTAGAAAAAGACTGAAATTGTTAATTTTCTTGAAAACCATTCACTTTTTGTTTCGTCATATAAATTAGAATATTTTTAGTATTGGTATGACAATCATTTTGATATATGGTTTTACGGTCATATATTGAAAGGTCAAGGTTATAACTGTAGAAAAAGACTGAAATTGTTAATTTTCTTGAAAACCATTCACTTTTTGTTTCGTCATATAAATTAGAATATTTTTAGTATTGGTATGACAATCATTTTGATATATGGTTTTACGGTCATATATTGAAAGGTCAAGGTTATAACTGTAGAAAAAGACTGAAATTGTTAATTTTCTTGAAAACCATTCACTTTTTGTTTAGTCATATAAATTAGAATATTTTTAGTATTGGTATGACAATCATTTTGATATATGGTTTAAGGTCATATATTGAAAAGTCAAGGTTATAACTGTAGAAAAAGACTGAAATTGTTTTGGAAACTATTAACCTTTATTATAGGCATGTATATTAGAATATTGTAGGATTTGATATGACAATCAGTTTGATATATATTGCTCAAGGTCAAATGTTCAAAGGTCAAGGTCATAGCTGCATAACTGTACTGAAATTGGGAATAATCTTGAAAACCATTAACTTTTTGTAAAAGCATGTGTATCAGAATATTGTAGGTATTGATATCATGACCATTTTGATATAAGGTTCAAGTTCATATTTTCAAAAGTCAAAATCATGGCTGCATAACCATATGGTTAATGATTTAGAAGTTACATTGTACTATAGTTGAATCATGCATATGAGCTATTTATAAATAAAATGTAACTAGATATTTCTAATTAATTATTGCGGGTTTTCCAAACTTGGGGATTTTTGTCAAGTTTATGTGATTAAGTTCTTTGCAAGTTTTTTGACATTTCCTCAGGTGAGCGTTAAGGCTCATGGGCCTCTTGTTATTTTTTGATCAGTGCAATTATTAATTATATATGGAACTTTTATTAAGGATACGAGCATTTATTGTTTTGTAACAAAAGACTGCAGCAGGAAATACTTGACCATCTTGATTTGATTTACCAATATGAAAGGTCACTGGCGACGTAAGTTTCTATTTACAGCAGAAATTAAGCGACTACAAATATATTTAATGACAGCGAATTCATGCTGGTAACACGTTGGATCGTTTCCGACTTTTTATATTTTGTTAGATTATAACTGACGACTTGTTCATTAAGAAACCAAGACGGGTGAATCATTTGAGATTTAAAATTAAAACCCAAGTTGAAACATCGTCTTTCAAATTTGGATAAAAGTAACATTAAAAGTTGTGCAATATCATTAATCTTTTTTTTACAAAAGATTTTATGATCAATTTGATTGGATTGCAAATATATGACGTATACTGCAAATATATAATTTATTACATCTTTAATGCAGTAGACATGTTTGGTTAGACATGTAAACTTTTAACTGGAAACGTTATTTAAAAATAAACGTACACCTTGATGATAAATTTAATCAAAGTCTTTAAAATATAATTTGCAAGCGGAACCTTAAAGAAATCTAATAGTCATGTTTGAATCTGATGAGAGATTTATATAAATGAAGCATTAATCAATAAAGCCTATCGTACATTCTCTTGTTGGTGTTTAGAACCCCTCCTGCGTCAACGTCAATTAGCCTGACTTTCTGACTGTCAATAGTTCTTTTTCATTTTACGAAGTTGGCTTAATAAGGCTATATAATGTCTTTGTCCACTATTGACCACAGTAAATTGACTACCAGCTTTAGAAATTGCAGAGATTTATGTTTGTTTTGAAGAATTTAGTTTGATTTGTTCTTGGTACAACATTTTGAGATGTATCTCATTTCATGTGAATTCCCTGTGTTTTACTTGAAATTTAACCGATTCATCTTTTTAGGTAACTTCATGTGCATTTATCGTAAATATATTATGACTTATGTGAACTTCAAATAAAATCTTTATCTAAAATTCATGTTAATACCAAGGTACATTAACGTCTAATGAATACTGGTAACTTTTGTTTTGTTACGTGTAAGGGTGTCGTACCCAGGTTATTTCCTGAGATTCGATTAAATAATAAAAAGTTTCTAAAAAAAATGAAATTAACGCACGAGCAAATAATTATAACAAAACAACTTTCACTATTTGCGAAAAGCTTACGGGTAATTGAAAGACTAATTTTAAGAACAACGCACGAGCAAATATATACAGATAAATATGCAAAATTATCTAATAAAATAAAATAAAAAATAAAACAAACATACCAGTCCTTGTCCATATCACAATCCCAAAAACAAAGTAAAAACTTTGCAAACTGGCAAAATAGGTGATACACGTGAACTTCCATCAAGGAAGTGAGGCCGGGGGCTCCGGAAGGGTAAGCACCTCCTGTTTAGCTAGCTACACCCGTCACGTGCAAGTCAATTTTGAGAATGAAAGGAACAAAGAACTATGGTAAGTCAAATATATCCAGTATAAGTTGGGATACAGTGACTACATACTTATCAACAATATTGTGATGACGGCCATAAAACTTTTTAAGGGCCCTGATTAGCCTAGGCTTGCAATATCCTTGTGTCAACAATTTAATTGTAAGTAATTTGCTTCGTTGCAGAAAGTTCCCAAAGTGGAAACAAGCTCTACCGTACCGTATTAACTGTGAAACATATACACCATACGCAGGAGAAACAGGGATATTACTGCAAAGAAACGGAAAGTTGACAATAGAAAAATTGAAGTCATCACGTTTGTCGTATAGCTTCAGATGTAACCTTTCATGGGTGTCATAATTGAGGTATAAGTCCAAATATGAAGCAGAACATGGAGAATCTGTCGTGTCTTTTATTTCAAGCTCACTTGGATAGATGAAATTCACATATTCTCCAAATTTGTGATTATTTAGAGAAAGAACGTCATCTATATATCTGTATGTGTAGTTGAATGATTTAGCGACAGTCTTTTTTCCAGAATTGACAAGGTTCTGTAAAAATTCTGATTCATATGAATAAAGAAACAAATCAGCAAGTAAAGGCGCACAGTTTGTGCCCATTGGTATACCGATTGTAACATTAAAATAAGAAACATTAAAATAGAGAATGAGCTTAACAAAAAAAATATGATTAGATCAATTACGCGAATTTTTAAAAATAATTAACTATGATTTTAAATATATATATATATATATATATATATATATATATATATATATATATATATATATATATATATATATATATATATATATACAGTATAACCTGTGTATAAAGGACACCCAAGGGATTGGGCAAAAGTGTCCTTAATAGACAGGTGGACTTTATATACAGGGTCACAAATGGTGCAAAGGAAATTTGCCATACCAGTGCTTGACAAAGGACTTTAAAACAGAATACATGTATTTCACAATCATTCTACATAAGATATTACTTAAATTAACTTATTAACTTAAGCAAATAAAACTTGTAAAAAAAAAATAATAATTTATTTCAATTTACAGTGATTTTTGGATGTAATAAGTGACTTGATCATTTTAATTAAACTGCATCTTGATATTAAGTGAATTAATCTTGACCATGAAAATTAGCACCATAAGTGGGCGTAACAGAAATTAATAAACATTTTTTAACCATTGTAGCTGTTGCAGATACCATCTTGTTACAAGTCAAATCAACAGATTTAATAAAAAAAACAAAAATATTCATAATATAAATTAAATAAATTGTATTACCACTAAATTGTAACAAAAGTTGACAGAAATTTAATTCGATGTATATTACACATACCACTTTTTTAAAATTTATATGTTTTAAAAATTTTAATTGTTGTATCTACCTGATTACTTCAACACGTTGCTCTAATGTTAAAGCTTTCCGAGCTGGACAGAGATTCGACATTTTCAAAATTCTCAAAATATGTGATTCTCGCTATTACAGTAATACTCTATTAATTGGCTAATGATGTAAATGATTGTTACCCTGTTAATATATCACAAAGGATAATCAGCTGACACCTTGACATGTCCAGGCTGAGTAAATCAAGACCATGCCGTTTAACTGTTAAGAAAACGTTGGCGGTTCTCGCCATCCATCATTATAAACATATCCAGGAGTCATAATATCCATTGTAATTAATCGATCCACGCTCTTCCCGAACCCAATTGGCGATAATAAACACAATGTCGGCATGTCAAACACATTAATTCGCTTTGAAATTAAACTTGAAAGAAGAAAATCTCTGACACCAACACTTCCGGTTGTGTTGAAAAATACGAGTTATGCCCCTTGATCAGCCGAAAAGTGGACGTTATACACAAATTTAATGCCGATCGGGACCGAAATAGGTGGATGCTATACGCATTGGACAGGTGGACGCTATACAGGGGGTCTTTATATAGTAAAATTGATTGGGGATACTTTAGACTGGACGCTATAGACAGGTGGACGTTATATAGAGGTGGACGCTATTACAGGTTATACTGTATATATATATATATATATATATATATATATATATATATATATATATATATATATATATATATATATATATGTATGTATATATATATATATTAAAGCTAACTCTTCCCGAGCTTAATAAAGAGGAATCAGTTTTCTGGGTCTACTGTGCGCCGTTACTTATAAAATGTACAGTGCGCACGAGGAAGACTTCATATAACGCGCACGAGCTACTAGATATATAATATGTAAGTGCGCGAGGGAAACATCTGGTAATCAGCTATATGAACAATAGCTCGCCGAATCTGCAGTATATACTTTTACTTTCAAAACTATACAGCATTCGATTACAAAATTACCATTAACTTGTCATCTTATTCTGGCCAACACAACTACACAGGCAGACAGAAACAAACTGACCCCACTGACAAGTTTTCACTCCTTTATATACCCAGCCACTGTTGCATTTCGGGAAATAATCGATGACGCAATTAACTAGGTCAATGAAATGATTGACAGCTATACATAATCAATTACTCAATTAACGGGTTTAAATTCATTTATTACAGTTTTACATTTTTGTAAACTTTTATCAAACTGTGTTTTATTATATTTTAGCATATATTATAGTACTATTATAAGCATGTTTTAGAATCTTTAGTTGCAACTGTTATTCTATTTTTATGGTCGACATTACAATATTGTTGATAAGAGTATAGTTGCTGTGTTCAAATCGTGCATATATTTGACTTCCCTTGTTCCATGTTTCTTCCATTTCACAAATTCGTTTGTTTTAAAACGTGGCAGATGTAACAAGCTAGACAGCAGGTGCTTTCGTTTCCGGAGCACCCGGTCTTATTTTCTTTATGGACACTGGCGTGTTTAGCTGAATTAGCCAGTTCTTAAAGTTTTTTCTTTGCTTTTAGGATTGTTATTTGGACATGGACTGATATGTTTGTGTGGGATTATAATTTTCATTAGAAATAAAAAAGATTTCAATTGAAATTAAGACTAAACGCATATAAATCATTTTAGATTTTAGATTTTTTATAACAAATCAAGTTAATATTTCACTTTTTCAGTTATCATTTAAAAACATTCACCTTGTAAAGAAGGCCCAATTGAGTTTATTTCATTTTAAACATATGGTACATGTAGTTAATTGAATCTCTTAAGATTACCGTCGTAACAATAGTTTTTGCTTGTTTCGATGTTGCATGGGCTGAAATTTCAGCGTTTTCAATTGGTTTGATCTATTCGTACCTTTTGAATTTTACCACAGGTCATGTCATTATTTTTCCCTATAGAGTTGTTATAGTATTACAATCTTCTCAGATATATAAAGCTGGACTTTTGTTCCAAATATTGAAAGATTTTCTTTTTCGATCAATAACTAATTGATAATTTTCCCATGTAAACTCTGTACCTCTAGAATTTGAGAATAGCAGTGAAAGGTAATTAACAGCAAGGTTGTACTTCAGCAGCAGAGGGAATCTACATTTTGTAGTCATTTGAAATAAAACTCTTTTTTTAACTTTTTAAGCCAATGCTTTAACACTATGTTTGGTTCTTATAAATCTTATTATGAAAAATATTTGTCAAATTTAATTCACACTACAGAAAAATAGTTATGGTTAAGGGAACGAATTTACGCAATTTCTTGCTGATCTTTTTCGTCTCATTTCGGTGAATTTTTAATGTATCCTATTTTATTGCTCTTTTGATTGTGGTTCGTCGTCCTGTTTTCCATCAATCAACTTTTAATTTAATAACTTTTTTTTCAAAACAAGCTAAAGTGACATATGTATTGATACATGACTGTAATATAACCAAACTTAAGTCCTTCAAAAGTTTTCGAAACTTGGTTACCTTAACACTGTTTAAGGTCAGGTTAGATATAAATGCATATCTCAATGTAATGAACCGAAAAGTATAAAGACTTTTTATGTAGCATAAGACAATAAATTTTTACATTACTTAACGCTGGTTGACAATATTCAATACTAATTTTAAACAGTAAAACATACAAAAATTGTTATCAACTAAATACCTAGCCCTTGAAATATAACAGCACTTCATATAGTTTTACAAAGTTTGCGAAACGAAACCGATTGTTCTTCACCTAAATTCAAGATCAAATTTTATCTTGACAAAAAGATTAGTCACATTTCAAATCTGGTTGTCCTTCTACAACATTTTGATTACCTTGACCTTAAGTAAATTATTTTGACATCAGAAGCAGATTTTCACTTTGCAAAAAAATGTAAAATAAATGGATTATAACACTGTGAATAATAAATAACGACAGTGAATAATAATAATAACGTCTTACAAAGACCCATATAAATAGAAAATGTAAATACGTCACACAATACAATTATCATATAGTATATTGTATGTTTCCAACTATATTCATCTATCTTTTTTCAGGGATGTCTTTTTTTAATTTTCTTCATGCAGAGAATTTGCTAAAAAAAAAATAGAGAAATAGCTATTAGAAGCACGAATTTAAAAAGAAAATTCGTAATATATTGTTTCCCGAACAAGGAAGTGATTAACAATGACCAGATATATTAATTGTTATTACTCTTTGTATATTATAATTTTTAATAGTATAATATTTTCAGATAACATAAATTTGGATTAATATTATACAAAAGTATTTATGGAATGACATCACCTATCCTGTAATGATTTTATGTGTATTTATTTGGTATATAGAGACACATCTTAAATCACTGTTTACAAAGATGTTTCTTAAATTCTAATACTTAATAAAACATGCCTTTGATACACATATTGCATTTGGAATCAGTATACTAAATGTCTCTAAATCCCAAATTCTGCCAAATATTGCAGGAAAAAAGTACCAATTTTGTTTTATGAAAAATTGTATTTTCATTTCATAGAACTTTTGTAAAAACTTTTGTAGATATAGTTATATAATAATCAGCTCTACCTACTTAAAGATCTGCATTAGTTGTTAATGCAATTATCTTATTCGGAGAAATATACATTATCAGCTATTATCATAAATACATTTCTGATTCATTTGATCCATGATCCATACATACAAACAACATTCTTGACCACTCACAATATTTTCATTATCGTATCTACCTTCACCGTGTCAAGTTTTGAAAATGTGTAAATGTACGGATTAATAGCAGTATTTAATGGGAGTATAAGTACGATGACCCATGAATACACTTCACTTGGATTTTTGATACAAGCTAAAGATAAAATAACAAAAAAAAATAAAAATGATAAAGATAACAGCGTATTCAACTTTGCAAACATTTGCAATGCAGTCAAAGACTAGATTAAGGTTTTGGCCATTATACATAGTGCTTAAAAGGGTTTAGTTTAATTTAATCATCGGTTTAACTTTTTTCTTTTCACCACTTTCAACATGAGATAGCATTTTCGGTTATCAATTTCCCGAAATTGAGTTATTTATTTTAGCATCTGAAAAAAGTATGCGACGGAAAAAAACAGCAAATGTCGTTTGCTCATCATCTCTTTTTGATCAATACAATACTTTTAGTTACTTATACCAGAGTTTTTGTCTTGGGTTTTATATTCAAAATTAAATTCGTATTTGTGTTATTTATTTACTTGAATGTGCAATCAGAAATATGGAATACCATTCAAAACACTGATAAATATATAATTTATTTTATAATAAATAAGTTCACTAAGAAATATTGGTGTCTAAATTTAGAAAATTTTTATTTTTATTTTGTATCTTGAAAACGGACCTTGCAAATCAATTTTTAGTTTAGATTCTTCAGTGTAGATTATATATTATAAATAAAAATGATATGAATTGGGCATGAATATGTTCTAAAATGCATGCAGCTAATCTCAGCTATGACAGACGGCTACACAATAAAAGTTGTTAAACCTGCCCATAAATTAATACAAAAATTAAAGCAAATATTTTGGGTTCTGAAAATGGACTACGCAAAATGAGCCTCAAGTTGAATCTTTAAAAAATCGAATTGTTAGATTAACGATGTAAAATAAAACGTACATGATGGAACACATTTAATTATATTTGTTTTTAAGACTTTTGTTTAGAATAGTTTTCTATTTTTCTTTAAGACTTTCAAACTAAATCTTTATTTTATAAAGGACTAGTTCTTACCAAAAACCCCCACGGGTAGCCAACAAAGACAATCCGTGATCACAACAACGGATAATCTCTTTGCCACTTGAATACCGGTGCCGGTTTTCGTACTTTGAACATTTTCAATTGAAATTTTAACCTCACGGTAAGTTTGATAGAGGACGTATGGAATAAAGACACTGATGAGAAAGTTAATGCCTAGAAAAACGACCACCGCATACTCCATGCCACTGTTTATCTCTTTGGTCAAAGGAATCGCGATGCATACTCCAGATCTTGCATAGAAATCATCATATGTAAGCAATGGTAAAGCAGATGCAAAACTGACAATTATCCAGGTTATCAGTGACAGGACGAAAGCTAATTTGCGAGCAATTTTACCATTTCCAAAAGTGAACTTTATAATAAGAAATCTTTCCAAACTGATTAAAGAAATAAAGATAAGAGATGATTCACTTGAGAGCATTGACAAAAAACCAGCGATTTTGCAAAGATTGCTTTTTCTCCACGTAAAATCGTTCCAAACATAAATACCACCATATCGTGCGTCATGAACAGCAATTATCAGCATATAAATCGCCATGACAAGATCAGAAATACTAAGGTTATAAACAAAAATAAAATACGATTTAGCAAAAACACTTTTGTCTACCAGTGCTCTGTAGGATAATACAATTATATTTCCTATTAACGCCATTATACCCAGTTACCATAGAAAAACCGCTAAAACCCTCTTGCCTATAAGATTACTGCAGCTGGAAATATCGTCTACCGAAGCAAAACAAGCCGCTTCGTTCGGTTTTATACAACATATTGTAAAGGAATCACCATATATTATTTCTAAATCAATTGATTGAAGAAATAAGTTGCTTGTAAGTATAATCCCATTAAATCTCAAGTCAATTAGTTTTAAAGCAGCTAGATTGTCAAAAACACCTTCCTCCAACAGTTGAATTTGATTTGAACTTAAATTTAAACTTGTCAAGTTTCCTTGATCCATAAACAGGTATTTTGAGACCGTAAGCCATTGTGAACCCGTAACACTAATCAAACGCAAGAGCTTAATACTCCTAAAGCAACCAGCATCAAATGACCTTAAATACTTATTATTTAAAAGATAAAGTTCTGTTACTGCTAAAAGTCCCTGAAAAGCTAGATTAGGAAGAGATACAATACGGGAACCTTCAAGATACATAGAATTAATAATCTGTATTACAGCCAGATTTCCTGCTGTCGAATTTTCAAGTAAGGGGAGACCGGCTAATTTAATTGTTTCAAGATTGCTCAGATTCTTGAAGAGTGGTATCATTACCATTTGTCTTAACTTATAAAGGTGATACACAGAATGGAATTCGTACGTTTTAACATGATCTAAAGAAGTTTCTAAGTAAAAAGTTATCGAACAATCAAACTCTAGCAAACTTTGTAAATCAATCAATTTTGAAAATGTATGAGACTCCCAGGAAAGAAACTTGGTAAAAATCCGATAGATCAATCTGTTTCGTTGACATGGTTTGGCAAACAATTTGTAAAGACGAAATTTTGCAGTCTTTAGTACATAGATTGCAAAAAAATCCATCGTATTTCTCATAGCAAAGTGGCATTCCATCACATATATCGCCTGGTTTTAAACATATCCATTTGTTAACCATACCAAAACATTTGTCGTAATCCATACACTGCTCATTATCACCTGAATAGAAAGCTGCCTTTAAATATTCACGCACTGACAGAATATGCTTGGGTAAAGAAAAAATGAAATTGAAGGATAAATAAACAGATTTTAAGGTAAATAATTATCATACTCTTGTTCTAAGATATTAATATAAACGTTAAAATATTTTATATTTCTATGTGTATAGAGTTTGCAATTTCGGTACTTATTTAATTGTAAAAACTTTGAGTTACTGTTACATGACAATATCGGATACTTAAAAATTAAAAAGAAGTTTCTAAAAATTATATTCTATTAACGGAAGTCATCTAGTCAGTCATCAAAACACCGTTCATACCACATTGTGTATTCCAATAGGAAAACCTGATTGAGCAATCGATTGACTGATTGATCGATTAAACGGTGTTTGATATTCAGAAAATGTGGAATTGCCACGTTGAATGTATTGTTTAAGTGGCAGTGCGCTCAGCATTATATGCAAGTAGGTGTTTTGCGTCTCAAGCCATCCTTGATGCATGTCATGGGCTTATAGTTTTCTTAGAACGACTGTAATTTTGTTTTTAACTGTCAAATGCTCAAACGAAATAAGAGGTGCGACATATTTTTAATTGTTGTTCAAATCGTTTAGAGCTCGCTGCCCGATTTTCAAGAAGCGAACACCATTACAACTGATCTGCTGCAGTGTTCCACAGATCATGACTTGTTATTCGTTATATGTTTGGTCAGTGAAATAATAAAAATATAACACAAATACCAGTTAAATATAGCTGTGCCAGGTGTGCACACTTCGGAAATTCATTCTCATCAGTAAAAAAACTATTATAAAATTGTTACAATTTAAACTGTTGGACTACTTGATACAATAACCTAAAGACAAAGAAGATACATCAAGACGAAACAGATTGCTTACAATTACAATCGGACTTGGCGCTGTAACTACGATTTCTTATTTTTAACTTTTAAAAATAAATAATTCGTTTGTGTAATGATATTGAGATTATTGAAACCCTAAAACCTTTCACATTTTTATAGTTTTATCTTCTCTTCAAATTATGGAATAACAAAGTGTTTTCAAAAACACTTCAAAATACGAAACAAAGTTATGAAGACAAGTGGATTGAAACAATCTACTTTGGAAAAAGTTAGATAAACAAAGTCATAGAGAAAACTTTATCAATTTTTGTCGCTCATCAAGAACCATTGTAAACTTTAAATGTACTATATATTGTTTGTTCAGTTCTTTTACAATTTGAAATGTCTGCATCTGAAATCCCTCTTAACAAACGCCAAGGCAAACATTTTAAGATCATAGGACTGTACAGATCACAGTGCCTATTATCATCTAGGTTCGAATCCTAGTTTCAAGTTGGTGGTTTTTCTCCGAGCATTCCCGTTCCCACCAGTTTCCTTAAACTGACCGTCTGGATATTGTTGAAAATCTTGATAGGACGTTAACTTCATAACTTCAATCGTATCCATTTACCAAATCAATCAAAAAAAAAAAAACAAATATTCGATAGACTGTTTTTGACATTTTATTTCAAACAGAAATATAACTTTACTTAAATATAAAATATTGTAAGTATAATTGGTAGCATTATTGCTTAAGTAATTTCTCGCATTTAGATTGATAATTGTAAAAATCTTGAAATATAAATGTTTTCGTATGCTGAAGTATTTCATGTACCCTTTAATTTAAAGTGTGTATCTAAATAAGCCAGTTTTGCCTTTATAATTATGATTTGAACATCCACTAACTGGTATTTCAGTGCTTGATCAATATAACGAAAAACGATTTTTGTTGCCTAAGTTATATTTTATAAAAAAAAGTCTTCAATGGGAAGTATTCTAACCTTAATGATTAATGTTGTTGAAGGTACCAAGCATATATTGACGAAGCATATTTTGATGTATACTCACAGAGTATGAATCATTACTGTAAATATTTTCTGTGAATGGTTTATATGACGGATTGGAGTGGAAAGAGTTATAGTGTTTTATGCGCCAACCAAGATTTTTAACTGATTTTGAGGTGGTCAGTTCTGGGATGGTGGAGGAAACCGGAGTGCCTGGAGAAAAAAAAAAGAAAACCACCGACCTTCGGCAAGTGAACTGACCAACTTTCTCACACCAGGATTTGTCCAGAGTGGGATCGAACCCAAGCGGTGAGAGACGCTGTGATTCGTAAACGCTCGCTAAGACCACTCTTGTTGATATGATGCAAAATACAGATATACAAAAAACCAAACATGCAAGCATAAAAATGATACTTTAGGAATATAAGTAAAAACTTATAGCTCGTCTTAAACTGCCCTGTGTTATAAATTAATGAATCAAAGTTCCAATATTATATAATAATCCAAATCTAACTCTTTATTTAATCTGTCAGTATTATAGAGCTCAGCAGATTTCAACCATGCTATTCATGCATTTATTATATCAGCAAAATCATGTCATATGCTTTCCTTATACCAGTATAATGACGTTCCCTAAATTTACACAATCTTATATTAATGTATGTTTTATCAGATTCCTCTATGATCTGAACAGTACACTTTCTATTTAGCAACCTTTTATCATGAAGGTTTTTCTTTTGTATCATCATGTGATTTTCACACCACCTCCAATTAATAAAAATACTGATATATATATAATTTACAATTCGATAAATTTGAACAAATTCGGTAAGCTCAAATATTTTTTAAAGACAAGCTTATAAAATACAAACGTAATGAAATTTTATTTACTTATAATATTTGTTTACAATCCCAGTCTGAAGTTAAAAATTTGCACATAAAACAAAGAAATTACAGTTTGGCATAAATTTCAGGTGTAAGGCTAAACTTTGCTGAATATACAATATTTAAGGTAAAATTGACTTTCTTCTTTATTTCTAGATTTGTATCCTAGGAACTCAAATTAATATTTCAATTGTCACAATCAAACAGTCATTCAAATTATATAATTAGATACTACTGGAATCTGAAATTCTCTTGTGTTGAATCCTTGGCTATGACTATAAGGTAATATTTGCACGGTTATGTCTGAAGTTGTTCATTTTTCATACTAAATTGCTTTCCGTTCTTTTTTGTTCGCAAATTTTACTCCGATGACACAATGTCTACATTTCTTATCATCTTCACTACTTTCTCTTTCACCCAGTTGGTTTCACTTTTTTTATCCTTTATAAATCACCAGTTCCTTTTAGTCTAAAAACAATGAAAAAATCAATATTAACTAAGACTAAAGTTTGCATTTAGTGGATTAAAACTATACAGAAGCACATATTGAATCACAACCAAGAGTTAGTGAGTGGATTGTGTTTGATGTCCCTGTCAAAATTATTTCACTTATATCATGGCGGTTAGTTCTTGGTGGAGAAAACTAGAGTACCCGCAGAAAACCACCGACCAGCAAACAGACATACTTAATTATATTAGAATTTTTTTTTCGATTCTGGGTAATTATTTGTATTATCATAAGATTGTTCAAATTTAATGAAAAAATTTACTCCTGTCCCCAAGTACCTGTGGTTTATTTCAGTAGTTTTACACTCAATAACGTGGGTCACAGTTGAAAATTTGGATACTGGCCCAATCAAATGAGATCTTCCCGACATGTGTTGTTGTTAATCTCATAGATAAAGATATCAGGACTGTTAATACAAGGGACTGTCTCCAGTTAACTCGTGTTATATAGTTTAGAGACAGCGGCGGCAGTTTCGATATGAACCATTTTGTGGAGCAATGCATGAAGATGTGAAAGATACTAACTACTTTTATTTGTTTATATAAATTTATAGAAAAAAAGACTGAACCAAGGTAGTTCAATAATTAGAATAGTTGAATGCCTTGTGTTATGAGAGAGAGAGAGAGAGTGTGTGTGTGTGTGTGTGTGTGTGTGTGTGTGTGTGTGTGTGTGTGTGTGTGTGAATTAGGTTCCGAGAGGCAATTCGGACTAAGACCAATGCTCATTTTGATACTTTTTGTTCATCTAAAACCTCAATATTTAGAAATATTTTGGTCACAAGGTTTTGCGTTGAGACAATTGAGGTTGAAATGGTAATAAAGGGCAAATTAAGTTCGTGAAATAGGGAGTACAACCGAGTGCACCTTCTTGTCTCTTTTTGTGCTACGTGGATAGTAGTTTTATTTTTTTTTTTTTTTTTTTTTTTTTTTTTTTTTTTGTAGTGGTTGTTGTTGGTAATTACAAGCTCCTGTGGTCTTAACCAATTTTTCGGACGAGTGGCCGGAATGACCTTTTGCCGATGCCGAATTGACTCGGTTTCGAAATAATTTTCCAGTTGCCGGAATGACTAGGTGCCGAATTGACTTGGTGCTGGAGTGACTGAATTCGTGCTTTGTATCTGTCATGCTTTTATCATAATGGTATTTTTAGAAAGTGACACGGCAAATTTGGACAATCTTCAAAATATTTTCTGCATTCGTGACTGCTGAAGTTTAGTAATGCTAACTTCCAATGTGAGATACAATAATTAACAGTAAATAAAACTAGTCAACTCCACCCCTATCAAAGATATACCTCATCCTTGATCTAGTGTCTGACTTCAAAATATACTTTTAGATATGACCAGTGAATGTCGCTGATATCACTAAGGAATTATGATGTTTTTACTTAATGGACTACTAACAAATAATTATCAAGTTGGTGTAAATAAATAAATAAATTTATTGGTTTAATGGATGAATAAATAAATATATAATAATTGATTTAATGGATCAATAAATAAATAAATAATTGATTTAATGGATAAATAAATAAATAAATAAATAAATAAATAAATGATTGTAATTAAACTCTCATGCTTTTTTGGTCGCATTGTTTTTTTTTATTCAGTTGAAACAACATTTTCTGATTTTTCTTTAACTTCACAGTGTTTTTAATAACAATTTCATATTACAATCTTTAAAAAAATGAAATTTCAAAATAAAAATAGAAATAGATTTAGAAATCATCTCGATTAGAACGTTTTAATAAGTAAAATCTTTGCAACAACTGGTCAAAAAAATATTTCTCATGAGACTTTTTTATCTGTTAAACATTTTCTTTACACTGAATTTACAAAATAATCTAACATACGAGAAGTTAAAAGATAGTCAGCAAACATCCGTTTTATTAGTCACATTCCATCACCTGTAACCATCAGGATCTTACATTGCAATTTGCTAAATTGATTGACAGGTATCAATACAGTGATAAACTTGTCAATGTTATTTGTAATTTTATAATTTAGTTTGGGATATTGACAAAATATGTTAAAAGAACTGGTGTACAATATAAAAAATTAAATTAACATCGGATTGATTTGAAATTATTAATCGTAGAACTGAATTGCTGACGGAATAAAATTACTTTTGCTTAAATTTAAATTGATTTAAATACTTGTTTTTCTGCGGTGGTGGAATATGTTTATTGAAAACTAAATACATTTAAAACTGGATGTGTAATTTACTATTTAAAGATGCATCAAGCTCAATTAAAAATATCATGTAAATCCCGGTTTTAAGAAATTATCCCGGTTTTAAAAAAAATCGTATCGATCGAATTAGATTTACTAATTAAAAAAAAATGAAATGAAACAACATCTTCACTGATTATATAACTTGACAAAAGATTTGACTTCAAGCTAAATACGGCCACGAGTTTTAACGATAAATCACTGTGCACGTGCCCTTCCAAGTTAACCTTTGAAAATGTTTTGACAGCTAAGGGACGATGTTTAGGTCAGCAAATATAAAATGGTTATTATTTCCACGAGAGCCGAGAATCTGTTCCGTTTTTATTTATTTATTTGATCAATTCATTAGTATTATTACTTTTTTATTGTTAAAAATAAATCCGTCCCGGAAAAAAATTCCCTCTCTTAAATAATATTGGACTGAAATAGTGATTACTATTAGCGGCATTTAAAACGTTTTGAATTATACATTAATTTTATTATATTTTTCTGCTAGTTGTAATACACGATGTATTTCTCTTGCATTTCAATATACCGCACATTACATTAATGATAAAGAAGCGTTTAGCTTTAAAAAAAACATTTTTGCGAACACGCATTTTTACCAATCTTTCCAAATTTATTATTATCAGCAAAGAGTTATACTTAAGTGAATCGAAACATAATTCTTTTTTTTATTTTGTTATTTTTTTAAAACTACATCTACTGAACCTACCGTAGACAAAATATGTTAATTAACTTCTGTATAATTTCTCCCGTTTACTCCTGTCCCACACGTATTGGTGAACAGTATCGTACATATGCATACATATTTACGCCGTTAAATCGTTAAAATCATCCTAGAGTCATATTTTTTAAAATTTGTTCATTTTTTAAACTGAAATCTACTGTATTCTACCGTTGGCAAAACACG
This sequence comes from Tegillarca granosa, assembly GCA_029721355.1. Lineage (NCBI taxonomy): Eukaryota > Metazoa > Mollusca > Bivalvia > Arcoida > Arcidae > Tegillarca > Tegillarca granosa. Next base: position 20,515,836 of record CM056601.1, read on the forward strand.
TTAATTAACTTTTCTTTTATTTCTCTCGTTTACTCCTGTTTGCTCCCGTTTACTCTTTATGCCTACCGAAAATGTTGTGTTCCAGGCTGTTTATATCAAAGAGACATTTCAATTTGTATTAAAAGAGATTGACAATCTTGATACTTAATTTTGATATGTTAATCATGTATGATCATACTTAAAATTTTCCACTGAAAGGATTATTTATAAAATAATATCCCACTGAAAGGATAATTTATAAAAATTATGTTGCAAATTTTATTTCTGAAACAGCTATCGTTTTCTTTCAAAATTTCGAATGTATCTCAAACAAATTCAGAAAAATATGGATTTAATTGCAAATGTATATAGTGTAGTTATAAGCATTTGATGAATCTTGATATATTCTGTATTCATATTTCTAGAAAATTTGACTGTTTGTTAAGATTTTTTTTATTTTTTGGACAGTCTTTTTACATCTGATACCCAAAAGAATAGTGCCTCACAAATGAAATAGTTTGTTTCATCATATGAAATTTACAGGCTGCATGGCCAAGTGGTTAAGATGCAAGTCTACAAAACTAAGGTCTTTCACATACGAAAATAATTATTATAATTATAATTATAAAAAAGTGATTAAGAAATCGCTTTGATTAGTACTTTTTTAATCAGTGAAATAACGATATTTTGAGAATATTTGCAACAAGTCGTCAAAAAAAATTCTCATGAGAAAGTTTTATTTTGATATTTGCTTTATATTGAATGTAGTTACATAATAATCTAAGTACGACTAATTAAAAGATTATCAATAATCTAATCGGTTGACATCCTGTTTATTAGGCACATTCCATCACCTGTAATCATCAGGATCCGTTACCTTGCGAATTACTAAATTGATTGACAGGTATCCATACAGCGATAAACTAGCAAATGCTATTTGTAAATATTTTGAGATGTTGACAAAATGTGTGGGAAGTACGAATGTAAATTATATTATGTAATTTTATTAAATTAATATCAGATTAATTTGAAATGATTAATCACCGAACCAACTGGTTGGTGGAATAAAATTTCTTTTGGTAACTTCAAATTTATTTAATTCTAAGACGTTTCCTTATCTGACAATATTATTATGAAATCATTTAAATTATTTAATAAATTTAATTTCCTTCACATCTCTAGTGCCATTTATACGACTGAAAAAGTTTAACAAATTTTGAACGCTTGCGGACCGACATGTCTTTTTTTAATATAAATAAATTTTTCATTAAAATGATTTTTTTTTATTAATTTAAGTCATATAATAATCACTTTTTTAAATTAGATATTATTATAAATTTCATTAAAACTGACGAAAATCTAACGTTATCGCACTACACTATATAAACAAAATGCATTCGTAATCTAGTAATATATAAACTTCGCTTTGCCCCCCACGAGACTTCAACGAGATATCAGACAAAACACGATTTCATGTTTTCGAATTCGTGAATAAGCATGGCTTATAGGTGGCTGATATTTTGAATGCCAATAAGCCATGCTTATAGATGGCTTATAGGAGGCTTATAGACAGACGTGCTATAAGCTCCCTATAATCAACCTATAAGCTCCTATAAGCCAATCTATAAGCTCCTATAAGCATGGCTTATAGGTGGTTTAAAGATGACATTTTGTCCTGTGTGAATTTCCGCAATCCGCAGCAGTAAAATCCGCGGTGGATGCCGGTGGAAATTGTCTGTCCACCGCGATTCGCGGTGGACGGTTTTGCCGGTGGACATCTCAAAGTACGATTAGTCCACCGGATCGTACACCGCGACCACCAGTTTTGGGGATTATATATGTGTAATCAAAATTTGCAAACCTAATCGAAATTTGCAAACCGTTATCGGATCTTAATTAGTAGTTGTTTCAGGATTCACTAAGGAGAAAATATCGATGCTTGTTTATTTTTTACTTAGTTTTTTATGCCGTTTATTAGAGTATTATACAGTAAAATATATAAATAAAACATTAAATTAAAACAGCTTTGTTATTTTTATCTGTTAAAATACAAATTCAAGAAATAAATCCAAGGCTTCTAAAACTCCATCAATTTTAATCTGGAAACTTCATGTCAATTCCGAGCCACGTAGACAGGTAACAACAAGCTTAATCCAAAAACTTAATCGAGTGATGAGACAGCAAAACTACTTCTTATAAAAGAGAAAGGGGAACTAAACCGTCCTGATAATTGACCTCTCTCTCTCTCTCTCTCTCTCTCTCTCTCTCTCTCTCTCTCTCTAACACTAAATAGCCAAATTTTGTCGTACATGAATATTCTGAATAATTGGCGTTTTTTAGTTTTTTTTTTTTTTTTTTTTTTTTTTTTTTTTCATTGAAAATTTCTACTTTTAATTTTTGAAAAAAAAATATATGCATTATATTCAAACTCTTCATTGAAAATAATAAAGATCTAGATTGATAGAAAATGTTATAAACACGTGATCTCGTGTCTGTTTGCGGCGATCTAAAAATAGGATGGTGTGAACAAAACAGTTATTTAAAATCTTCCATAAAGCAGAGTACTTCTCGCATCCCAAACAATAATTTTTATTCTATAAATTATCTGTGTATAAAGTACTACTTGTATAAACACAAACATGCAGAATAATGCCGCTTTATTCCAAAACGCAACACAAATACCTATGCAACAGGCACCCGTTTACGAACAAGGTCAACCCAGTGCACCATGGATGCCCATGACGAATATTATAATGCAAAAACTAGAGACATTAACATTGTCAGTAAATGAGACCAATAACAAGCTGAAACAACTTGACGACATACAACATGAAATTAAATTAATTAAACATGACGTAGGTAATATAAAGGTTGAAGTACAAGAGAACAAGGTCACATTGAAGAAATCGGTACACTTGCTGAATGACATTGAATCGTCACTAGAGTTTCAATCCACATGTCTCAATAAACTGCAAGAAAACACAACATATGTGGACAAACAAATCGGAGATCTAAAAGCAAAATGTTCCAAACTTGAATCAGATCTAGTTGACATTCAGATGAGGTCTATGCGTGACAATCTAATGTTTTATAACATACAAGAACAACAAGAAGGTGAAGAAAATTGTGTTGAGAAAGTCCTTCAGTTCTGTTAAACAGTACTAAAAATTGAAAACGCTTCAAAAAGGATTAAACTAGATAGAGCACACCGAATAGGAAAACGTCAACACAATAGCACAAGACCAATCGTGGCATAATTCAACTATTTCCCAGATCGCAAGGAAGTGCGGGGCAAAAGTAATGTGCTTGCTGGATCAACATTCGGTATATCTGAGCAGCTTCCAGCAGATGTCTTAAAAAAGCGAAGGATCTTAATGCCAAAGTTTAAACAAGCAAAGCAAGAAAGAAGAAATGCAAAGTTCATACGCGACCGACTTGTTATTGATGGAAAAACATACACAGTAAATACGGAAACCGGTAATATCGTGGAAAATGGAGCCCGTGCATAGGAATCATCGGAAGGTCCTACAGTACTAGTGTGGAACATCAGTGGAGGATTACGATCAAAATTGAGGGATGCACGTTTTATACAACTATTGAATAAATATGACATTATATATCTGATTCACACAGGTGTCGTTTCAAATAAAGATAATATTCCAGATTATGAAAAGAAAATTGTAAATCGTAATAAGTGTTCTAAAAGTGGTGGTATTTGTGGTTTTTATAAGAAATGCTTTAAAAATAAGTTCAAAATTATAGATTCTAAAGAATGTGGTTACATAATTTCTTGTGTGAAAAGCCAATTAGATAATTCTCCAAATTTGTATATATGTTGTTGCTATATCCCACATATTAATTCTACATTCTATCAGAAATATAATAATGTAGATTTTTTTAAATCATTCAGAACTTTCACAATAAGTACTCAGAACGAGGTGTTTGTATGGTATGTGGTGACCTGAATAGTCGTGTGGCCCAACTAAATGATAATTTAACGGATAACACATATTTTGATGTCCCAAATATATCGGTTTATTGTAATAGAGCTAATAGTGATAAAGTTGTTAATCCGTTTGGTAAACAACTAATTCAGGTGTGTAAAAATACTGGTTTACAAATTGTCAATGGCAGATTATATAAAGATAAAGACGTTTGAGGTATTACGTGTTCAAGGCCTCAGGGAGAGAGAGCCTTATTGATTTTTGTTTATTACCACTTAAGTTTTTTAATTTATTGTCAAATTTTGAAATTGTTGATTTTAATGAGTTTTCTGACCATGCGCCTATCAGTTTTTCATTATCTTATAATATATACGGTATTATTAGTAAACATTCACATAGTGAAAATAGCAGTAATAGGAATTATGTGAAAGTGTCAGTTTGGGACGACAATAAGAAAAATGAACTTGTCACAGCGATCACTGAAAACATGGATCGTTTTCGTGAAATATTACATGAACAAGATGATAATGTTAAATAAGACCTAGAATATATAGATTCAGTAATAAACAAATTTACCGACTCTTTGTTTAATTGTGCTTATAATGTGATAGGTAAAAGAAGATATAAAATCTTTATTCCAAAACAACAATCAAGTGTGAATAAATGGTTCAGTGATGAGTGTAGACTTTGCAGGGAACTTTTTAACAAACACCGGAATGCATACATCAGAGATAAAACTGACAGTAACCGGAGATTGTATATGAATACTAGAGGAAAGTATAATCTTGTGAAAAGAAAAGCACGCCGTGCCTCCATGATTCATCAGGGTAACAAACTACATGAAATGGCCAAATCAGCGCCAAAAGAATTTAGGAAAAATGTAAAGAAACTTAGAAAATCAAAACCCGTTTCAAGTCAGACTAATTTAAACGTGAACGATTTCGATGCACATTTTAGATTGTTATCTGGTGAAAATAATACGCATGTTACACTTGAGGACAATCCCAATGATCATGTGATCCAGAACGACTTGTTAGACCAAGCTATTTCTACTGACGAAGTTATATCTGCAATAAAATCACTTAAATCAGGTAAAAGTCCTGGTATGGATGGTGTGATATCTGAAGTGTTTAAAAGCTGTGTAAATTTAATAAGTCCTATTCTTTGTAATATATTTAATGTTGTATTTCAGTCAGGTCTTTATCCTAGCCAATGGTCTAAAAGTATTATTACACCTGTCCCTAAAAAGGGCAATATGAATGACGTCAGATGAATACCACTTTGTTATGGTTTGTCCCATCTATAGGGATATAAGAATAAAATACTTAGATAATTATTTTTGCCATTGGCCAAATGTTAATAAATTTTCTCTTCTTATGTCTGGTAATTTAAGTAAAAGAAAACTAGTCACATTTGCTAAAAATTTATATAATTCTTTTAAGAGACGTGAAAGTTTATTAAGTTTATTATAATCAACTGTTGTCTTTCCGTATTAATATTATTATGTTATTGATTTATTGTATTACTTGCTTGAAATGTCATCTTGTAGTGTGTCTTGCCACTATTAGTTCATTTTGTATTAATGCTATAAGTATATTGTATGCTTTATGCAAATAAAGATACTTACTTACTTACTTACTTGTCCCGTTTCAATTTGCTACCTGGTCACGACTGCAGACATGATTTGAAGACGAATACGTAAAAACCTCTCAAGGCGTGACGATAAGCATATTACAGGTGATTAAAATAAGATCCTTCTAATTAGCGTATCCGTTCCCGATCTCATCACTGTTAATTTGTTAATTAGTTTGTCGGTAACATTTGAATCGTAATCACTGTCAACTGTGTATCATTGTACACTTCATATCTTCCGAGTCCAAAATTATTGGATAGGAAATGGTTTTCCCGGGACGGGTTTTATAAATTGATAAATAAATTATAATTAAAAATGAAAGAAAGAAAAACGGTACAGATTCTCGGGGCTCGTGAAAATGATAACCATTTGAATTATAGCTGACCTAGCTGTCAAAACATTTGTAAAGGTTACCTACTGGTAAAGCACGTGCAATGAAACTCGTGGTTGTGGTTTGCTTGAAGTCAAAAAACTTATTGTAAAGTCATATATACTAAAAGTAATCAGTGAAAATGGTGTTTCACTTCAAATGTTTTTTTGGAATTAGTAAATCTACGATACAGATCTTCTTAAAACCGGGATTTATTTATATTTATGGATAAGATTATGATACACATTTGACTAACAATTTCAGGTAAATAACATTTTTTTCAATAATCTCGTGCTTCAAATATTTTAAAAAATTACGTGGAAAAAATCTTTTAAAAATCTGGTTTTTTTTTTTTTTAAATTGTCACAGAATTCTTTAATATTTCAAGTCTTGTGCTTTAATTATTATATAACTACGGACAATATTGATCAACAACTAATTCAATCATCCATGTAAACATTCGTTATATGGTCAAGTTATTTATGCCTCTGAGTACACATTAAGGATTAAATGTATTTCATTTTCAATAATCACCGCGGTGGAGATTTTTTTTTTTCTGCCGGTGGACAATTTTACTGTCCACCGCGGCAGAAATAATCCTAATCCCTTTTCTCTTCATTCGCGGTGGACCGCGGTGGGTCACGGTGGACCGCGGTGAAAATTTAATCCGCTCTAATAGGCAACCTTGTCCACCGCGGCCGATGGAAATTCACGAATCCACCTGAGCTGTACTGTAGCAAGCAATGTCTGTCACATTTTAGAAAAACACAAAAATATACTGAAACTTTGGGTCCAAAAAGATTTTACGTAATTGTTTATAAACGATTGAGTTTAAGAACCACTTAAGTCCAAACTTTAAAGTCGGACCAAAACTATACGAAATATATTTATTGATATTTTTATATATATGAAACACAATGTCTCGTTAATGGTGATAATATTTTCTTTTGAAAATTCACCGCCAAGCGCTATCCCCTATTAACCTGCTTTAAGCATCCTGGTCAGCAATCTTAAGATCGTTAAAGATGATGTAAGATTATAACTGTTAATAATCTGCAACTAGGATTCCGATAAAAATCTCATTTTATTACTGTGTTTAAATATCAAAATCATTTTTATATGGAGAAATTATAAGTTAAAGAGAAGGTAAATAATCTCAGTTGATTTAACATTAACTATATATATATGCAAAATACGCAGATTTAAACTTCCATGGATATATGGTTATCCGGCATAAGTCATTACGAGGTATATGCAAACATTATTAAATGATTTTCGAAAGGTTTCTTTTGAAGCTATACGACAATCGTGATGACTTTAATTCTTCTATATTCAACTTAACCTTTTTTGGAGTAATAAACCTGTGTTTTATAATAGTAGTAATAATAATGATGATAATAATAATAATGATAATAATAGTTATTATTATTATTATTATTATATGTTTATTTTTATTAACTAGTACAGGAAACACCAATGTATACAGTACGCGAATAACAATTTATGTTTAGGAATTCTAACAATTCTTGTTTGAAATGAGTTTTTATCAAGCCGAACACTCTTTACTTTTACCACTGTTTGATAACAGAGATAACTCAGTATTTAAATGAATGTGGTACAATATGTATCAATGCAAAAACTGTGAAAATGTCAATTTATTGTTGTGCATTAATAACATAACTTGATTTAACTCTTTTGGGTATTAACGCATTGAAGTAAAATTTTTGATAGACAAAAATGTGACATCAGGAACCTAAAGTACAAATTAAAAGTACAAATCAAGGAAAATAAAAGGCCCTGTTGATAAACGTACTTTACAAAAAAGCGACAGCTAGTTTGTTTACTTGATCTTACAGATCAATAAATAACCATAAATAGTTTGTTTTTATTTTCTAAGAAAAAATTACCGTTTGTTAATGTCTCATATTTTTCAAAATTGATTTTTCTGATGTTGGAAGAGTAAAGTCAGAAACATAACTATCTTTTTAACATGGATTAAAACATCCTTGTATACATAATTAGAATATGAATTTTTATAAATCATAGTCTACAATTTTCAAAATTTAACAAACGTGATTTTTTTTAAACTCTAAAATTCTTTTAAGATGTTTCGGTAATAACTGGACAGAAATATAAAATTTTAATAAAAAAGCAATTAATTTTTCTTTGTAAGGCTACAAAATTTATTGATTCTGACATGTATGTTATAAAAACAATTTGCGATATAATTCGCATGTTGAGAAAACAAATAATTTGAAAAAAAACAAAGAATTCGGAATTTGTACTGAAGAACATGTATTGAACAACATCAGTTTATGAAAGAACAAGATCTCAAACCATAATCAAAAATATGACCAATTTAACTTGAGAGAAATTTTCATTGTTAAAATGGTTCTGGTTCATTTTAATTTTTCAAATTAACAGAGAATTTATCATTTTATCACCTTAGCATTGATTGTTGTCGAAGCATCTAATTTATTTTATCATGTTTTTCCTTCTTTTAAAAGCTGTTGGATCATATTTGTAAGAAAAACAAAGTATGTTGCAATTGATAATGGTAATAATACGGATTAATATATCTTATGAGGAAATAAAGTCTATCACACATGGGATCAATTACAAATTAAATTATAATACTTATCTAATCAGATTTTCTTTACTATAATTTTCTTTAGCCATAATCAGCATTGTTGTATTGAGTAAGACTAGACATTTCGTGATAGCAGTTAATTATTTTAGTGTCATATCATTTATCAAGTAGAATGGTTCATTATGCAATCAACTAAAATTACAGCTCACGTTTTTAATCTTTTGTACATCCTTACTCAAATCACATGTACTATGTCACTATGTACATACTTAATATAAATATGTATATATAAAAAGGATAAGAGTTTTGACAAAATAAAAAACCCATTTTAAATGTATTTCCTAATTTATAAAATTTGGTTTGTATTGTGTTTGTTATCATGGTAATCTACGATTTATTCCCATCTGAAATATGAATAGTGAAAATAATTTAGGGTCTATTATCTATTGCTTTTAAAAGAATCGCCTCCCTTCTTGTTTGAGTTTTAAAACCCACAAGAGATTCAATAAAAATAGCAGCATTCAAAAAACTTTTTTATATTTACTTTTAACCATCTGTTTCTCTTTATAATTTTTTTATTTTTTTTTTTTATTTTTTTTTTATCGTTTACTATTTTTATATTTGATTAATATAATTCATTTTTATACATTTTAACGGAAATACACCTGTAATATACCTAAAAAGACACAACGTTCAATTACCACTGGAATCGGTGTAAATATCTAACACAAAATACCTATTTATTTTTCTTTGCCATATGTGCACATTTTAAAAAGACATTCCTCATCAGTGACACTAGAAATCGAAAAAGTTGATAGATACGAAAACAAAGTCCAAACAGTTAAACATAGACATTTCGATAAACTTTTACGTCAATCTTTTTTTTTATAATCGAACTTCAAAACGTTATGATAACCACTGTACCTTACATGAAATATTTTACATATACATGACTTAATTTGTTGCTTTTAACCCATCGTTTAATTACTTTTAAGAATAATGTTTCCTTATTCCTAAGTTCTAAAAAATTAAATGCATTGTACATGTTACAGTTTTTACAGTATTCATAACCAACTAAATTGAACTTTTTGATATATCTGTATCGATACAGGCTAATAAATTAATAGACATATTAATTTATTTATAATAAAATAAATAAAATAAATAACAATTTTCTAATATAACTTGCACAAAAGACAGCTGGAGTATCAATAAAAACCATAAACAGGCAAACAACTTGTTTGACTTTCACAGCCATACACTGTAAGGCACTTTTTTGTATGTCAGTACTTTTAAACCTTACGGAACTGAGGTCCCAGGAGGCAAAAGAGATAAAATGTTTTTATTTATTTCATTACAGGCCTCTCTCTCTCTCTCATATATATATATATATATATATATATATATATATATATATATATATATATATATATATATATATATATATATATATATATGTATGTATGTATGTAGCAGCAAAATCCAGCCTTGTCAATTCAGCTCTACCGCAAATGTTAAAGTATGTTAATCGATACGTAGGCATTGTTGTTTTTACTTAAGATAAATTATGACAGATTTAGCGATGCATGATAACTTTTTTGTATAGTGAGTTAGTGTAATTCTTCTTCTGTGTTTAATGTAATTTTGTTTCAATTATGAGCACATAAATATGTTTCCACCATGATACATTTGAAGGTTCGCATCGGTAGATGCCATTTAAAGCAAGACACTGAGGGGTTTAAGTATCTTCACTCCTTACAAATTATAAAATTCCTTGTCAAAGGAAATAATAACCTACTATTTGTTTAAGATATATTGTTCCAAGACTTGATTTTGTAATACAAGTAGGTAATACAATAGAAATTAAAGTTACGAAGAACTAAAATGTAATGAAATAATACACCTATATTACGTCTTTAACATTATAAATGAAAACATATAGTGCAATAAGCCTTGTGTGAAAAAGTTTGTCAATTCGCTTTACCTTTTTATTGTTACATAAATGTTAACATATGAGATTAAACATGAAACTTTTTTCTGGTTACTGAATATAATCGAAATGGACGATGTGCACGTTTTTGCTTTATTGACTATGGGAATTACATAGTGTACACAGCGTCAATTTGGGTTATTTCAACAAATAAAAATAATGTTGAATGATTTTAAACAAGTTTTAAATACATCCAAATCAATAAAATAAAAATACATTATTAAATAGCTTTTTATACCTTTAAAACAATTTGAAAAAACAGGGAAAAAGACGCTTATTAATTTTCGTCATCATTGACAAATTCTGATGTTATCGGCAGGTCTTAAAAAGATGTGACTAGAAAACATTTTAGTCACTGAGATAAACCTTTTATTCAATGAAATCGTTAGAAATATGTCAAATTTGATTATATATAATATATAACAAATACCTGTTAAATTTTCATGTGCCAGATGTGCACATTTCGGAAAATCATTTCTCATCAGTGACGCTAGGGGCCGAAAAGTTTGATAGATTACAAAAATACGCCAAACAATTAAAAATTAATTAATCTTAAGTTCCAAAAATATGTGAATCCAAATTCAGCTAAGGAATGTTTTGCATGAGGGAACAGACCTAAAATAATTCTGAAATATTTTTCCCGAACACACATATCTAAAGGTACCGATAACTCAGTCGGCAGTGCTTTGTGCTGTCAGAAAATGTAGCAAGTAGCACAATTTCCAGCCTCTTAATTTTTTATTTATTTACAATAGGGTTTGTTCCCTCATGCAAAGCATTCATTAACTGGATTTGTTTTCATATAATTTTGGAACATTAGAATCCTTAATTTGTTTTAACTCTTTGGCTAATGTTTTTTTATCAATCAAACTTTTCGACCCCTAGATGCACTGATGAGAAATGATTTTCCGAAATGTGCATATATGGCAGATTTAAACTTAATAGGTATTTTTGTTATATTAAGCTCAACCGTTTTAGTGAAAAAAAAAAAATTTAACACTTACGTAATTTTCAGTATCTTTAACTATATTTTCAAGGCAACGCATGTAATTGTTAATATAAATCAAAAGCGATAATGTAATAAATCTGTTTCAATAAAATGTATTTAACATTTATATCATTTTTTAATTTCTCAATAACCGTTTAGTTGAACTAACAAAGCTCTGAAAACTGGATCTATGTCAGTAAAAAACTGCGTCCAACACTGGCAATCAGGAGGCGACGATTACGGTTCTACCTAAAAGGTCAACAAAAAAAGATTTTGAAGTTTAAGTTGTAATGTTTAGATGTTTTATCAAGCAAAAGATATTAAGTTAAAAAATTACTAAATATTTACGATAATTAAAAAATCTTTTGAGTATTCTTAAAACCATTTCTCCTATTTTAAACGTCAAAAGGGTAAACTGAAAAACGAAACAAAATTTCTGAAATTTTGAGATTCTATCTAGCTTTTAATATGATAAAAATGGTCCCTGATCTTTTCTATTGGTATAGATTAGTTCAATTTTGTTAAAGAATAAACCCTTTAAAATTTGTTTGATTTTATTTGCTAATTAAGTGAGTGAAAAATTGTTGAAAGCCTCAAAAGCATCATTAAATCCATTTGAGACTATAAAATATAAAAGCCAGATTGGTTATGAACTCAGTAGGCAGTACTTTGTGCTGTCAGAAAATGTACCATTTAGCAAAATTTTCAGCTGCCTTAAATTGTAAAATTTGTTTAAAACTAAGGTTTGTTCCCTCATGCAAAGCATTCCTTAGCTGGATTTGGATTTATGTAATTTTGGAACTTTAGATTCATTTATTTCCAACTGTTTGGCTAATGTTTTTTTATTATCAAACTTTTCGGTCTTAGTGTCACTGATGAGGAATGAATTTCCGAAATGTGCACATCTGGCACATCAAAATTCAACTGGTATTGATATATATTTATGAAACATTAAGTTATTGAATTCATAAACAAGATTTAAAAATAATACTAAACCAGTATAGTATTAAAGTTAATTAAATAATCAAACACTGGTATTTGAGTGACGTAGATAGGGTAATGGTGTTTACAGTATTAAGCAAGATTCTTTTCTTTGTATCGAGGCAGTTGTTATAGATGGTGAATAAAACACGAGTAACGGGATAAAAAACCTTCAGCAAGCGAATCAATGAAAAGTCCATGTTTGTTTTCATACTTTGATGAAACTTCAATATTTATTCGTATATCGTCAAAATGCTGGATAAACAATAGTACTGAACAAGATTCTTTTTTATTTTATTATTTTGTAATATATTATATTATATTACATTATATTATAAGATATGATACGATATGATATTATATTATATTATATGATATTATATTATATCTATTATATTATATTATATTATATTATATTATATTATATTATATTATATTATATTATATTATATTATATTATATTATATTATATTATATTATATTATATCATATCATATCATATCATATCATATCATATCTTATTTTATTTTATTTTATTTCATTTATTTTATTTCATTTATTTTAAATTAAATTGATTATAATATTTACAATCCAAATCAAATTCCCTGTAATAAACTAATTGACGAGTGATTCGATCTATCACAGCATTGACCGAAAGCTTCACGTGCGACCTTTCGTATTCTGACGTCATGGTTTTGCATCACGGGAAAATATGAATACATTGGTAACGGCACTACTCTGTCCGAGGTTCATATAACTTGCCAAGGGTTGTCAAATTTTCGTATCACACTAAAACAAGGGCAACAATTGCTTTATTATACCGAAAAAAATTTCTGGTGTACCGTCTCCTCTCTATACACTGGCATAAAATTCTGCCAACCTACTGTCCAACATTTCAGTATCGAAGGATTCAAACTTTTGATCTAGCCCTTTCGTTAGAAGAAAATATCTAAACTAATCAACAACGCTTGTCATGACGGAGACGATACACCAGAAATTTTCTTCAGTATAATAAAGCAGAGCCCTCGGTTGATATAGACAATATCTTAAAAATAAAACATCGATTCATGTATTAATGTATTTATAGTTTTATAAAAGGTATTAATCATATATTCTGTTCCTTGTAAGAAATTAACAAAACCACGCCTGTCCAGTGATATTGTACCTCGCCATACTGATACTTCTAGATTAAATACACAATCTTGGATATTAATTCCGTTAATTGTTTTATTATCCACAAAAGAAACTGTTCTGTATCTTAATTATTGTATTCAAACGTTATTAAAATAATTTTTTAAAATTATATGTTGTGTTACTCGAAGTGGGTATTTTTATTCAAGTAATAAGACATACATTTAATTACATGCTAAAATGTTGTTTATACCATAAAACTTCTCTTTAATTTCGCCAAAGGCGAACGGTAAATTGTTTCTATTGATTTTCGTTTTTGTTGATTTTCTTTCGTTCACATGACGTGAAACCTGCACTCGACATCGGACACAGAGTTTTTCAATAAGTTGAGGTGAAGTTGTTAAGAACCCAGTATATATAGCAAAAGGCCATGTTATCAGCAAACGCATTCCTTCTTATTAAACTTTGATGACTTGTCATCGAAAATGTGAATACTGACTTGACACGTTTTTACTCCCCTAAATATTTTTGGTACATCACCGAGAAAAGGGACCAAAAATAAAATTTCATAGACATGCTTCCTGGACGACACTCTTTCTATTATAGCAGTTTCGTCAAAATCAAAGCAACATTCTCGTGAAAATTTAAGGTCAAGTTCAAGGTAACCTGACATAAGCATGAAAAGTCAACATCACAGAAGGTTATCAATTTACATATTGTTCGAAGGGTAATTGTCTCAGATATCAAGTGACACCTAATTTGTTGAATTTTGTTGGATAGTTCTCGAGTTACATCCAATTTTCTGCCCTAGGGTCTCACTTATTGTTCTGTACCGATCAACTGCAGCAACAAATATTCGACCAAGTTGTTCTGATTTATTTATATGAAGTGAAAGGTCACTGACGAAGTAAATATTTAACAAAAATACTTGTTTGATTTTATATTTAACCGACTATAAATACATTAATGACATCAAACTTATGCTGTTAACATGTTGGGTTGTTTCCAACTTTTAATATTATGTACTTAACTTATTTTTTAAGAAGCCAAGACGGGTAATCATTTACCTGTTATTTAAAATTAACACCTTAGTTCAAACCAAATTGTTTCAAGCTTTGATTAATTTAAATTATTAGCTGGTCTGGGGTGAGTATCTCGAAGCTCTCTTAAATCCTTATACTTAAATAAATTATACGTGTATCTTAAGTGTAAGTTACGATAGATGTACACGGGTATCTCGAAACATATTTAAACCTCTCTTAAGATAGGAGTTACGAAGACCTTGCGTCCGGAACGTCATGCTGTTTGTTTCGTTGACAAAATCTTAAAATCTGTAATATTTTATAAATAACAGTTAGATTGATTGGTCAATGTTAAAGCGGGACTTTCAAGGTGAAAATTCAAAAATAAAAAGTAAATCGCTTCTTGACCACTAATTCTTAAAACGTTATATGTTGTAAAATTAAAAACCCAGTGTCTTTTATGGATTTATACAACAGCCTAAAGATATTGGTGCTTGGTGCTGTAATTACCGATAATTAGCGCATGTGTGGAATTTTACCGTAAAACACCTAGAAACATTATTTGTTCGATAAGTAATCGAATTGAATTGTAAAAAAAAAAAAAAAAAAAAAAAAAAAAAAAAAAAAAAAAATAGAAAATGACTTAATTATTAATTTATTATACAGTTTATTCTAAAATTACTATAGTTAATAGAAAGATTGATGAATAGAAGGATTAGATTTGCAGACCTTCTATCATTAAAAAAAACCACGGTGTCAATTTCTTTTATTACAATCACATCTGCATTAGTTGCTGAACGAGTACATGAAATGGTCAGCCGGTATTTTTTGTAACTCCCGCTTTCTATACCAATTAACTAAACCCGACACTAATAATAATAATAATAACAATAATTATAATAATAAAAATAAATATTTTTAAAACAAGTTGAAAAAAAAACGAAATGGAGGTTAATTATCAAAATAAAAATGTTGTTTCGAGAGGTAAGCGAACTGGTAAAGTGATACAGAAAAAGTGGTAGGATCGGTCAAAAACAAAACTGCTAAATTGCAATGAAAAATTAAAACTGGTGAAGGGAAGACAACATTCTACCCAACTAAATGAGCTAACACATGGGTATAAGCATAATAAACGTGACTTTGAAAAAAAAAATCAAATGTGAATTTATTGTAATACAATTAATGGTTTTTTTTTATGCGCCCGCATGTGTGTGTGTGTGTGTGTGTGTGTGTGTGTGTGTGTGTGTGTGTGTGTGTTGTGTGTGTGTGTGTGAGATATTACACTTTTCCTCATAGGTAGCTTACATTTTTTCGAAGAGAGAGAGAGAGAGAGAGAGAGAAAGAGAGAGAGAGAGAGAGAGAGAGAGAGAGAGTTGTTGCACTTGTCATCAGAGAGAGAGAGAGAGAGAGAGAGAGAGAGAGAGAGAGAGAGAGAGAGTTTTTACACTTTTTCTCAGATATGGAAAGAGAGAGTAAGTTATTACACTTCTTCTCAGAGTTGGAAAGAAATATTACAATTTTCCTGAGAGAGAGAGAGAGAGAGAGAGAGAGAGAGAGAGAGAGAGAGAGAGAGAGAGAGAGTTAGTTGATACAGTTAAAGCCTTTAATTCAATTCTTTACACCATTGTAAAGTTTGGACAATGTTTTCTTTTTTCTACCACGTGAATACGGATCGTAAGTAAGAGTTAAGGGAGGTCCATTCCTCTCTTAAAGTTAAGAGAACGTTCCGGTTACGGTCCTACTTACGAATGCTTCGAGATACAGGTGAATTTTTTAAGATCATCGTAAGTACACGTTACGTATTCGTAAGTCTTAAGAGAGCTTCGAGATACTGGCCCCTGGTTGGCTTTTTTATCATAAAGATGCAAATATATTTTTTGTATACTCCATATATTTAATTTGTTACACCGTTAACATAGTATATGCTGGTTGCATAAGACATGTCAAAATTCTAATTAAAAATTTTGTTTTAGCCTAAAAAAACAAACCTTTTGATGATGAATATCATTAAAGTCTAAAAATATAATCTGCAAGCTGATCCTTAAAAGAAATCTAATAATCAAGTTTAAATCCAATAAGGGATCTATATAATGGTAGTTTAAGTATTGACGAATAAAGTATATCACATATTTTTCTCTGTTGATGTTTAGAATACCTTTAAAACGGTTTTACGTAAAATTCTTGTTATTTTAGGTAAAATATACGTTAACACATTTTGCCGTTGTATTCATTTTAGTTCTTATTTTGATCAAGTAAAAAGATTTTTTAAATGTTCTTTCATTATATTTTAGCCTAAATCATAGAACTGTTTTATTATCAATGTTTTTAAGCCGCTGTTCATTCGGGTTTTTAAGATCGTCATGACAATATTGTTGATAAGTATGAAATAATATGTACAAACTTATCCTGGATATATACGACCTCCCTTAGTTTTTTGTCCATTCTTATTACAAATTAATTTGTTTTTGTTTTTTTTTTTTTTTTTTTTTGTTTTTTTTTTTTTTTTTTTTTTTTTTTTTTGTTTGTTTTTTTGTTTTTTGTTTTTTTTTTTTTTTTTTGAACGAGGCGGTTTTAGCTAGCTAGGCAAAAGTAGTTAAACTTTCGAAAACCCGCTCACAGTTCTCTTTGTAAAAGATTGCGTGTTTTACTACTTTTAGTATTTAGTGTTTTAGTATTTGCAAGTTTTTACTGTTTTTTATTACTTTAAAATTACGATTTGGACATGGACCAATATATGTGTGTTTGAATTCTTTTTAAAAATTAAAAGACTATTTTCAAAATTGAAAATATATAAGAATCACACCTAGATTAATTTTTGATTGTTGATTTTGTACATATAAAAGAATGATATATTTGTTGCAAAACCCAAAATTTCCTTCACAACTTTTGTGTTGAATTTTATCAAAGTTCGTGTTAAGTTCTTAAAACTATGTGCAGTTCTTATGAATCGTATTCAAATAATTTTTTTTATCGATTTTGACTATAGATAAATAATTAGATTGCTGCAGCAA
This sequence comes from Tegillarca granosa, assembly GCA_029721355.1. NCBI lineage: Eukaryota > Metazoa > Mollusca > Bivalvia > Arcoida > Arcidae > Tegillarca > Tegillarca granosa. The sequence goes on from CM056601.1 coordinate 20,533,475, forward strand.
CAAGTTTCGGCAAGCCACTGTTTTCCTCAACGAAATTTTCTACAAAACAAGCTTTGTTGACATATGACAATGAAACCTGACTGAAATAAAACCAGGTCCAAAAACGTCAAAAGTTTTCCAAACTGAGTGACCTTAACACTTATCTAAGTTCCAATTAATTCAAATAATAAAAAAAAATAAACATATAAATGAAATAAAACAAACAGACGAGAAAATTTTTATTATATCATTGTTCTTACAACTATTTTAAGCTGGTTGACATTAAAGTACATTCCAATTTACTTTGATCTTAAGAAATAAATCATCAAAAATGATATTAAAAATTAGAAATAAGATAAATACAAAACTCTTCATATTGCTCTCTCAAGAATGAGAAACAAATCGTTTTTAACCACATTGAAGATCACATTGACCTTCAGAAGTAAAACCTGCAAATATTTTAAAAGATTAAGATTTAAAAACTACGGTTTCAGGACTGAATCTTTGACCCATTTTCTATGTCACAACGACAACATAAATGAAACTTGTCCAAAAGCATAAATAATCAATTTATGATTAAAAAATACTCTTGTTTAAGATTCTGAAGCTGACGTTTTATCATTATTCAAGGTAACAGTCACGTTAATTATATAAATGATACTTCTCAAAATATTTTTGTCGTGAACTGAATGCTTAGGAAATATATAATAAAAAATACCTGTTAAACTTTGATGTGCCATATGTGCACATTTCGGAAAATCATAACTCATTAGTGACACTAGGGGCCGAAAAGTTTGATGGATAAAAAAACATATGCCAAGAATCTAAATCAATTCAAGATACATATAGACAAAAATGATTACCGTGGATTTACAAGTCTTTGTAGAACATGCAAGGTCACCCTTCATAATTTTTCTCCATTTTAGATTTTTATTCTTTCAATCCAATTTTAGTATGTGGTCGTCTAAAGAACAACTTCAAACAAGAAATGGAAGTTAGCAACTGGTTAAAAAGAAAAAGACATCAATTGTTTATTTTCCTTATCTAAGAAAGAGCGAATACAAAGACAATACTAATGTGTTATGTGTAATTTTAAGGAACCCATATCTATTTGTTATTTGACTTAACACAGTTGACTGCAAAAGAATATTTCCACTTTGCAGAAAACTTTTTAAAAATGCATTGTTACACTGTACATTATAATTACCAATAGTATATAATGAAAGTTGATAATTAATGATAATCGCTTACAACGACCAATATGAAAAGAAAGTGTTTATACATCACACAATACAATTATGAAATCCGATATTATACGTTGCCCGCATTATTCATAACAATCAATTCAGTGGTGATCGTTTTTTCATTTTCTTCATACAGAGAAATTCCTGCAAAATATAACAGAGACATAGCTTTTAAAAAGAATTATAAATATATAACGAATACCTGCTAAATTTTGATTTGCCACATGTGCACATTTCGGAAAATCATTCCTTATCAGTGACACTAGGGGCCAAAAAGTTTGATAGATTAAAAAACATACGACAAACAATTGAAAATTAATTAATTTAAAGCCCCAAAAATATGTGAATTGAAATCCAGCTAAGGAATGTTTTACATGAGGGATCAGACGTTAGTTTTTAAATAAATTTCAAAAATAAATACGACTGAAAATTTTGCTGAATGGTATATTTTCTGACAGTAAAAAGTACTGCCTACTGAGTTATGGATACCCTCCGGAAGATTTATTCCACCGGCAGCGAGATATCGTAATAAATTGTTTCCAAATAGACACAAGGAAGTGATTTCATATGACAAGGTACTTAATATATGACTATAAAAATGGATTGATATTACAAAAGATTATTTATGCAATAACATTTAATATTTTTAAAATGCTATGTTCAAGCGTTTAAGCATTAAAACATTTCTGTGCGTACATGAAAATAAATAAATTTTGAGCAAAACTGATTAAACAGATTAATACAGCCTTACCGTACAATCAAATATATTACTGTTTAAATTGTTGTTCCAGAAATATTGTAATTGAACACATATGCCTAGTAGAATATGTATTTGATACATAGAATGTATTTTCGAGATACATACAGAAATAAAGGGGATGCTAAAATATTCCTAAACCCAAAATTCTTCGGAAAAAAAAAAAAAAAAAAAAAAAAAAAAGCAAAAACACTGCAGAACGATGGAAAGCATTTTGACACGTATATCAATTTGATAGCACGATTTATCGTCTAATCGTAGTTGGTAGTTGAGTTGTAAAGACAACTGTACATTATAGTTGATCAAAGTAGATCATAGGTTGATCAAAGTAGATCATAGGTAATCAAATAAGAGTAGTTGAATAAATATTTCTCTTCCTACTTAAAAACAATACTAGTTGTACATTTTTTTTAATCGGAGAAACATACATTAGCAGCTATAATCATAAATTCATATCTTATTCAATTGACCCATGCTATGTTCGCCATATACAAAAAAACCCTCTTGCAAACTCTTAATATTTTCATGTTTCGATCCTTATATTATCTTTGTTTATTCGTTTATATTTTATTTTCATTTATTTCATAAATTTATAATTTATCGTATCTACCTTTACTGTGTCCAGTTTTGAAAATGTGTAAATATACGGATTAATAGCAGCATTTAACGGAAGTATAAGTACGATGACCCATGAATACACTTCACTTGGTGTTTTCATACCAGCTAAAGATAAAATAACTGAAAAACAACCATTAAAACATAAGAAAAAGCCTAATCAACTTTTCAAAAATTCGCAGTGTAGACAAGAAGTAGATATTAAAGTTTTAACCAATATCTATTTTGCCATATAAAAGCGTTTCTAATCCAAATTGCTGTTTTATTTGTAGTCATTTTCCATCTGAGTCTGGCCGATTCGAATCCTTAGACTTAGTTTGTCCCGATTGCTCTTGTTCTTTTTTTTTATTAGTTTTTTTTACCAGAATCTGTTGTCGTTCTCGCACGAATACGTTCTCTTTCTTTCGACGCCATTGTTTACATGCAGGTAGAACTTCCGCGCATACTCCAACCTAATAAATGACATTAAATTGCGTTGCCCCAAGCTTTTAGGATTTCCATTTATCATGGGCTAATACGGATAAATATAAGAAAATAAATCGCAAAAACCGTATTAACAAAAGTTCATATTAATAAAAATATTTCAAGAAATTTTTTTTAATAATGGCTCCTTCCCAATGTGTCCTTGTCAAGGTCAATAATCTATACACAATATTTTGTTTTTTTACCAACAAGGGATACTTTTCATTTAGCATTGTCAATGTCAGTAGATATAAAATTTCAAAGTTACTTTAAGAAAAATTGTTCATTAAAATGTAATTTTTATCATATGTACTCACCAAGAACTCCAACGGGTAACCAACAAAGACAATCAGTGATCACAACAACGGATAATCTCTTTGCCACTTTAATATCGGTGCCAGTTTTTGTACTTTGGACATTTTTCATTGAAGATTTAACCTCAAGGTAAATTTGATAGAGCACATAAGGAATGAAGGCACTAATGAGAAAGTTAATACCTAGAAAAACGAACACGGCATACTCCATGCCATTGTTTATCTCTTTGGTCAAAGGAATCGCGATGCATACTCCAGATCTTGCATAGAAATCACCATATGTAAGCAATGGTAGAGCAGATGCAAAACAGACAATTATCCAGGTTACCAATGATAATCTGACAGCTAGTTTGCGAGAAATTCTTACATTTCCAAAAGTATACTTTGTAATTAAAAATCTTTCTAAACTGATTAAAGAAATAAAGATAAGAGACGCTTCACTTGAGAGCATTGACAAAAAACCAGCGATTTTGCAAAGATTGCTGTTTCTCCAAATAAAATCGTTCCAAACATAAATACCATCATATCGTGCGTCATGAACAGCAATTATCAGCATATATATCGCCATGACAAGATCAGAAATACCAAGGTTATAAACAAAAATAAAATATGATTTAGCAAAAGCACTTTTGTCTACAAATGCTCTGTAGGTTAATACAGTTATGTTGCCTATTAAGGCCATTATACTCAGTAACCATAGAAAAACCGCTAAAACCCTGTTGCCTATAAGATTACTGCAGCTGGAAATATCGTCTACCGAAGCAAAACAAGCCGCTTCGTTCGGTTTTATACAACATATTGTAAAGGAATCACCATATATTATTTCTAAATCAATTGATTGAAGAAATAAGTTGCTTGTAAGTATAATCCTATTAAATCTCAAGTCAATTAGTTTTAAAGCAGCTAGATTGTCAAAAACACCTTTTTCCAACAGTTGAATTTGATTTGAACTTAAATTTAAACTTATCAACTTTCCTTGATCTATAAACTGGTATTTTGAGACCGTCAACCATTGTGAACCCGTTACACTAATCAAACGCAAGAGCTTAAGACTCCTAAAGCAACCAGAATCAAATAACCTTAAATATTTATTATTTAAAAGATAAAGTTCTGTTACTGCTAAAAGTCCCTGAAAAGCTAGATTTGGAAGAGATACAATACGGGAACCTTCAAGATACATAGACTTAATATTCTGTACTACAACCAGATTTCCTGCTGTCAAATTTTTAAGTAAGGGGAGACCGACTAATTTAATTGTTTCAAGATTGCTCAGATTCTTGAAGAGTGGTATCATTACCATTTGTCTTAACTTATAAAGGTGATACACAGAATGGAACTCGTACGTTTTAACATGATCTAAAGAAGTTTCTAGGTAAAAAGTTATCGAACAATCAAACTCTAGCAAACTTTTTAAATCAATCAATTTTGAAAATGTATGAGACTCCCAAGAAAGAAACTTGGACAAATCCGATAGGTCAAACTGTTTCGTTGACATGATTTGGCATTCAATTTGTAAAGACGAAAGTTTGCAGTCTTTAGTACATAGATTGCAAAAAAATTCATCGTAGTTCTCATAGCAAAGTGGCATTCCATCACATATATCGTCTGGTTTTAAACATATCCATTTGTTAACCATACCAAAACATTTTTCGTAATCCATACACTGTTCATCATCACCTGAATAGAAAGCTGACATTAAATATTCACGCACTGACAGAATATGCTTTGGAAAAGGAAAAATGAAATTGAAGGATTAATAAGCAGATTTTAAGATAAATGATTACTATACTCTTGTTCTAAGATATTATCATAAACGTTAAAATATTTTATATTTCTACGTGTAAAGAGTTTGCAATTTCGATACTTATTCAATTGTAACAACTTAAAGTTACTGTTATATGAAATATCGCATACTTAAAAATTAAAAAAGAAGTTTCTGAAAATTATTACTGGAACAGAGCCATTGCAATTTAAATGAACTAGCTTTATATTCTATTAACGAAAATCATAGTCAGTCATCAAGACACGGTTCATAACACATTGTGTATTCCAATAGGAAAACCTTATTGAGCAATCGATTGACTGATTGATCGAATAAACAGCGTTTGAAATTTAGAAAATGTGGAATTACCACGTTGAATGTATTGTTTAATTGGCAATGCGTTCAGAATTATATGCAAGTAGGTTTTTTGCGTCTCAAGCCATCCTTGATGCATGTCATGGGCTTATAGTTTCCTAAGAACGACTGTAATTTTGTTTTTAACTGTCAAATGCTCAACGGAAAAGAGGTGAGACATATTTTTGATTGTTGTTCAAATCGTTTAGAGCTCGCATCCCGATTTTCAAAATAAAGAGCGAACATCCTTACAACTGATCTGTTGCAGTGTTCCACAGATCATGACTTGTTTTTCGTGATATGTTTGATCAGTGAAATAATAAAGATATAACACAAATACCAGTTAAATATTGCTGTGCCAGGTGTGCACATTTCGGAAATTCATTTCTAAGCAGTGAAAAAAAACTATTATCAATATGTTGCAAGTTAAACTGCTGGACTACTTTATACAATAACCTACAGAGAAAGAAGATACTTCAAAATGAAGCAGATTGCCTACAATTATTAAAGAAAAATTATACAGCCAGACTTAGCGCTGTAACTACGATTTCTTATTTTAAACTTTTGAAAATAAATAATTCGTTTATGTAATGATTTACTAGACAATTTTCAGAATATTGAAACCCTTAAACCTTTAAAATTTTTATAGTTTTATCTTCTCTTCAAATTATGGAATAACACAGTGTAACCAAAAACACTTCAAACTACGAAACAAACATATTAAGACAAGTAGTTTGAAAACAATTAACAATGACATAGAGAAAACTGTATCTATTTTTGTCGCTCATCAAGAACCTTTGTCAACTTAAGATGTCCTATATATTGTTTGTTCAGTTCTTTTACAATTTAAAATGTCTGCATCTAAAATCCCTCTTAATAAACGCCAAGGCAAACGTTTTAAGATGAGTAAGTTCAAATTTGATATTGAATTCGGAATATAATAGCTTATATTTTAAAACCCCTGTGGAAATTACAAATAAAATATAAAAATTAATACCCGTAGGTGGCATCACATTTACAGCTTTTATATTTAACCCATGGTTTTTTAAATAAATCGAAAATTCTTTGTAATAGACAATTGTCTGGACAGCAGTTTTTGTATTTATTCTGCTTATGCTTTCCGCTGACGTTGAATACAAATTGCCGTCTAAAAGAAATTAAAATGTGGCATAATATCATGTGCATGACAACAGATTAAATGCTACTGAATTGTACAAAAATTACGGATAAACCATTTATTTATTTTACCTGTTAACAAACCTATTATTAGAATTAAATGGACATTGGTTGCTGATTGGTATAAAGATCATAGGACTGTACAGAGCACAGTTCCTATTATCATCTAGGTTCGAATCCTAGTTTCAAGTTGGTGGTTTTTCTTCGAGCATTCCCGTTCCAACCAGTTTCCTTGAACTGACCGTCTCGATATTGTTTAAAATCTTGATAGGACGTTTACTTCATAACTTCAATCGTATCCATTTACCAAATCAATTAAAAAACAAATATTCTATAGACTGTTTTTGACATTTTAGTTCAAACAGAAATTTCAAAGAGAAATATAATTTTACTTAAATATAAAATATTGTAAGTATAATTGATAGCATTATTGCTCAAGGTATTCCTTGCATTTAGATTCATAATTGCAAAAATCTTGAAATATATATGTTTTCGTATATGTACCCTTTAATTTAACGTGTGTATCTAAATAAGCCATTTTTGCTTTTGGAATTATGATTTGAACATCAACTAGCTGGTATTTTAGTGCTTGATTAATATAACGAAAAACGATTTTTGTTGCTGAAGTGATATTTTATAAAATAAGTCTTCAAAAGGAAGTATTCTAACCTTAATGATTTATGTAATTGAAGGTACAAGAAAGCAAAAAAATGTAAAAAGATATCATTCAGTATTCTAACTGTGCGAATATCAGATAAATACATCAGATTATGTACTCTGTCAAATGTCTTCAAGATGCCAACTCCCCAAATTAGAATGACAAAACGTACTACCGATAGATTTTGTACGAGCTGTCAAACAAATTGTATCAAAAGTTAATAGAATATACTCATTCTGGTAAAGATTTAACGATTTTAAATATATTTATTTGCCCCTCGCCTCCGAGAAATACAACTCTTAAAAGTTAAACATTGAACTGTTCAACTGAACACCATCATTTTTAAGTAAAACTGTAGCACATGCTTAATATTGAATTATAAAAGACCTGATGTTAGCGATTGTAAACATTGACTCATCAATTCAGCAAGTCTCGGTTGACAACCCACAATTAAGTAAAGGCCACATGTTTCTTTTTAAGTTTGGGACCAAATGCGAGGGTAGACAAACAAGCGATGATTGGAAGGAGATTGGCATATAAATCAAATTACTAAGATCACAATTTGCATTGAAATCAAAATATAAGTGATATGCACAAATAATTTAGATAATACAAATGTTTTACATTGTTAATGTGTCTTTAAATTAAAAATGTTTCAGAAAAATTACATTTTTGTAAAAAAAAGAATTAATTATTCAATCTAGCCTTCATTTAACTTTTTGGTTAAAGGAAGCTTACACTTGTATAGAACGTGATAAAACAGAAACTCCTAAAGTAGATCAAATTAATTTTACATATTTAACATGCCTTAAGGTAAGCTTTGATCAATCTCACTTCAAGGTCGTATCGTGTATCAGTTCTAGCAAAAAAACAATCATAAGACATTATCAAGAAGGTTAGTAGGAAAACGATCCATAGTTGGTTTTATGCATATTGTACCTTTTTTGAGTCTAATATGCCAAAAAATTATATTTCATATATGAGATGTAGATACAATTCTTTGTTATTTAAAATTAAGCTATTATGTGTGTTGAACAGATATTTATATACTTAAGACACTTGGGTTCGTTCCAAAATGGCAGCAATCAATTGAATGGCAATCAGGAGAACGAAAGCTGGTGTAGTTATGGTGTTTGGTCTGTGGTCTGTCGAATGTTTATATGGGCAATTGACTGAATATTAAGTAAAATTAAAGCAGTTCCTTTTGTATGTTTAATAATCATTTCTTTTTTTACATTAGCGTTTGTGGCTATTTTGTAGATTTTACTTTGTTCATACGTACCAAATATTGCTAGGCCTTTTATATTTGGATATATTTTCTCTGTTTTTTTGACAATTTTTAAATTTCGACCATCCAGATTTATTACTTCTAACGTTTCTTCTTGACCATTTTCATTTGGAGTATTGCGAAATATATGCATCTTTAAATGAAATGTATCCAATGCCATGACGAAAAGTAACGATTTCCCCATAGGGATCTTATCCCAATGACACGGTCTCAAAGATGTTTCGTCAAATGCGTCAAGTTTAAAACAAAACATGTTTGTATCGAAAGCGTCTTTAAAAATGGTTGCATTTTGTTCAATCCCTGCAATATATAGGTAACTGAAAACAAAAAGTCGTGTTAATTATTTATAGTTTAGAACAACATTGACATATACATTGTTTAAAGATCGCAAGAAGAATTATTGCCACGACCCCTGATTCTTGTCGAACAATACTTACAAAGTTTATGTAAAATAATTGATAATTGGTACCTATAGCCGAATGTTTTTTCAGACAACCTGTCGTCGGCTTCAACAATGCAACAACTTATTTATTTTAAAATATGCATCAATAATAAGTGATTTTAAAGTAAAGAATAATTCAATCTAAAATTGTTATTACTACAATATTTACATATCTACAAAATCTTTGACATGATTTACCGTTATCAAAGAATTGTCACAAGGTTTTTAAGAAACTGTTGATGTTAAATAGCATTTTTACAATTAAGTTACATGTATAAAAGCAATTGAGAACTTTTACAATGACTTCAAAATTTGCTAATCAGGCAAAGTCTGTTTCTAGTTTCTTAAAAGATTAATATTCTTTTCTAGCGTCTTTTTTCGTTTATTTTCAAAAGTTAGTAATATTAAATGTTATATATATTATGTATTATATAAAAAAACTAGTGCTCTTTTCCAGTACCACCGTTGTATTAACGAATTGAAAATGTTTTATCTCATTTTTGAACTGATTTTTAGAAGGATTTTTGTCCTAAAGACGGGGAATCAGTAACTACAAGACAGTGCTTTTCTAAAAAGTGATTTTGGGAGGGACCATTGGAAACTTTGCTATTATTTTGATTTTCCTTAGTTTTAACAATGCTCTAAACGAATTTTACATGTTTTTTCACCTTGAAAATGTCTGTCCTCAACAGGGATTATATTTGGTATATAAATTTAAACATCTGACGGTTGTTTACGTTTTTAAAATAGGCCGAATTTCTACATTTAAATTTGGACTTTAATGATTTAATTGAGTTTAAGTTTTACGAATGTACCTAAATACATGTAATTGAATAATTACTATTTTAAAAGTAAATGCACCAAGTATTATCACACATTTATACTAAATATTTACCTGATGTATCAGCCTCATTTTATTTATAAAATTATCTTCTTGGCATTATGGCCACTAAATTTCGAGATTTCATTTAAATTTACAAAATTGTAATTAAATTTTTATGGCATCTAAATCATTTGGAAATATAAGCTTATTTTAAATACAAATACATGTTATTATTTTTAATTGGAGATTTAATTGCAACACAACTTTTCATTTAAAGAAATGTGTTATTATCAAAGACCAAGTGTTTATTTATTTTTCATTAAGTATAGGAAAAAACGCACTTTGATGTGTAAAACCAAACAATTTTTTAAATTTATTATTTCAACTTAAGCTGTATTAAATGGATAGTGATCTGTAACATTTTCCCAAGTGTATGTTTTCCATGAATTTTGAATGTATCATATTTAATACCTACCCATTCAGAAAATCAAATTGCACTGCCTGTAATAAAGCGATAGACTTTTCATTGTTTATTCGTTTAAACTGAAACAGTCTGGTCTCCACTACTGAAACGTTGACATATTTTAAGCGCCACAATTCCTCGGTATTCCACCAGTAAATGCTATTCGACAACCAGTCAATGTCTAATAAATTTCTCACCCTTTCAGTGTTCGTTAAAACTTTTGATCCTGACATAAATTTAAATTACCATTACATAACATCAAAGTGATTATACAAGTTATAAAAAATCAACATAAATCTCCATCTTTTATATTAACTTGTTGCTTAGTAATACTCTTTACATAGATTTTTTGTAAATGCTAACTTTTTTCAAAAAATTGATTTTTCATGTGAAATTCGCGTGTAATAATTAATGTTCAATTTCTGTGAAAATTTTCATGTATAAATATTTACAATTACATTATTCTTGTTTCAATAAAGTATTTGACGTCGACTATACTTTGTAACTTCATAAAGACAATGCTCCACGTGCGAACAGTGACGTCATAGACTTTACCCGCAGATTGCGGGAAAACGTTTTCTAAATTGACGTATTGGTTTTTCAATGGCATCCATTCATCCATCTTTCTTGACAAATTCATCTTTTTATAATTGTTTATTCAATTTTCTCTCGAAAATGTAATTCATGTTTGTTGTTATTTTATCAAATTTAATAAATAATTCATTTCTAGATCGATCAGTGGGCGGGAACAGATGTCAAATGCTAGTTACATGTGGGCGGGGTCAGATGTCAAATGTTCTATTTGAATGACAGGGGACTTCCAATTTTTATGAGAAGGTGCACCAGCAGTGCATTTCCAAACCGTTTTCAAAATAACATGAAAAATGTGAGTCGGATATAAAATTATTTTTAGTAAATATTGTAAATATAAGAAATAAAGTAATTTTCCAACGGCTTTATGAACTTGTAAAGTATAATGGGCTGTCTCAAATTCCATAAAAGGCTTCATTAAAATGCAAAATATAAAGCTATTATATTGGATAGTATAAACTAAAATTTTATTGTAAATGTTGATGTTTAGTAGAAGTTAAAAAACGAACGGGCCCCAGTCTCACAATCATTCACTGAATTCAAACCCCAAACTCAAATTTTCTAATTTATCTCTCATTCATATTTTAAAAGTTTTAAGTTTTATTTAGGCAATGTTTAATTTTGTTAAACAAACCTACATTAAACGATTTAAATATAACATTAAATATTCAATTTTCAATGTGTATTGTCTTAAAAATTGACACTGATATATTCCCGAATTTAAGTTTAGTGTACACTCAATTTAGTTAATGATTTTGAAACTGGGGACAGGTATTGTAGGTTGCATAATCGTTCATCCCTAAAATAATGTTTCTGAATTGGCATTTTTCAAGTCATATCTTATGACTACAAAACTACTTAAGCTGGTTTATGGAATGCCATCAAATGACCATCAAATGACCATCAACAGTGATGAGACTAGAGTTTACTTGTGCCGTGTTTACTCAGTTACAAGAACAATGTCTCTTGTTCAAGTTCGTGTAAGTCTCATGGTAAAACAAGTCGGTTATAAAGGAAATAAATTTCAAAAAAGGAAAAAAGTAATGTTTAGAAATCAGATGGTTGGGTAGCTTTTTAAAAAGAGAGTCCCGTTACCAATGAGATGGACTCAGGTAAAGTACCAGTTTTACCATTTTTTTCCTATCCTGTAACATAAGAACTGTCATTAAGTCTAAATCGTTTTGTAATGAGTTTTGCCAATAAAACCAATTAGATAAGAACTGTAGAAAAGTAGAACTTCATTTCCCATCTACAGAAGTTGTCCAGACAACTCTCTCTTTCAGAAGGGTTACCAATAATGGTGCAAAAGGAGGGAAATATTTGTTTATATAAATAAATAATTTTTGGGGCAACTCAAACTCCCAAGATAATCCTGACTGACAAGAAAAGTACATGTAATTAAAGACTTAAGAGTTCTAATAAAAATATTGTTTTTACCGGTTATACATGTCAATATAACTCGAACTCGTTGTGAGTCCATTATGATGGGTGGCAAGTCTTCATATTTGAGTAAATAAGGCATGAATTTATCCTTACTTTTCAAAAAAAGAATTAATATTGTTGAATAGTGAATCACTATTCCTTACAACTTCATCCAAAGCTAATAATGAACAAAACTGTTGATTTGATGTACCTTATGTTAAAAGCCTTATGTAAAAAAAGCATTGGTTGTTAGATTCCTGAACCCAGTTTCACAATCATTCTCTCAATTCACTCAATCAAGGGTACACTCAACTCCAATTCGGGAATATTTCAATTTTAAGACATTACAGAGTTAAAATTGAGTATCTAATGTTATATCTAAATTGTTTAGTGTAGTTCTGTTGAATAAAACAAAATATTGTCTCATAAAACATAATTTTTTAAAAATATTGATGAGAGAAAAATGGGAATATTTGAATGATTGTAAAACTGTAGCCTGGTGTTTTGAAGGAACATTTAACCTTCTTTATGTTACGATTATGGCTTTTTAAGGGAATATTTGTCCCTCTTTAATCATCATACGTCGCCTGTAGTTTTACAAGACATACTTCTTCTGTTATTGACTACTTAATTGTTTTAATTCTATGAGCGAGGCATGGTTTAGTATGCAGCAGAAGGATCTAAATTGAAATCGATTTGACATGTGTATACAGCCAAATGCAAATCAAAATTAACAAAGGCAACCCAAAATCAACTTAAAAAATTCATAGGATCAGCATATAGTTATAAAACTTGTCACTTAATAAGATGTTTTCAGAATAATCATTTTTACATTTTATTGTTTCTATCTACTCATAACAGTTTTCAAGTAAATAGCCAAAAACAGCAAAAAATTCAATAATGTATTAATGAAATCTGCCATATCGCTAGATCTTGCCATCTTGATAAATTTCAAAATGAAATTACATGAAATGTCTAAAATAACAGTTAAAAAATTGAAGGTCATACACTTAATCATGACCTTCACCTTGACCTCATTTCAAAAGACATTTTGAGTCGAAATCTTCAATTTTTTTAATTAAACACAAAACGCGATACCAATTTTTCGACTACATTTTACAAAATGAACGAACTATAGGCTTAACTTCAGAGAATCCGAATATCACATAAGAAATGTTTTGGAGAAGATTTTTAAAGAATGATGCAACCTAAGGTCACTGTGACCTAGTTTTTGTAGCCATGGCAGCACCGCGAAAAAATCTTACATGCTTCTGACCAAAGTTCATTGAAATCTGTCCTGTAGTTTTGGCAGAGAAGTCGAAAATAGGTACTAACACGCATACGCATTCACATACACACGCTGCGCTATGCAATAAGATCACATGGTCTTTTGGCAAGGTGAACTAAAATCAGAGATTGTGATAAGATAGAAAATTTTAAACTTTAAATTCAAAGCCAAAACTTTAAAGGAAATAAAGAAGTCAATCTCCTTCCATTTAATGAAGTATTGAGAAATAAAAAAAATAGATGTGTATTATCCTCATAACATGAACCGCAGAGACAAAAGGCATAAAAACAAATTTTCTCAGTTGAAAGAAAGATTTTTTTATCCATAAAAGAAACCTACATAAAAACAATTAAAAAAAATCTGATCATACTTAATGCACCTAACATAAAATCACAATGAGAATTAAAATTTTTAAATTACAGTAGAACTTCGATAACTCAAACTTCAATAGCTCGAATACCACGGATAACTCGAAGTCTTTATTTTGTCCCGACCGGTTTTCTATATAAACTATATTAGGAAAACTTCGATAACTCAAACCTCTATAATTCGAATACCCCCGATAACTCGAAGTAAAAATTTGGTCTGTAGTTTAAAAATTTATTAAAATTAACTTCAAAAACTCGAATTTTTTCTAACAGTGTATGATCAATGGCTCGTTTAATAAAACGATCAGAGAAATCACATATCGGTAATTTGGCTACCGTTATAGTGGAGAAAATAACCGAGTAGTTCTTGTTATCTACCGTAATATTTCATCTTTCCAGGTACATACTATGTCAGAAATAAGAAATTTATTGTTTTTTAAATGAAAATATGAAAGTGCCAGATCACTCTTTGATAGAATTTAGATTCAAATGTAATGCGATTTATGAACAACCAAAGCATGTCTCTACCCATTCTCGTGAACATGCTCGAGCACCAAGGAATTTTAAACGTGTACTTCCCAGTGATTTTATGCGTAGTGATAATATTTTAAAAAATATACAGAATACAATAGAAAAAATCGAAAACGAACTCCATGTTACAAAAAATCTGGATAACGCTTACAGTGAATGTTTAAAATTCGTAAAAACAGAAGTAGAGTCCAAACTACCGGAAATAAAACCACGCTATCAGCATAAAAGCAACAAAAGTAGAAGGAAACCGTACTGGAACAAAAAACTACAAAGTTTATGGGACACAGCATGCAAGAAAGAAAATAATTGGTTGAAATTCAAAGGGAAGAAATGTTTAAAGCAACTATTGCGGGTGGAATTTTGTAAAGCTCTTAATATATTTGACAAAACACTAAGAAAAGAAAAACGTCGTTTTCAGTTACAACAACAAAATGAACTGCTTAACCAATATCAACAACCCAATTCTAGAGACTTCTGGAAGAGCATTGGAAAAATCGGCATAGCAAATGAGCGTAAAACTGACATTCCATGGGAAATACATAGTGAAACAGGTGAAAAGTGTAATAATGTAGATACAGTGATGGACATATGGAAATCAACATTTGAAAAACTGTACAACGATGGTAACGGTAACCCAGATATTCAGTTAAATCTTGATGTAAATAGAAACTGTGATAATAATGATAATAATGACATATCTAGCCTAAACAACGACATATATTTTAGCGAAGTCAGAGATGCAGTTTATAGAGCCAAATTGAATAAAGCAACCGGTCTAGATGAAATCGCAGCAGAATTTTTAAAGAATAACTATTGTATAAATATTTTATATAAAATAATCAACTACTGTTTTCAAACTGGAAAAGTTCCCAAAGAATGGTGTAAAAGCATGGTTAACCCAATCTTGAAAGAAAACAAAGATCCAACCGACCCACTCGGATACAGGGGTATAACACTTTTATCGGTACCATGTAAAATATATTCTGATATTTTAAACAAAAGACTTTCGTCGTACTTGGAGGTAAATCAGTTACTAGCGGACGAACAAACGGATTTAGATCAAACAGAAGTTGCATTGAACATCTATTAACAATAACGGAAATCATAAACTGTCGAAAACTCGAACGTAAACAGACATTTGCATGTTTTATCGATTTTAAAAAGGCATTCGACACAATAAATCAGGACATGTTATATTTTAAAATGCAACAAATAGGAATTTCAGGTCGCTTTTTATCCGCTGTAAAGTCGTTATATTGTGATGTTAAGTGTTCTATCAAAATTAATGGTCTATTAACTGATATGTTTGGAGTACATCAAGGAGTAAAACAAGGTTGCAAGTTATCACCAACACTTTTCTCTATGTACATCAACGATTTAGTCGACGAGATTAACAGTTTAAATATTGGTGTTGAAATAAATGAAGACCAAATGATATCCATATTACTGTACGCTGACGATATCGTGTTACTAGCACCCAATGAAAGCAGTCTACAACACATGATCAATACTGTCAGGAACTGGTGTACTAGATGGCGTCTATCGGTAAATTTCGAGAAAACAAAAATTTTACATTTCAGAAATCCAAGTGCTCCCCGATCAGACAAGGATATATATTATGGTAACACCAAACTGGAATACGACACGAAATATAGATATTTAGGATTATGGTTGTGTGATACTCTTAACTGGAAGTTTACAATTCAGGAAATAAAGAATTCTGCCAGTAGAGCCCTTTCAGTGTTATACAACAAATTTTTATTATGTGGAGGAATGGATTATACCGTTTATACGAAACTTTATGAATCTCTTGTGCAACCTGTTCTGTTATATGGATCCAGCATTTGGGGCGTTAATACATATAAAGAACTTGAAGTGATTCAACACCGAGCTTGCAAATATTTTCTAGGAGCATCGAAAAACGCATCGAATCTTGCAGTTAGAGGAGATATGGGATGGATATCGGTCGACACAAAACAAAAAATCGAAGCTGCACGTCTTTATTTTAAATTGCGTGTCTTGCCACAAGACCGTCTAGTTTTTAATATTTTTAGTGCTAGTAGGCATAAGAGTAGATCTTGGCATTCCAGAATATATAGTTTTTTAAATAATCTAAATGTGTGCAATCAAGAGTTTTTTTCTTTAACTAGTTTTAATCAAATACGTATTTTAAAAGAGAAATTGTGTGTTTTAGATTGTGAAAAATGGTTAACTGATATTTTTAATGATAGGAATTGTGAAAATGGAAATAAATTACGTACATTCCGACAGTTTAAGGATTCCTTAAATGTTAGTAGCTATGTAAAATATGTAAAATTTAGAGACCAACGGTAAATACTATCTAACTTTAGATGTGGATCTTTACCCCTCGAGATTGAAACCGGCAGATATACCAAGCCAAAAATACCAGTCTGTGATAGACTTTGTAAATATTGTGATTTTAACATTGTTGAATCTGAACAACATTTTCTTATTGAATGTCCGTTTTATGATGATTTAAGATATGATATTTTTAACTTTATGTATAATAAGAACAATCTCTTTTATAGCTTGAACAGTTTAAGTAAATTTTTATTGATAATGAAGGATGATGATGTTCAAATCCTTTTAGCCAAAACCTTACATTTAATGTTTAAACGACGAAAATCTGTTTTACTTTGAATAATTTATTAGCGTTTTATGTGATATTTTTGCCGATATATTTTTTTTGTACTGTATATAGCTATATTTTTACAGTGTCTCGTATGTCTTTATAGGCAGGGTACCATACATTTTAATTCATACTTCATATGATGTACATAATATTTATTCTTATATGTGATAACTGTATGTTGGTATGTGACACTTTAATAAACTATTATACTACTACTACTACTACCGTATTAATTAGTATCAATTAACGGATTAATATCCAGTACCGTCACGGACAATTAAGCCTAACAGGTACGCTAATCCTCTACTGTAATAAAAGAAGCCAAGTTCTCCAAGCTTAATTAAAACGACTAACCCCGTTGTACTCACGACTGCATTAAAATCTTAAATTACTTATTGCACTGTTTTATAATTTCATTCAGTTTCTGTTCGTATTTTCTAACGAATGTAAAAAAATAAGCATTTTGATAAACATGATTTCCGATTTCGTTGTTCGTATATACATGTATCGTGATTTTATAACAAAATAACACGTTTCGCACGCTTTTACCGTCAATATCAATTCTTTAATAAATTATTTATTGTATTTTCTTTAAAAATGATCTTTTTTACTTTTTTTCACATTCGAGTACATGTAACTGTTTAAAACATCAAGATTTTGTATTGGAAAACATATATTAAGGTGACACCATTCTTGGACATTATCCTTCAACTTCGATAACTCGAACACCCCGATAACTCGAAGTCCCCAGCGAAGTCCCGAGCACTTCGAGTTATCGAAGTTCTACTGTATTATGATGATAATTCAAGAAAGTCTGTTGAGATCGACAAAGCTTAACGTATATGATACTGGCACATTAAAAATAGAATAAGCCAATTGTAAAATGAAAACATTGAGATAAAGGATAAACTTGAACATCCTGTCAAAACTAAAATTTGAATGAAATGCAAATAACACGTAGGAACAATTTATATGAATGTTACGGAAATGGGTGTGTCTATAGGTAAAGTGAAAAAATTAGTAAAATCTGTATTAAAAAAACAAGATTCGAATATAAATTTTTTAACGATCGATCCATTGTAATTGGTACAGGTAAAAACAAATATTTTAAGATGTTAAAAATTATTGTTAATATTAATTACCTAGTCTGTCGTTTAAAGGAAACTTTAAAATATGTCTATCTTCATTCCGAATAAAGTACAGATGTTTATCAACAGGATTAAATGTGATGTCTTTAACGTAAACGTTTAAATACGTGAAAAGGTGTAGTTGTCTTTTGATATCAATAAAAACAAATCCAGATGAAGTACTTGACATAAGAACCATACCCATATCTAAAATATAAAAATAGAAAGGATGAATCTATTTAGATAAATTCGAAATTAGATTACCAATTCCATGCTATGTCATTTGCTTATATGTTGTTTATATATATACATACATATATATATATATATATATATATATATATATATATATATATATATATATATATATATATATATATATATATATATGTAATTTCTAGATTGAATGAATCAATTAAAATTGCTACAGGAAGTATTTTGAAAGTCTATTTTTAAAACACATGTTGACCGGTATTCTTATGTTTCATTTGAGAAAAATAGTAATATTATTATTATATACCCCCAGCACAAGTTTTGTTGTCCGACTGCAGCCTAAATCCTTTTCTGCATGTACATTGATGTAAAACACCACCATTGATTTCTAAACAATCCATTCCGCATCCTCCATTTTCCACCATGCATTTCAATAGTACTGTTAACAAAATGTAAATCATTGAAAAGCAGACAAGAAATTTTACATCTGTAATCAAAATTTATATATTATTGTTAAAAAAATAAAGTATATTTTTACTAGTGCAATATTAGATATAATTTTAATTAAAACCATTAAGCACAAATAATGATGTTATTTTAGGACGATCCTTGTTATCAGCAATCACCTTTAAGTTAATATAGTTTGTGATTGTTTTCTGGTAAGTCCTCAATAAGCTACGTATTGTACGTTATAAGTTGTATAATATTTTTAACAAAATGATAATTAATTTCATTTTTTATATTACGACATTACAATAAAATTTAAACATATTTCGTTTAGGTTTGCAAATGCTTAAACATTCTCCTGAAATGCTCAGGAAAATCATATTTTTTCGATTTTTTTGCTTAGCTGCTCTGCATCTCTTCAAATCTAAAGCCCTACATGCAGCCCATTGCCGCAATAAACTGAATAAAACATAATGCTTGTACGATTTTTTCAATTTTATTTTCTACATATTTGGACGACAGGTTAGAACAGGGTTTAGTACTTTATGCTTGTCGCAAAACGAATATGAAACGGAACATTATGTTTCACGTAGTATGCAATTTTCAATTTTGAAAAACGGAATTCAGGTGATAGAGACCCTTCTTTATCTAGACGGATGGTTGGCATTTGCAAGTGTTCAACTCTACCTGTAGGATGATTTGCCCTGCCCTTATCGTTGCCTATATTTTCAACACTTGCATGGAGAATCTTTAAACCTGTTCTTGCTTTAACGGTACGGTTATCCGATGGATGATTGTTTAGACCGCGCCATTTTCGGCAAATCAATGGCATATGGTTTTTCATCAACAATTAATAATAAACAATCTACATATGTTTTTCAGATGAGCCGACTAACTCCCTCGTCCCGAAATAGTTAATCCAAAGATAAAACAATTCTAAAATTTTAATTTAAAAAATTAATTAAACAAATCCTCAAGAGCAATAGAGAAGCTTCATCAAGACATTGTTGCGTCTAGGTTGGCAAAAGTGCATCGACCAGTATGTGATTGGCAACTAAGTATGCAAACTTTATAAAATTATATTGATAAATTTGATAAAGAAATAAATTTAAAACATTTTAAATCATAAAGCTTTTTCCAAAAAAAGCTTAAAAAGTTAATATAGCTTAGGGTTCTTCAATTTGTGTTCGGAATAAGAATATTTATATCTATTAAATATATAACACAAATACCTGCTAAATTTTGACGTGACATATGTGCACATTTCGGAAAAGGGACACTTGGGGCCGAAAAATGTAATAGATAAAAACATAAGCCAAACAATTGAAAAAATAATGAATCTAAAGTTTCAAACTTAATGAATCCAAATCCAGCTAAGGAATGTTTTGCATAAGGGAACAAACCTGAAAATCTTACTAAATGGTATATTGTCTGACAGCACAAAGTACTGTCTACCGAGTTACGTATACCCTCGGGGAGTTTGAACTCCACCAGCAGCGGTACCCACTCAGGGGTAGTAAATATATAACACAAATACCAGCTAAATCTTGATGTGCCAAATGCACTTTTTTGAAAGTTAAATTCCAAGTCAATGCGTTTCTTCTTCTTCTTCTTCTTCTTCTTCTTCTATCACTTCAGGGTTCAATAAGATTGTGTTCAATTAATATTATTCCGTCATCTGTATTATCTTTTACCAAAATGTAGAATTTTGTTGAACAATTACCTAAACCATATTAATTACTAACACTATTTATCATTATTACTATTTTTATGGTTATAATCTTCCTTTGGAAAATTTTCGCCATAATTATACAACACTGAATTATAGAAACTTTAATTGCAAACAATAATCTATGGATAATAAACGGTCGATTGGAAACATTTTTTATGTGAGGTGTTCATGCTTTACTTTTCACTGTTTGGACCATGATGTTATTAATGATAGCTCGTGGCAGGTTTTTGTGGTCATCGTGTAAGCAATTATTTTTCTTATTAGAAAGAAATATACATCGAATGATGCTTCAATACCAAGATTAAATTATTCAATAATATTTGAAAGTATTTAAATTCAAAGTTTTACTAATGTTCTCATCATTTCTGAAAAAGCCATAGTACAATGAGGAAAATAAATAACAATCTAGAAAAAAGAAAATCTAAAAGAAATCAAGACTCTTAAACAAAACAATTTACAAAATTTTCTGTATTTTTAAGGCAGAACCTTTTGCAATGCAAAAAAGTGCAGAGTAGATTCTTAAAGAAACAGCATCTTCAAAATAAATTATCGGACTCCATGAAACAGAGTTTCAAATACGGTGCAAAACAAAGGTGAAGGTTCTTAAAATGTCTAGCATCTTAGTATAAATGATACATTTTTTTTTATTCTAAAACCTTTTCTATTGTAATTGTCAAATTATCGAAAAATACGTCTTCAGCTTTAAATATCTAAAAAATTTGAAAGTATAAAAAAATTTAAAAATCTTTTTTGTTAAATCTGTCAATACCGAAGATTACGACAATCAATTTTTCTTGTGAAAAAACGACAATCGTTCTAGATAATTCCTTCATTAACGTTAAAAAATTTAATTTGTCCATTTTTTCTGAATATACATTTGTATGACATTTAGCAAAGTAATGGTTTTCCGTTACATTGACGCTTCAAACCACTTTCTTTCATCTTTTATAGGTATAATTATCATTTAATACAATTTTTCGTTATCTTATGTTTAAAAATTAATTATCACTCTCTATTTCAAGCAATTTTCGCTGACACACTTTTTTCCATGAACTTTTATAGTATAAATAATTCCTCAATGGCGTATGTATATCCTTCAAATTTAAGCACGAAATACATTTTAATCTGAAACTCCTACTGCCCAAAAAATTTATTGAATTATAGACCAAAATACTCAAATTTCTAGGTCTTGATTGTATAGAAACAAGCTGCAAAAATGACAAAGCAATGCATTTCATATCAAGCAGATCTTTAAAAAATTCTTTCACAACCTCCTTAAAAATAAAAAAACAAATACAATACCCGAAAACGTTTATTTATTTATTTATTTATTTATTTATTTATTTTATTTATTTATTTATTTATTTATTTATTTATTTATTTTATATTAGAATGGAATGTACAAACGTTTGGTAATAATGCAGATCTCATTATAACCAAAAAAAGGTATAGGTTAAACTGTCCAATTTTTACTTTTAAGCAAAGCAGCAGCATAAAAGCCGTTGTGAAATGTAATAAATAAAAATATGACTGATGATTATGGGGAAAAACAATCAAAGGCTTGCGTATAATACCATAACCCCAAGACTAGCTATCAGGTATTACAACTAGTCTGGAGACTTATTTTTAAATGTGGGTCAAATCCATCATATTTGTTATATGACTGCGTATTTTATCTTCCTTTTTAAGATCTGTACAACAAAAGGACAAATCCATTGTACCTTCTGGTATACGATTAACACCGCATCTTATGTAGTTAAAATCTACATCTTACTTAAAACAAATGGTGATGGTTTTGCCTTCTTTTAGAAGACAATTTTATTAGACCAAAATAATAATTATCTGAAAAGTGCCAAAAAGATTAACGACATAATATTTTTGATTTTTGCCGTTTTTAGCTCACCTGGCCAAAGGTCAAAAGTACTGGACAGATTTCAATGAACCTTAGTCAGAAGTATGTATGGGTCGCTGCAATTTAGATTTGTTGGTGGCCAACAAAACTAGGCCAAGCTTACCTGGGATGCAAAAATCTTTAAAAATCTTCTTCTCCGAATTCAACTATGGGAGATAAAAACTGATGTGTCAGAAGGTCTTTAGCCGTTAGTTTGTTCTTTTCGTGAAATTCGATCAAACAATATGTTACGCGTTTTTGCGTTAACATCTTTAGAATTTCGAAATTACTTTTAAATGCTATATCTCAATTATTTGCAAAGATAATGACTAGGAGTCTTCAGTTTTGACGTCAACTTGAAATGTCCTTTAAAATGACGTAAAAGTCAAAGGTCAAGGTCACGACAAATACCTGCTAAATTCTGATGTGCACATATCGGAAAATCATTCCTCTTCAGTGACACTAGGGGCCGAAAAGTTTGATAGATAAAAAACATACGCCAAACAGTTGAAGATTTATAAAGTTCCAAAAAATTTGTGAATCCAAATCCAGCTAAGGAATGTTTTGCATAAGGGAACAGACCTTAGTTTTAAATAAATTTCAAAAATGAAGACGACTGAAAATTTTGCTAAATAGTATAATTTCTGACAGCACAAAGCACTGCCTTCTGAGTTATGGATACCCTCGGGGAGTTTTACTCCACCATCAGCGGTACCCCCTCAGGGGTAGTAAATATATAACAAATACCTGCTAAATTCTGATGTGCTAGAGGTGCACATTTCGGGAAATCATTCCTCATCAGTGACACTAGGGGCCATAAAGTTTGATAGATAAAAAAACATTCTCCAAACAGTTGAAGATTAATAAATCTAAAGTTCCGAAAATATGTGAATCCACATCCAGCTAAGGAATGTTTTGCATAAGGGAACAGACCTTAGTTTTAAATAAATTTCAAAAATTAAGACGACTGAAAATTTTGTTAAATAGTACATTTTCTGACAGCACAAAGCACTGTCTACTGAGTTATGGATACCCTCGAAGAGTTTTACTTTAGCAGCAGCGGTAACCGCTCAGGGGAAGTAAATATATAACAAATACCTGCTAAATTCTGCATATTTCGGAAAACCATTCCTCATCAGTGACACCAGGGGCCGAAAAGTTTGATAGATAAAAACATACGCCAGACTGTTGAAGTTTAATGAATCTAAATTTCCAAAAACGTTCTAAGAATGTTGCAAGTTTCATATCTAAATGTTAATCTATGTTTTTTTTTTTTTTTTTTTTTTTTTTTTTTTTTTTTTTTTTTTTTTGACCATTTTTGAAAACTTTATAGACTGACAATAACAAAAAATTATAAAAATGTTCATCAAAAAAAAATGTTGCAATGTAGCAAGTGTGGTACCTTTATGTTAATCTATGTAAGAGTTGTTGTAATATTGAAATATTGAGTTTTTTTTCAAAATTTCATTGTTTTTAATAATTTTCTTGAAAACTATTACTAGATCGATAAAACAATAAATTGCAAAAATGATCAACATGACAAAATCTTACAAGAGTAAGTTTAATGATAATATCGTAATCCATGAAATAGTTGTTCCCTGCAATGCTATTTTTTTGCAAATTTTGCTGTTTATGACAATTCTCATGAAAACTTAAGAGATAAATATCAATAATAAATTGCTGAAATGTTCAGCATGACCACATCTAACAGAGTAGCAAGTTTTGTATCTATATATTAATCCATGTAAGAGTTGTTGCCTCTAAAATACTAATTTGTCACAGAATTTGCTATTTTGACCATTTTCTTGTAGGTAGATGATAACGATAAATTGCAAAAACGATAAACATTTATATTTCATGTAATAATTTTTGTAAATGTGACATTTTTTGATGATTATCATGAATACTATTTTAGTTCAAACAATAAATTCTTGTCACAGAATTATTCATGTTTTGAGAACTTTGATGTTATTTGCTATTTTTGAATTTTTCTAACAGAAATATGTAATTTATGAATTTGTGTTAAAAACTTTATAATACAAACAGTCATTTTCATTTTGAAATTAACATTTAAATAAGTCATAATATATCAGGTGAGGGTATAAGGCCAATTGGGCCTCTTGTTAGTGAGGAACTTTATAAATGGTATTTTTGTTAAATATTTACTGGCTTTGGATAAAATTAATGGATCAAAAGATGGCGGCTGAGTATCAAAGGTTGCGGTAATTGGGGACAAACTAATAATTTTCTATGTTCCATATAAAAGCTTAAGAAATAATACTTGACAATTAATATAAAAATCGCCCCGCAACGATTTCTTTAACCTTAAATTTTATAAAATACTGCAATTCCATACATTAAAGCACATGTTCCTCTTTAAATCAAGAGTTATTTGTTATAATCGATTTCTTAGCCTCGTTGGTATATCGTTGGTAGGGAAAACAAAAACCGATTAAGCTACTGAACAAGCATTATACACACTTATAACCTCATGTTAAATTATTTATAACAAATATATCAAGGACTAAAATGGTCAAATTATAAAAACAACCAAAAACATAGTAAGTTTTACTCATTAGAGCCTTGTCTATGATGTAAACTATTGTCTCAGTGCAGTGTTTTAAATGTTTTCTTACCACAAGATTTTCTGTCGTCCTTTTTTGCGTAATGATAATCACATTGACAGGTATAGTATGGTTTTCTTGGAGATATTATACACAACTGGGAGCAGTTACCATTATTAATCATACACGGACTGCTACCTATATATATATAAATAAAACCTTTTAAATTAATGATCAGATAGAGGTTTAGAGTGTCTGACAAATATAAAGCAGTGTTCCTAAAAAAAATATTGATTGTGATCAATACAGCGATTTTAAATTTTTGGAGTAATTTTAAAATCAATACAATCATCGTATACTAATCAATCAAATTTAAGAAAGACGAGTGACAAAAAAACAATTTTCAGATAGAGAGATAATTTAAATGAGATATGAACCATCTTCTGTATTATATGAGCATCTTATGGCATTGCATTCTTTGCAACTACCTTCGATAGAAAATAATTTCATATTATATAACATGACTTTCCATAATCTTAATCAATACTAACTCTAACCCAAAACCTTAACCTTTTTGGAGCGGAAATATTACACTTTACCTCTCTTTCTCATTCTGTCGTTGTATGTTGCCATCGCTATCAAAGATTCATTCAATGAATAATACTTAATAAAATCTCCTTTTGAATGTTTATTGATCCTATATATCATGATGTCACTATTTGTTGTGGACTCTGCTAAAAATAAAAAATCCTCAAACACAAACATATCATAAATAATCATTTTCAACCTAAAAATCTCTTCTTTTTCCATACCAGAGTACCTACAACGCCACATCCTAAAAGTTGAATATACAGAGAAGGTACTCCAGTAGACTTTTTGCTCCGCTTGGTCCAAGGTTTGTCGAAAGATTTGATTTTCTTTAGAAAGCCTTGCCATACATCTTGCCATCCATTCCTAGTTTTGTAATCATTGTTTGACTTGAAAAGAAAACCAATCTAGAATATAGAATTGATAAGATACTATAAAGATTTGTTTGGCAGTCAAAATTTTGGTTCAAATTGCAGTAATTTAACAGCCTAAACAATACGCGATTGATGAAAACAATAAACTAAAATATTGTTTGACAGTATATTAGAATTTCAGTTACTTCGCTTGAGTAAGACTATTTCAAATTCATTTATATTAAATAATAGATTTACAAAAAAAGTCAGAAACTTTAAGACAGCTTGATTATAAACTATTGAATTGTATTATCCAGTGCTTAATTTGTGTTGTCATTTCTAATTTGAATACTTGATTTCGTTTTTTCACTGTACAAAAACAACAAAAGCCACACAATCCATATTTGTAAAAGTTCTCTTTAGAAATCGTATAGCAATTAAATTACTAAACAAGAAGTTTGAGGATTATGCAAAGAATTCAAAACAAAAAATGTTTTTCAAACAAATTATAAACCGTCAACAAATAAAAAAGTGACAATATGACAAAAATATTCAACATCATCTTGCGTGCAGAAAATAATAACCAGACCGCTAAATTGCTTAAATTTTCAGTGTATTACAATTACAAATGTTAATGCCAAAATTTTGATATTTATGTCAAGTTTATGCTTTGGTGATGACCTGATAGTATGCTTTATTTATTTTACGCGAAAGCTAAATTATTAACAAGAATATGAAGACATCACACTATAATGCATTTGTATAAGTAATTATGTGTGTAAAACCCAAACATAAGGATAACTTCTTCCAAGGAATTTGACTTTTGTCTTTCTTACATGAAAACTCATAATTGATTTATCAGGTTCTAGCTTACTCTTTACGTTA
This sequence comes from Tegillarca granosa, assembly GCA_029721355.1. Lineage (NCBI taxonomy): Eukaryota > Metazoa > Mollusca > Bivalvia > Arcoida > Arcidae > Tegillarca > Tegillarca granosa. The sequence goes on from CM056601.1 coordinate 20,560,465, forward strand.
AAGTCGTAAACTGTCAAAGGCCCTTGATAAGACAAGCCTTGCTATATCAGTGTCAACAATTTTTTTGTAAGCAGCTCACTTAGTTGCAGAATTTGTCCGTAAGAGATAAAATGTCATCTATATCTGACTATGGAGTTGAATAAATTCGTGACAGTATCCTCTCTATATTAAACAAGGTTCTGCAAAAACTTTGCTTTATATAAATAATAAACAACCTATTAGCAAGCAATGCTGCATTATTTCTGCTCATTGTTACGCCGTTGTTTGTTAAAAAATATATTGCTAAACGAAAAAAAAAATCACAAAATGAAAAAAATCACTAGAATCCCCTGTTGAGCATTAGAAACTTATATTTTAGCTTAATCTTTTTTTTTTTTTTTTTTTTTTTTTTTTTTTTTTTTTTTTTTTTTTTTTTTTTTTGTAAAACCGCAACAGCTGTATGGTTGTTTAAAACGATTTTAATTTAGATGGGTTGATAGGGGTGTTAAACAGACAACATTCGTATGAATAAAACATAACTTAACAAATTGTTCGCTTACCCTCTATTACAGTCTAAAGAGATTCCCGTTGGTTGTCCAAAAAAACGTACTAAAAGGTATTGGTATTTGTGGCCGCCTAACAATAAAACAAAAGTTTCATCTACGTTCCATGATTGTGCTGCTATGTAAATATTTTTACCAAGCCAGTCATAAGCAAAAGTCATTGCTTTAATATTTAAAGATGAATTGATGGGTTTTATATTTTGTGTAAAATTTTTGACATTCGAACTTTGAAAAAAGTGTTTGGTAGACACTGAGCTGAAGATCAAATCGTTGTTTGTTTCCCCGTATTCGATATGAACAAAATCAATCGGAACATCTTTGTTTAACGTTTTTTTCGTTCCCTTTTGGATAAGAAAAATTTTTCTGCTCAAATGCGAAACAGCAATCATTGTAATATCTGTAAAAATGTTATAACTCATGTATTATATTAAATAATGAAAACTTTCTTTGTATTATATTGAATAATGAAAAAAATATTCATTGTAATTCTGACAACTTAAAAGCTCAAAAGAAATATACACATATAATAAATCCGTAAGTTCCGTAAGTTTTTTTGTTCATAACTTGCATTGTTTTTCTTTTTTTCTTTCTTTTTTTTTTTTTTTTTTTTTTTTTTTTTTGAGAAAGTCTAGCGATGGTCCAAAAATATTTCCAAATTCAAACAAAATAATAAAATCTACTGTCTTATGATCGTACAGTTATTGAAACAACTTATTTGAGAAGTTGTGAAAGAAGTTCTTTTAAGCTGAAAGGTTATGTCCACTGACTGAGGTTAGTACAAAAGCAATAAAGATTGTTCATAATTACCTACCAAACATGCCTCTGCAGGTGAACAGAGGTTATCTTTAAGAAACATGTTACTTATGCAATATCGTTTTGCCAAAACGAAAACATACTTATTTAACAAAAACAACAATGCTATGTAATTTGTCATTTTCAACCACTGCGTTCGTTTTACCGAGATAACTTTTGTGAATAAAAGATTAGCATAGGGTCTGTTAAGCTTTTTTTAGATTAGTTATTGCAACTGACAACTTATATTTAATTTTGCATACTAGGTATGTTTAATTGTAGCTTGATTCCTCATTACCTTCATATTCTTGGCAAGTTCCGTTGTCAGCATGATAATAACCCGATCCACAAACACATTTATAGCCGCTGGGGGAATGTTTTGACGGTAGAAGTAATTGTGAACAGTTTGCTGTAAGCTGTAAACTGTCGTTTTCATCTACAATTTAAAATATTTTATTTATGTTAAAGTTTGTCTTGGAAGCACTTGAGGTAAATAACATCTTTGGGTTTTAAGTAAAAACATTAAATGGGGGTTAATTTTAGTATTTCATCCAGAAATTATGTTTAGATTATTTAGTTACTTTGGCCAACATTGCAATTAACATCTTATATTAAATTTTTCATACTAGGCACGTTTAATTATAGCCTGTTTTTCTTTAATATTAATATATACAAAATAATCTATTAACCAGATAACCATATTATTAACTAATAATGTGTTGAATGTTATAATAAATAAAGATCATTCAGTAATTTAAAAAAAATTCTGTCCTAAAAGAAAGAAACTCTACAATAGACGAAAAATACTGCCTGAAGTATGGCAAAGAAATGACACAATATTTTAAATCCATATAACATTTTAGTTTTCCTTCAGTTTGACACTGTTTACAGAACATCCTTCTTAAAACTATACAATCAAACTAAAACATATTATATCTGACACAATGATGTAAATCTTTTGCAAAAGATAAAAAAAATTAAAATACCTATTCGGTCTATAAGGGCCTAACAGTTTCATACAAAATGAACGTTTTAAATGGACCTACAAATGGTGTTCAAAATTAAATTTTGAACTCTTTAATGTGAATGAAATGTAACTAACTATCCGTAAACGCTTAAATGAAATCCGAGTAGGTAGGGTTTTTTTAAAATCTTTAGACAATAGGTTCTTTTTATGAAAAATTAAAAAACAAAGATGTCCTATTTGACAAAGAATTCAAACTATTTAAAAGTATTTACAGGATATATTTTATGACGCCACTGATATCTGAAAAAGTATTTCCTGTCGATATCCCGCACATTATGAAACATTAGTATGATGGCCAGACAATTAATTAGATACATTACAAAAAATTTCAATTTATGATTATCTAACAGTAAATGTAAACTCTGTTTCTATCAGTTTTGACGCTTTGAAATAATCGGATAGAGTTGTTTTTTAAAGATGAGGAATTTTGATTAATAGATTAATACATTAAATAAATCAGCACTTTTCTTAATCTCTGAAGAAGAATAGCATTTACTTTTTAAACACAGTGCGACCTATCTATATATAAAGGATGTTACTAAATATAGCATTTGTCGGGAAAGAAAAATATTTTACCTCGCTCAAATGTTGTTTTTGGATCGAACATTTTCATGTTGATTTTATTAGTGGTATAGTTGGTACTGTAACCTATGGAAAATGAAACCTGGTTAACGAGTATAGACTCCGGTAGAACCACAATTGTTTCAGACTTCCCCGAGGATAGCAACGTATTTATACTAAGCGTGTTGTACTGAACCCAGAAAATTTTATCTTTATAAATATCTATAGTAGTAGGCACAATATCCTCAGTAAAATATTTCACGAGTTCAAGCTCACTGCCATCGTAATAACAACGCCGAATCGTCCGCAGTATCTTATCAGACCAATAAACTAGTCCTTTATGAGTGTCTAAACAAACTGAGAAAGCCTCTACAATGTAAACATTGCATGGTTAGTTGTAATTTCTTACAAAACAAATTATATATATATATATATATATATATATATATATATATATATATATATATATATATAATTTTCGTGTGTTTTTTTAAGATAATTCAAACAACACAAATTTATGTTTTTTCAGAAACTTATCTCATCATTGTTTAAGAATTAAATGTTCACCATTTAGATTAAAATTAATGCTGCACAAAAAATTCCATAATCTATTTTAATTAAAAACACAAATACATCGGTATAAACGTATGGGCAATGTTAGACTCGTATACGCAAATCACCTTTACTAATGACTGAAGGTCCTGTAACAATGACTTCTCTTGATAACTCGTCGCCGCCCATATCAGCTGTCTCTATCCGCGGGTAACGTCCACCAAATGCATAAAATAGTGATCTGTATATTGAGTATACAAATAGGCAAATGGATAATGCGAACTTAGCAAAATTGGGTGCAATATTGAACATACTACAAGAATGCACAAAAAAAAGCACAACAAGACTTCTAATAGAAATTTTTTCCATTTAATTGAAAAGAAAATAGACGAAAAATGATAATTAAAAAGTAACAAGCTGCTACAAACTAGATGATTTCCTACTGAAAGTGTATTTTACAATGTATTAGTTCACATAGTTTTGGAACTTTAGATTCATTAATTTGCAACTGTTTGGCGTATGTTTTTTAATCTATCAACTTTTTCGGCCCCTAGTGTCACTGATGAGGAATGATTTTCCGAAATGTGCACATCTGGCACATCAAAATTTAGCAGGTATTTGATATATATTCAAATAGAAATTCTTATAATTTTGTCAAGTTTATTCTTAGATTTATTTGTAACCATGATTGATTGAAACGAGCAATTGAAAGGAAGTAAATATTGTTTGCTGCCATTTATTCTTTTTATATCAAGATTATTAAGTTTACCATACACTATTCCGTAAAACAGCAAATATTTAATAGAAGATTTGAAACTTACAGAAGCATAACCTTTATCTTTTCGAATTGTATATATTTCAGAATATTTAACATTACATATATATATATATATATATATATATATATATATATATATATATATATATATATATATATATATATATATATATTCTAAGACGTTCGACGCATCAAAGAATTTATTATAATTATATATTATGTTTATAATGTTACAAGATAAAATTTGTGATGACAATTAACACATTTGTTTTATTTCTTATGTGTCTTATGTGATTTTTTATTTAAAACATTTCAGTTTTTGAACTGTTTTCCACAAATGTGCGTGCGAAAATTAAACTTGAAATAAAAAAAATTTAAATTTCAAATTAAAACTTAAACATCAATAATAACAGAGAAAAATTGGAATTTAAGACAAAAGCTTGACCCAGGTAAATGAAAATGGGTCTATCAAAAACAAACACGAATGAAAAAATTTAAAAGGTCAAACATATTAAAACGCTCATTCTTAAACTCCAAAGATTTGAAAAGTGTTATTCTTGAAACTTTTATAAAATGTATTTTATTATATTTTTAAATATAACGTTGAATGCAATGATGAAGCCGTCTAGACGCCGTTGTTAACGTCTACGCCAAGTCGGATGAATCCTTTCAACATTATTGACTTAACTAAAATATCTAATCAGACCGGAAATTTAAATCAATAATTTTGTGACACGTCCAATCAAGCTCATTTTCGAAAAAAATATAACTTGTAGGCTTTTTATTTGAACGAACCTGGGAAGTGAGCGAATCCATTATTTTTTTTATCTGCTTGAATACCTGGGTATTAAATTGTCTACTATAAAACCAGTTGAAATTAACAACAATACATCCTTTAGAAGTAAGAATGCTATAATGGTGTGTATGTTTTCCCCTTTTTCCATTTAAGTTACTTTTCTTCGTAGACTACATTTTCTTAGGGTTACTGTAAATGTACTTAATTTCACGGGGTCAAATGTTCGAGGCTTTAAATTTCCGACCTTTTCGCAGGGTGTAATATTCACGGATTTATGAAACTGATTTTAAAAAAGCTCATGCCAGGTTTATTTAGTAAACGGTCATTTGTGAAAATGTTGAGAAAATGACTTCATCCTAAAATTTCCACAACCCCAAAAATGCTAATCAAAATCTTCTTGATTCAGAATAATTCTGCTTTTAATAAGTTTGTAAATAGTGTACCAGTGACAGGTAAATAACTGGATAAAAATTAATTAATTTTATGTACATGGTCTATATTAATAGAGACAATATCGATGTTGACTATGTATTATTGTTCGCGTGTTACAAATTTTCACGGAAATTCTTCGACCGCAAAATAAGCGACAATAAGCACACAGCGTAGATATCAACACTTACAGTATTTTAAAAAGTCTGAGTGTTTGTTAGTGTATGCACTTATATATTATGTCTTGTTTGCCTTTTTTATATCAGAAAACTGTTAAGATAAGTTCTTGGCTTGAATCGCGTAGTTTCTTTCTCAAGTCTAGATATAGATAGGAGAAAATAAAAACAAACAAATACAATGTTTTAATTAATGAATGCAGAAATTCAATAAAATAATGATCCCATATTACTGCTCGTCGTCATAAATTTTTCACCTCAATATGAATGAATAATTTTTAAACAGTACGTACAAAATTATTACTCAACCTTAAACTTGTCATCGTGATACAAACCTGGCAAATCTGTTTCATGTTAAAAGCATTGCTTTTAAGCCAAAACATAAACAAATTAAAATCCTCTGTTTACATTTTTTTTCATTTCACAGACACATACATGTATATAATGATTTTATGATTATGTTTGTTCAAAAGTTTCTTGTTTAAATACGTTAAAATATTTTTATAAAAGCCTTAAAATTTTGCAATTTCTTTTAAGGTATTACGCATTGGTTTTGGGTACAAGCTTGTCAACAAATCACTGTTTCATTCCACTTATTAATTGATATGAAACAATTTAAAAATGTGCAAAAAGTAATTTAAACAAAGTAATATTGAAAACCGAAAAGAGGGAATTTGAACTCGTTATATCAAAGATACATAGCTGTAACATTCATCAACTGTCCGAACTTGTTTAAAATTAAATTGGTAAACCCGTGATTATGTTTAAGTATATAAATTGAAAAACAATTTTCGTAATGTTGACAGTGTGTGACCATATAGCCATTTAAGTTTGAGTACAAGATCTCCGCGAATTTTTCATGAGTCAATTAAGTCGTTTTTTGTAAGTGAAAAGAAATCTTTTGTTGATCAGTAAAATCTTTAAACAGTTTTTTGTTTAAAATGAGATGTCAAAATGTTTTACTTAGTGTATTGAATGATGATGTCAAAATGTTTTATTTAGTGTATTAAATGATAATGTCAAAATGTTTTACTAAGGAACCAAGAACTATGGTAAGTCAGATATATCCAGTATAAGCTGGGATAAGTGACTACATACTTATCAACAATATTGTGATGATAATGTCAAAATGTTTTACTAAGTGTATTAAATGATAATGTAAAATGTTTAATTTATTGCATTAAATGTGATGTCGAATTGTTTTACTTGGTGTATTAAATGATAATGTCAAAATGTTTTAATTAGTGTATTAAATGATAATGCCAAAATGTTTAACTAAGTTTATTAAATGATAATGTCAAAACGTTGTACTTGGTGTATTAAATGATAATGGCAAAATGTTTTAATTAGTGTATTAAATGATAATGGCAAAATGTTTTAATTAGTGTATTAAATGATAATGTCAAAATGTTTTAATTAGTGTATTAAATGATAATGTCAAAATGTTTTACTAAGTGTATTACATGATAATGGCAAAATGTTTTTCTTGTTGTATTAAATGATAATGTCAAAATGTTTTACTAAGTTTATTAAATGATAATGTCAAAACGTTGTACTTGGTGTATTAAATGATAATGTCAAAATGTTTAACTTAGTGTATTAAATGACAATTTCAAAATGTTTTATTAGGTTTATTAAATGATAATGTCAAAATGTTTTATTAAGTATATGAAATGATAATGTCAAAATGTTTTTCTTAGTGTATTAAATGATAATGTCAAAATGTTTTACTAAGTGTATTAAATGATGATGTCAAAATGTTTTACTAAGTGTATTAAATGATAATGTCAAAATGTTTTACTAAGTGTATTAAATGATAATGTCAAAATATTTTACTTGGTGTATTAAATGATAATGTCAAAATGTTTTATTAAGTGTATGAAATGATAATGTCAAAATGTTTTTCTTAGTGTATTAAATGATAATGTCAAAATGTTTTACTAAGTGTATTAAATGATGATGTCAAAATGTTTTACTAAGTGTATTAAATGATAATGTCAAAATGTTTAACTTAGTGTATTAAATGATAATGTCAAAATGTTTTAATAAGTGTATTAAATGATAATGTCAAAATGTTTTACTAAGTGTATTTAATGATAATGTCAAAATGTTTAACTTAGTGTATTAAATGATAATGTCAAAATGTTTTAATAAGTGTATTAAATGATAATGTCAAAATTTTTTACTAAGTGTATTAAATGATAATGCCAAAATGTTTTACTAAGTGTATTAAATGATAATGTCAAAATCTTTTATTTAGTGTATAAAATGATAATGTCAAAATGTTTTACCTAGTGTATTAAATGATAATGTCAAAATGTTTTACTTATTGTATTACATGATAATGTAGAAATCTTTTACCAAGCGTATTAAAATCCCTACCGGATTGTCAATTTAAAACAAAGAAAATACTCACGCAGTACTTGAGTCTATTGCCATGTCATGTGCAAAAGGTATGCTGTACAATGTTTTTCTATACATCAAATTTATATTCCCCACCTCTAATATTTCAGATTCTAACCAGTAAATATTCTTGCCTATCCAGTCATACTCTATACTCTTTGGATCATAAATATAGGAAGCTAGTGTTACCGGTATATCTCTATTTATCCAATATAGCTCTAACTTTCCAGGAAAACCTGGTTTAAATGTTATAACTGACGACTCAACACCAGGGATGATTTCGAATACGTCGTTGTTCACAAAAATGGTTAAATTCTGTCCTTCCTGTATGTTTATTACCCCATCACTTTTTAATATCTGCACATTCAAAGGTTTTTCTGTTGATAAAAGCATTGAAACAAACATGTCGCATTTTCATTTATTTGTTTCAAATCTTTTCAGATTCGGGATCATTTCTGAAAGTATTTGACTAAAATAAATTACATGATGAGCACAGTATTTTACGTACAAAGTCAAACGCGTTAAAATCCAGGGCATGTTAGGCTCATATTAAGTACTTAAGAATTGGCTACCCTGTCGCTTAGGTAAACCACTACAAAAAAAGTAAAAGTAAAAGCCTTTCTTAATGGAATATTGTATAAAAAACTGATTTGAAACTTTTAAAGCAAAATGAAGTGGGACATAAAAACCCAATAAAAAGGGAGCTGAACTTGCACGATATATAAAGAAAAGAAAATGTTGAAAAATGTTTATCATTGATTAGATCTGTTAATTAAGTTTTACTACAATTGTGATAACAAAAGATAACTTAAAAAACATAAAGCATATTGATCTATTATAAAACAAAATAATATTGGTTCGCCCTTAGTATATTGTAACCATATTTTGTTCATTTTAAGTATCAAAGTCACAGCATCATGCCACATTTCTGTTCCTAAACATTCGAAATTTTGGGACTTTTATCTAGATATCACCATCAAATTTAAAATATAATAGTTCTTGATTTACAGCACACACTCACTCAACCAAACCATCGACATCCCCCCCCCCCTTTTTTTTCTTACAAAACTTAAGTTTTATAAATAATTCACAGTGATGGGGCCTTTATAATATAAACCGCTTAAATATTTTAGGATACATAAGGTAAGCCATTGACGAATCGGTAAAACATTTCGAATATATAGAAAGGATATTACCAACAAGAACTATTCTTCTGGTACTTTAACAGAAAGCATAACTTGATTCGAAATCTTTATTTAAAAATCAAGAATGGTCGCGTTTTTTACATAGCTTAAAATTTTGAGCTTCTTTCTACAAAGTGTTATTCATTTTTTTAAAAAAAAAAACACAATTTTTATAGAAAAAGCATAAAAGATTAAAATCATTACAAACGTAAATAAATGAAATATAACACTTTACCTGTTTTCCCAAATGTCGAGACATATAAACAAAAAAGAACAAATAATTTCATTCTTATTCCTAATCTTGCTCTGCAAATGTAAAAATTATCATTCTATCGAAATGAAAAGGATCTTGAATTGTATGGTTGCAATAAAAGTAATATAAAAAATAGTAACAGATAAATAGAAAAATGTTTTTTAATTGGTTGATTTACCAAAAAAAATATATATATTGAATTACTCTTCTCTAGTATCTTTATATTAAATTGATAAAGCAATCTGGATAACAGGAAGAGATTTTTTTAGATGTTCATTCTGAACATTTTGTCAGAGATACCGTAAAACGGTCTATATACTTAGCGATAATCTACTGTTCCTACGAAAGTAAAGCAACCTAGCAAATAAGCTCTGTCATATTTTTTAGTAGATGAATATAATGTTACTTTGGTTTTAAAAGCAGTTCTTTCTCATTAGTTCTTTATGAACGATTTATTTAAAACCATTTGAGTCTCAGCTTTAGAGCCGAAAAAAAATAATGATAACAAAAACGGAATATCTATATTTGTACCTTCACACAAAGTGGTTAATGATGACCATATTTTCTCTTAAAAATTCAGCGCCATGCGCATTCCCCTGACTTGCTTTAAATGTTCGTCTAAATCGGGTCAACAATCTGTACATCGTGAAAAACATGTACTGTTGATGATTTCCAACTAGGATTTCAATAAATATCACATTCTACGACTGTGTTTTAATATCAAATGATATTTTTCTTTATATGGAAATGTTATAAGTTAAAGAGTAGATTATCTCATTTGATGCACCGTTTACTATGTATGCTAAAATACGAATGCAAAAACTTACATAGGCTCTTTTCTTAAACATTGACATACATGGTTATATGGAATTAACCACAACGAAGTCTATGCAACCATTATATACTTATTATGAACATTATATTAACTCAATAAATAGAAATCAGGTATTAATGTGACCCTTTGTCGAATGCTGAGTCAACAAAAATGGCGACCGAAAAGATGGAGACAATGTGCTTTTATCATTAAGAATTAAATCGCTTTTGTCTTAGCGCAACGACTTCAGAATGTAATTGAAAAGCTGGTTCACCCTGACCAATCAGCTTATGTAAAAGGTAGATATATAGGTATTAATGCCAGAATGATCATCGATATTTATGATTTTTGTGAACAAAATAATCGCATAATTTGTTAAGCGAAAGAAGAAATACTATGCATGCAGATGATTGTACACTTTCTCTTGCTGATAAAAAGTCTATGGGGAGGACTTTAGATATAATTGATCAATTCTGCAAGTATGCTGGCACTAAATTAAACATCTATAAAACTTAATGCATTTTATTGGGTCTACTCAAATATTCAGTTGACGCTAACATTCGTGGAATTTCTATTAACAAATTGTCTATAAAATGTCTAGGTGTATATTTAGGTCACGATAAAAATTAAGAAACAATAAAACAAATAAATAAAGTAATCTTTGCATTTTTATAGCTGAAAAGAGACAGAATAAACAGAAATAAATTGGTAGGTGCTAAAAATGAGGGAGGCATTGGAATGATTGATATAGAATCCGAAATCAAAGCTCTAAAAGTCTCTTAAATATCGCGGATTTTGAAATGTTCTGTAAATTTGGGTAAATTTATAAAATCTCTTTGCAGTGTTAATAATTTAGATTTTTCTTACATACTAAATTCTAATGAAATTGATTTGCCAAGTTTTGAGCTAATTGCACACTTTCCTTTATTTTACAAACAAATAATGTTATTTTTTAATAGAGGTAAAAAGCATCAGAATATTGGAGATGTTTCTGTTGACACTTTATTGTCACAAAATATATGGAATTACCGATTATTTATGTATAAGGGTAAAACACTTTGTTTTAAATCTTAGGTTAAAAGTGGTATTTTATACGTAAAAGACATGTTTAACAATGATGGGCCCTTAAAAAAGATTGAACAATTTTTTTATATTTAATACAAAAGTATAATTGGTTGAATACAAAATAATTAAGAGTGTTTTTTCGGAATTATATACTTATTACGGCTGTACAAAAGGTAGATTTATTCATATAAAAAATGTTTACAAATGTGTTTTTATTGATAATACATATCACATCATTTTAGACAAAAAAACTCCTTCTTTTATAAACTTTTTATAAAGAAAAAATTCCAAAAACCTTTTATGGAAAAATTGTGGTCAGATTGTTTTGGTTTGGGTACTAATACTTCACGGGAAAATATTTATCACAGTAAACTTTCAACAATGATAGACACACAAGTTTCTGAATTTAACTATTAACTAATTAACAATCTCCTTTGTAACTGGTATGGATTTAGTAGATGGAAAAACGTTTCTGGTAATTGTAGATCATGTCATTGTAGCGAAAATTCCGAACTTCTTCTCTTTTCATGCAAAAATGTTAATACACTTTGGACAAAAATTGCAGAAATCATAAAATTTATTATATCATGAAGGTTATTATCATAAACAAAACGAAAAAACACTTTCCCTTAAAAATGTTATTTCTTTCATTGCTTTTAAAATCTATAAATACAAAATGCAAAGCCGTTTTAATGAACAGAAGGAAACTGGAAAAGAATTAATCCGTATTGTCAAAAACAATTTGTCTTTTTATGCTACTGTTCTTAACCATATAGGGAAATATAGATATAAGCATAGAGAAAAATTGTTAAAAAAGGTTATATAATAATAAATAAACATATTTATAACATGTATCAGTTATATGAAATGATATACTGTACGGTCCTTCCGACCAGGTTATTATCTTAAATATTGTCTTGTAATGCTATATAAACATTTACTTGTCTATGTGCTGCAAGTATTTTTTTGTATTCTTTATGTAAATAAAGTTTATGATTTAAAAAAATCATTAAGAATTTAATTATAAATTATATATGGTGTTAACGCCATAATAATCATTTCCTGTTGACATGTGGATAGAACACCTCTTCTGTTCTGGGATGGTGGAGCAAATCGGAATGCCCGAAGAAAACCACCGACCTTCGGTAAGCGAACTGACAAACTTTCTCACACTAGGATCTGTCCCGAGTGGGATATCTGTGCATATTTATTTGGAATATGAATCTTTCATGTACCGAAGTTCACTTTTTTTAAATTAAACAAACGTGTAAAATTATATTTAAAACCTGATTTTCTTTTAAAAGTTTGTTATATTTAGCCGAAAGTATTAAAGCATAATACAAAGGTAATTAACTTTCCCTTTTCCATATTCACGAAATAAATCTTAAGTTGATAGATTAAATCATTTTGTAACAAAAAAATATTTTGGGAATTTGTACTAAAGAACATATATTTAACAACATTAATTGGAACCTAGAACATGAAGACAAATGGCTATAAACAAAACAAAACATGTCAAAATAAACTTGAGTTACATTATTAGAAATGGTTCCACATGATCTTATTAACCTTTTTTTATTTATCCATATTTACCTTCATTTTATGTTGAATTGGGCAGGTTAAAAATTGGTTTCATAAGTAATTATTGAATCCTTCAAAATTCATAGATATTTTCATAATTTTACAATTTACTTCATTAAATTTACTGGATATACTTAAAAAACCACAAAGCCTGAAAACATCTCCCGTCAAAGCTAATTTTGTAAATACAAGGATCTATCTTATCTATAAACATTTTCAGAATTTTATTACGTAAAAGAAAAAAAGCTTTTCACTAATATAATATATTCAAGTACAAAACCAGTTCTTTTCTCTTTGCTACTAGATTTGTTATGCTTATAGACAGAGAATTTAACAATCATTGACAACACATATCCAATCTTTTTTATTGGCTGCTACCGAAGCATGTAATATATTTTTGTGGTGTTTTTTTTCTTTTCAGGTAAAAAAACAAGTTTTGTTACAAAGGGTTTTTTTTACACTAGTATATTTTATCAGGTAACAAAGTATATAATATGTAGCATTCATATTCAAATAAAACGAAGGAGAACTACTAATTAAATTATAATACTTTCTGTATCAGAAAACATGTAATTCAGATTATTATTAGTAAAATTAATTTATTTTTCCCTTAGTCATACACAGTCAACATCTTTGTATTGAGTAAAACTAGATCGTTCGTGACAAAAAAAAAACGATTATTCCAGTTTCATATCAAATAACATGTACAATGCTTCATAATGCAATCAACCAACGATCAAATTAACCTTTTTTTAATTCATTTGTGTAATTGTTACCTAGGTTATTAAACTATGTACGATGTAAATGCATTATATAAAATGTGTATAAATAAGGAATAAATATTCAGACAAATATTACACAAAATAAAAAACATCTCTGGATGTAAAAAAAACAAGAGATAATAATAATAATAATAAAACACAAACATACCAGTCCTTGTCCAAATCACAATACAAAAACAAAGTAAAAACTTTGAAAGCTGGCAAATTTAGTGATACACGTGAACTTCATCAAGGAAGTGAGGCCGGATGCTCCGGAAGAGTTAGCACCTCAATGTTTTGTAGTAGTGTCAACGAGGTTCAATTTAATTATAAGTGTAATGTACTCGAAATCAAAATTAAAACATTTTACAGCCTGTTGAATGTGCAGTTGATTTTTGTTTACTTTTTAAAAAGTAGTTTATTTGTATTTGTAATGTCTTTCCCTTCTGAAATTTGAATGAAAGAAATGATTGCACAAGTAACATCAGTTGCTTTTAAAACGACTGCATTTAACGTAGAATTTTAAAAAAAGTTTTTAAAGTTAAAAATTTGAAATACAATTTGTCAGTAAAAACTGAAATAATAAAATTTGATGACAATTCTCTCTAGTTTCACCTTTCAAATTTACATCGATCAGTTTTTAACATTTTTACACCAGACCGTGTAACAGACCGTCCAAAAATTAAAATGCCGTTGTAAGGTTTTTCTGTCAATTACAGGGTGAATATAACGATTAGTATCTTTTTTCTGTCAATTACAGGGTGAATTTAACGATTAGTATCTTTTTCTGTCAATTTCAGGGTGAATATAACGATTAGTATCTTATTATGTTTGAATTTAGACAGATTTCGATACTTCACAAAAGATATTCACAGAGAATCAATCCTAAAATCCACAGTTAATAATATCAGTTTTTAAATTTAATGTTAACTTTCTTATCTTCTTTCATTTATGATCAACTCATTTCATTTTTGATAAATTGTTACAGAATTACACTCAAGATATACCTGAGATATCACAACACATGGAAATTCGTCAGATTTTACTAAACTACCTCTGTAATCTGTGTAAATCATTTTCTTTCGGTTTGAAATCGCATCTACAGAATAACTACCTAAAAATGGACAAGGAATCTTGGGTGAAAATTAAGACTTTTTTAGTTATGATACTTCTCATTTATCATAAAAATATAAATGAAACAAATAGCTTGTTAAGGCGAAGAACGTTATTTCAATCCTGTCTGCAATCTATCAATTTCTAGCGACACTCAACTATTTAATACCAGCAAGGATTGCTCTTAGTATAGGTTTATGCAGAGCATGATTTTGTGTAGGTAGTACGTGTGATCCCCTTGTACAACTAAACATCGATGGAAACTTTTGAAATCCATTTGACATTGAGCCGCTCTAAATATTTTTGCCAGGTTATCCTCATAAGCTTTGCGAAACTTAATTGTTTTTGCAGGAAAGAATGTAAAAAAAATTACGTAATGATTTGTCTTGGTTTAAAGGCTTCAGCATGTGCCAGTGACAATCGCCGAATACCAGAACCTCAGATACTATAATTGTCTTAGTTTAAGTAGCATCAGTTCATTATTATTTGTTCTGTTTTGAAGATAAAATACACTTTGTTCCTTTTTACAGGTAATTAAATTATATTGAATCTGGACTCTTACTATTTCTAAGAAAGAGTTTTTATTTTTACCTAACATGATTGTATTAAATTTTATTCATTTCTCTCCTATGTTTTCAAAGAGTTTTATAACTACCATAGTGAAAAGATATCATTAGATGTTGTATAGGTCGTTTTTGACTTTTATTGGCCCTTTATCCTATAAAGCTAGTAGACCCCCTTGATTAACACGTTGAGGTTTTCCTTTCTTTTGTTTTATGAACTGTAGTGGAAATTAAAAATAATATTTAATAGTCACAGGTAACTCTTTGCTACCCAATTGAAATTGGGAAACATTCAACGGAACAATATTTGAATGCTTGTAGCACTTGAACCAGCTCAAAAAGGATATGAAAAGTATTTATGCTCCGGTGGTACATACAATTGTACAAGAAATGAAAGAACTGGTCATACTTTATTTTATTTTATATTTGGACAAGAACCAAGAGTACTAATAGATATTTCATTTTTCATTGAAACATAACAGCAAGCAAAGGGAAAAAGAAACACAATTGTGACAACGAGTACCGGCAACAAAATTAAAGATTGCTGAAAGGTATAAGGAGGAATTGCGTTAAAAAGGAACAGCCTAGAGATTTAGCAGATGATAATAAATATTACTTATAAAAAACGAACTCAGCAGTTTCATTTCATTTTCTTTACCTTTTACATAAACATTATAAAACGCAATTTTGTTAGTCGTTATAATACAAATATATTGATACTGCATGTGTGCAATTTCATATTTCTTTATCATTAATTGGACAATGCCGATAATTGTTTGGTTTTTTTAATTGAAATCATGCTTAATAAAAATGAAGGCTGTAATATTATTTCATAAATATATGTTTGTAAAAGGGTGACCTCTCTTTACTTTAATTACTAACTATAATAATAATTATTACTGTTAATTATATAAAGGAGAGAAATCAAGCATTAATATAAAAAAAATCTTTTGAATGGAAATACGTCTTTTGTAAACCTTAAACGTCATCCAATTACATTGTGTCAGAAGTAAACTCGCCATGACAAAAAAAAAACTAAATCACGAGGAACAAGGCCGCAGATCGAAGGATAACTATAACAAGTCTGAGATAATTTGGCAGAGATTGTAACCACACTAATGTTGAGGGGCTGATCCGAAACAGACGTGTTTTCGGTGCATCATGTGATATAAGTTCGTGAAAAATCATAAACCAAGGCGACCAACTGACTTCAACAAACGCTTATGAATTTTTTTAGTTATTCAATTACGAACAAACACAAATGAAATCTGTTAGCTTTAGTATTAACCCTATTCATCCTACAGCAAATGCCAACTTTGTTGGAAAACAGCAACACAAGGTTTGTCAGAAAAAGAAGGGGAATGTTCAAGGTCGCAGAGGTGTACTGGACAAGTCCTGTAATAAGCCACATGGAGGTACAGGTTTTAACATTGTAACAATGCAAACAAATATGATATATGTTGACGCTTCATGGTTAAAAACCATCTCCAGCAAAAGGTTGCTAATGTTTGAAGAGCAAAGGGATGAACCAAGTACAAGCCACAAGAAACAAGCAACAATTACGATCTTTGACCATCGAATGTTGACGATTTCAAATAATTATTCAATCAAATGAGGGAAATACAGCACTTTCTTAGACAGTAGTTTCAGCGGACTTTTAAAATCTTATCCTCAGATGATAGTACATGGACTATTGAAACCTTATTAGGTTCGTAATTTCTAAGGTAGTTAAGATTGAAAATTATCTAGACGGTCCTTTCATAAATGATGACTGGCATTACTATAAATTAAAAATAAAATTGATTTTCAACTTTTTTACCCACATTAAAAAAAAGAAAACAGGTAATTGCTGAAAACAAATTCCACGAAAAAAGGTTGTTTCATTTTGATTTTGAAAAGTTTATTTCAATCCATTTAACACACACAAAACGGCCCTTGAAAAAAAATTTTACATTTTCATATTCTTAAATTGTGATTCGTCTTCTTGAAAGTTAAAATGCCAGTCAAAATAAGATGGCGGCTAACAGCTGTATCTGAATTTAAATGCTGGTTTACTTATTATATTCTTTTGCAATGTTTGTAAAAATTAAACCTTTACAAGGTGTGGACAAGTAAGGATTTTAGTTGAACTTATTTGGAAGCAGGTGAAGCCTATATGGTGAACTTGGTGAAGTTGTAAAGACTTTTGTTGAACACAGTAATTGCAAATGGCACCAAACATTTGGCATGTGTTAGGGATTTCGTTTACACAATATATTGAAAAAGCGCCACACTTTCATTGTTGGGCTTAATTGAACATAGTTTTTGAAAAGGACTTCAAAATTATTTGTATGCAAATTACAGTTTTAAATTGCCATCAGATTTTACTAAAATAATGTCGAGATAATATTTAATACCTAGATAGTGACTTTTTTGTATTTGTTGCTAAATTTGAGAAAATTTTGAGGTTATGTTTTACATAAATTTTGAAACACTGTAGAAAGTCTTGAGCATAAAATAGTTATCAAATGTTATCCGAGATTTTTTCAAAGCCAACCTCGGACAACAATTTCTTTCCGATTTCATCAAAAATTATTTCTTTCTTTGAGCAGATTTTAAATACAGTGGTGTTCAGAAAACATTACACTTTATTTTATCCTTTATACTTCAGCTGAAACTGCAGTGCCCAGGACCTATCTTCACTTGTTGAAAAGAGTACTTAATACCATACTTAAGTCTATATCACGACATTTATGATGACCATTTCTAATCAAATTGCAGATGAAAATAATTTTAATGAATGTTTTGTAATAAGTTCTGCTTAACTCATTTGCAAGTCATTTATGTAAATTTTATCAATTTCACAAATATTTCATTATGAAACTGTGTTTGGAGAAGCTTTATCTTACTTTTATCAAAAGGAAATAAATTCTGATATTAATTAATTTCACTTACATCTTACACCAGATCATGTTATAATACTTACCTTAGTTGTTTTACTATTTTAAATGTCAAAAAGATATTTTTCACTTTCACACACCTTAATTTAATTACCCTTTCCAAATAATGTGTTCCCTCGAAACTCTTACACGTCAACTTAATATGGTGTTCAAATGAAATCTTGCTAATTTACCAAGTGGTTGTTATACTATATGCACTTTCATCTTTTCCATATTATCATAAGTCCAATATGCAATATTGTTGCTCCTTTCATAATATTGCGTTTGATAATTTTTAAAGGTCCAATACAAATACTTGTTGCTCTTTTTTTAAAAATGTATTTTCTAGCTACCCCTAAAAAATTTCCAACTGAACTCCTAACCAAACTATTCAAGGTAAACAAGAGGGCAATGAAGGCCCTGGATGTTCACCTGAAAATGATGTACACTCAGCTTGCTTTTGGCAAACGAGCTTCTATTTTAAAAAGATATTTTTTCCTATATTTCGAACTAGTGGCCTACTAATTGACCAAACATGACCCATATACAAACTTGAGCTAGCTTTAGTCAGGAGGATCAATCTCAGCAAGTCTGATAGAGATTGGTCTAAAATTTGGCCCTCAGATGTGTTAAAACGTGCTTATATAATTTGACCTAGTGACCTACTTAGTGAAACAACATTTACATAAACAAACTTCAGCTAGCTTTTGTCATTCTGACTAAGTTAAATAAAGATTGGACTAAAATTGGTGTCTCAGGATTGTTAACAAGGTTTTTCATACATTTGACCTAGTGACCTACTTATTGATCCAACATGGCCCATATATAAACCTGAGCTAGCTTTTGTAAAAAGGATCATTCTGTACAAGTTTGATGAAGATTGGACATATATGAACCTGAGCTAGCTTTTGTAAAAAGGATCATTCTAAGCAGGTTGGATGAAGATTGGACTAAAATTGGGGCCTCAGGAGTGTTAACAAGGCTTTTCTATTATTTGACCTAATGTCCTATCTATTGACTTAACATGACCCATATATAAACTTGAGCTAGCTTTTGTAAAAAGGATCATTCTGTGCAAGTTTGATGAAGATTGGACAAAGATTGGCCTCA
Source organism: Tegillarca granosa (assembly GCA_029721355.1). Taxonomy (NCBI): domain Eukaryota; kingdom Metazoa; phylum Mollusca; class Bivalvia; order Arcoida; family Arcidae; genus Tegillarca; species Tegillarca granosa. The sequence goes on from CM056601.1 coordinate 20,579,883, forward strand.
GGAGTGTTAACAATGTTTTTCTACAATTTGACCTATTGATCACTTATTGACCCTACATGGCCCATATGCGAACTTGAGCTAGCTTTTGTCAAGAGGATCAATCTGACAATGTTTGATGAAGATTGGACTAAAATTGGGGCCACAGGAGTGTTAACAAGGTTTTTCTACAATTTGACCTAGTGACCTACTTATTTACCCAACATTTTGCCCATATAAGAACTTGAGCTACCTTTTTTCAAGAGGATCAATCTGACAATGTTTGATGAAGATTGGATTCAAATTGGGGCCTAAGGAGTGTAATCAAGGTTCAAAGATATACATTGCAACAAAACAGATAAATGGAATGAAAATGCAAACCTTTCACTAAACATGATAACATTTATGATAGCTATATTACATTTTCTACATAGTCTTCCTTTAGTTTAAATTTACAATTTCAACAATATTGGCACAATTATAACTTGTACATGTTGTTTTAAAGGTTTTTGAAGTAGTGTCTACCATCTTTAATATTATATGGCCAGCCTAAATAATACTTTTTTTGCTTTTTTAATATAAATATTTACCACTTAATAACATTCCATACCAAATTTGTTTTTAATTTGCCAAGTACTTTCTGAGAAGAAATTGTACCTTATAAGAATACTTCAGTTTCAAAATATATATTCCTAACTGTTATCACCCAAGGACCTTCCAAACCAATTTTCGTTCCAAATAACTTAATGGAAGCAAACATGCAGACATGCTTCAGCATGCCATAAGCTCACCCTGGCTGGGTCAAGTAAACTTATAACAATAAACAATAAAAAACAAAGACAGTATTAGTTATCAATAAATGGATTTCATATATTTTAATTGTAATTCAAGTCAATTTATTAGTATCATATATATCAATTTATAGAGTAACTATAGTTACCATCAAGTTTTTAAACAAACTATATCGAATTGTTTTTTAAAAAAAGTTTTAATTTTACCCTTTGTCCATCAAAGGATGATAGACAAAATGATTTTAATAAAGGCCAATCTTAAGTTTGTTTTTAAAGTGACCTTCAACCTTTATATGCATAAATTAAAGATGTGTATTTAGTTGAAAAATATCGTTTTAAACTGTTAAATCAATTTTCATAGAGATAATAGTGTAGTGTGTCGCGTTATCTAAAGCCACAATATTTACATACTGTACATGAGGAAATTTTAGTTAATTTTTGCCAGAATCATCTTTCAAGATATTCATGTACTTTTTGTTCATGGTTTCAGATGTTTATCCATGCATTGACAAGTAATTATTTCCAAATACATGAAAAAAAAAATGTTCGCAAAAATGTAATTTCTCCATTCTTTTAATCTCCTCGAATAAAATAAATGTGAAAATTTCTATATGGCCCAATGTTACATCATTTTGTCAATGAATAAAAAAGAATAAAAAACACATTTAACATACAAAACAGGAAAAATCATTAGTTCATTTGAAGAAAACAAGAGGTCTATGGGCCTTAACGCTCACCTGAGGATATAGCCAAAATCATTTGCAAAAATATATATAATATTCTAATATGCATGCTTATACAAAAAAGTTAATAGTTTTCAAGGTAATTAACAATAAGAGTCTTCTTATGCATCTATGACCTTGACCTTTGAACTTAAGACCTTGAATCATACATCAGAATGATTGCCATATCAATTCCTACAATATTCTAATATACATGCCTATACAAAAAGTTAATAGTTTCCAAGATAATTTACAATTTCAGTATTTTTATGCAACTATGACCTTGACCTTTGAACGTATGACCTTAAGCCATATATCAAAATGATCGTCATGTCAATACCTACAATATTCTAATATATATGCTTATGCAAAAAGTTAATAGTTTTCAAGCTAATGCACAATTTAAGTTTTTATAAGCAAAAAATAACATTTTAGAGGCAACAACTCCTACATGCATCATCATATAGTTACGAAACTTTGTTTCTTTTTAGATTTTGTCATGCTGAACATTTTAACAAAGTTTTAATGCTATATATCCTGAAAAATTTTGAAGACAATAGCCTAAATCTGCAAAATTACAAACTAGGTCATGACCTTGACCTTTGACCTTTACCCCATTTTAAAGGTTATTTCAAGAAAAAGTGAAAACTGAAAACCCCATGTCAATATCTGCTCAAATAGCCAAGTTCGAACAATTTGAAGCCATTTTATGAAATTTTTAAAATTAAATGCAAAAACATGTAACCCATTTTTGGACCGAATTTCACGAAATAAACAAACTATAGGCTTAAGACCCTGTAGGTCAAATATCACATCAGATTTTTTCTCCCATCATTGATTTCGGAGAAGAAGATTTTTAAAGATTTTTGAACCCCTATGTTACCATGACCTAGTTTTGGTAACCATGGCAACGCCAAGAACAAATCTGAATTGCACCGACTCAGACATTCGTCTGGCCAAGTCTCATTGAAATCTGTTCAGTACTTTCGGAGGAGAAGTCGAAAATGTGTGTTAACGACGCACACATGCAAGCATGCACACACACACATGCACATACACAGGCTGCGCTATCCCATAAGCTCACATGACCTTTGGTCAGGTGAGCTAAAAAATGAGAGTTAAGTCTAAAAGGTTAAAAAAAAAAAAACAAGAAAATGGGGCATGCCATAAGTCTTCATTAGTACTTTATAACAGCAAGCTTAAATGAATTGTAAATAAACCAGATTCACACAAAACATGATCATAATAATCATCATAGGAAATAATGCACTTAATTCATAGAATCTAGCTTTAAATAATATCTTAAACAAAAGCATATAGGAGTTCTTGAAAGTTGAACTCTTCTGTAAAAAAAGGTATTAAAATAAACAAAGGGTAACTTATGTAGCACTTATACATACAATTATATGTGTGTACATCTTAATGATTAAATAAAAACTTAATTTCCATAATCAATTTTTTAATCAACATATTTAAGAGGTTAAATTAAAAAATTGTTGTTCTTAATAATAATAAAACCAAATATTTTTTAATTTGGTATAAGGATATATGTACAGTCAAACTTCTGTTATTTCAAACTTCTTTTTTCAAATACCTTAGATTATTTTAAGTTTTCGGTAGGTCCCAATTGCTTTGTGCTATAATTTCTTATTAGAAAACCCCTTTTATTAAAAATCTGTTATTCTAACACTGGAGATTATCCCAACCTAGATTTTGAGTCCAGAGTTAGATTTTTCAGTGAAAATATACCCCTTCCCAAATTCAAAATTGAAATTTTACTTCATTTGTGATAAGAAATGACACTCATTTCAATTTAATACAAACAAGTATGTATGGTTTCACCTTTACCTGTTTGTGTTACCTAAGCCTAACCGACAGTAATTATGTAGATATGTGTACACCATCATCGTCCATAATAAGCCATTATTAAGGGAGAATTAATCCTAAGTGTTCAATTAAACAATAATTATAATCAAAGGAGTTACAGAGAATCAATAGCATATGTTTTGTAATCCTCAAGTAAACGATAAAAAGAATTCTGTTGAACATGGCTACCAATTATCAAAACCTAAATAGCAGCATCTGAATATTTATGTAATTTATTTTAATAAAATTGCGAAATTAAACAAGAAAATTATTGTTTTTTGCGATAAAGATTGACAGAGACAGTCTAAGAGTTCTAGAAATTACATCAACTTGTTCTGTTTCATTTTATTTAAAATTATGTTAAATTCATAGAGCATGGTGTATTCCCTCTTTATGGCACTTTGAACCTCAAATTAAGACCCATCAACTTCAAATAACTGAAGTTTGACTGTATAACAATGTTATTCTGTGCCCGGTTCAGGCAATACAAATAAAGCATTCAACATGTATATTTACAAATAATACATAACGATATAAAAATATACAAAAAAATATACCTTTTAGGTTTTACTACTTTAATCTAAAGTTTTAGAAACAGATCAACATGTTTGTTCATTGGTGTTAATTAGACAAGAACTGTCAGAAAAATGGTGCAGTTCACCTGAACACAGAAAATCATTAGCAATCAAAATATTTCTGCATAACTATGTATAATATGTAATTGAAATGAATTCTGTGTTTATATATATATAAAAAAGTGTTTAAGTTTGTTCTGAATGAGTATTATTAAAAAACAATTCTGCCTTTGGTAAGGAGGCATTAAAACTAGTAGTGTCTAACAAAGTTCAGCTAGTTAAAAATGATACACTCAAAATGTACAAGATAAAATTCATTTTTCTCTGAGGTAAGGGTACTGCAGTATCATAAAAAACCGATATATTTTATACAAGTTTTATGTTGTATAGAAAGTTAACTGGTTACCATGTGTAACGGTATCTCAACAACTGTCTACTTTATGTAACTTTAAATCTAACAATTTTATAAATTTGTTTTTGTGGTTGGTATGTTCAGAGACTGGCTACAAAATGAATACAATCCAGTTAACATTAGTTATTCATATATCTTTATATAATATATATATATATATATATATATATATGTCGTTTGATTTTTAATTTGTTACAGTAAAATGTAAAATGTTCTAAAATGGACTTATTTTCGACAAGTTGTTTATTTTAACATCTTTACACCATTACACGGACAACTGTACACCCAAGATTAAACTTAAGTGGTACGGGTTTAATAAAATAAGAAATGTTTTTCATTACTTTTAGGTCAGGTCAAAACACTCTTGATTATATGCAAGTATGGCAAGATAATAATTACAGTCATGTTCATATGTCTCACATTCTAAGTAATTTATAGTTAGTAGTATAAAATGATGTAAACATATTTACACACTTTACATCTATTTTCCACTAAACATTTTATGACATTTCAAATCTAACTAAATTCATGTGGTCAAATGAAATTCTTTATTTTTTATTGTGAAAAATTTCACAAGTTTTGCCAAAGGTAGGTGGTTTCCTCCAGGCACTTCAGTTTCTTTAACCATCCTATAACTGATTGCCTGAATACAAGTGTAAAATCATGACTGGAGTGTAAAACACCATGAAACCAATTCATTATCCTGATTTAAGATGCCAGCTAACCCAACTATATGAACTACAAAACTATTTTGTTGTCTTTATTGTTACTACTGCTACTATAAAACATTTTATGATTCATCTCTGACTAGTTTAAAATCCTGATATTAACAAATATATATAAAAAGTCATTAATTTACATTATAAAAATATAAATTTTATCTCAAATGAAAGAATTAAAAAATTATCACCGACTTTTAGTGAAAGGATACAAAAAATTATCACTGACTTTTAGCCTATAGTAAATACCAAAAGATCTCATTTAATGTTTTACTTACGAAATAAGTTAATAATCAACTGCATGCCAAATGTTATACAAATGTGACAATGCATGGATGTACAATATAGCTGGTCATTTTAGTAATTCTGACATTTGACAAATTTTACACATGAATTCCAATGTTTTTGCCAGACAAATATTTTTTATATTTTTTCGTTTATCATTTTTCAAATTGTGTCAGGACTGCCAAAATTATCTGGAAATTACACAAAAATAACCTACTATATTGTAGAATTTTTTTCCATCTTATGGAGTTAAAAATATTTACTACAGAACTAAGATAAACCAGGCAGATTTTTTCATTAAAAGGTGGGAAAATCTTATCAAGTAAAATGTAAAACTCTAGTAGTAATTTATCAGTCAACTGGTATTTACAGGTTATTGAAGACACACAGGTTTCCCCTACAATTTTAAACCACCTTGGTGTTCAGTACCTGTAAACAATCCATAAAATATAAGATATTTGCCCGATACCTTATCTGTTCATTAGAACCTAATAAGATTTCTGCTAGTTCTAATTTATAATGCAGTAACTTGCTATTTATTTATTTATTTATTTATTTATTATTTATTATTATTTATTTATTGAAAACTTTACGAATGTGGCATATTTTCAGAGCTTAAAAAAAGGATGATTTCCCATACTGATATATAAGATTATTTTCAAATAGTTCTCACTTTAATTCTGTGTTTTAAATCTGAATTTAAATTTTTTTTTAAAATAAAACATGAAAATAAAACATATAAGATGAAAATTACGAAATTATATCATATAACAATTAGCAAATTAAGCAGACGGACGACCATTTAAATGTTACCGATGACAACCATTATAAAATTAAGTAAAAATGGTAAACTACTTTGTACCTGTGTGACTTAATGCAATTACTAAGTAAAAAAATAATTTACTAATGCAAGTTAAGTACTTACTGTGAGGTTTTTAAAAGATTCATCATGGCATTCATTTCTATCACAACCCAATGTACTTGTGTAACATGCAAAATTTGTGGAAAAATAATTTACAAAAAAAAAAAGTTTTTTTTTTAATAAATGCACAATGTATAATAAAAAACTTTTCTCTTGGCACTGTTTATAATTGTTGTCCTTGTCAGAATCATTGAAAAATTTGTGCAAAAAATAATTTTCTTAAGAAAATTTAGTACAGATCGTTTATTGTATTATAAACTTAAATTAACAAATCTGTTTCCTCTTCTTTATCATCATCATCTTCTGCATCTTGCGGAAGTCTGTTGTATTTGTCATCAGAATTCGTTGGCATAAATCTACGACGTGCAGAACCTTTGTTAGTTGTACCATAATTAACTTGATCCATTTCCATATCATCCTCATCTTGGAGTGGCATAAATCCTGATGATGACGCAATGACAGCTGATGTTCTGGTTGTTCTCGAAGCTATCGACTGCATGATTAAAAATAGAAATGCTATAAATAGTGATAACGCAATAACCATATACATTAATGCCATGTTTGTATAATGCTCAAACAGATATCCTGTTATCACCGGGGACTGTCATCTGACCAATAGCAGAACCTGTTACAAGTACTGCAGTAGATTTACCAGTAGTGTAAAATACTGCTCCATCCATGAAACTGCAGTAGGGAATATGGAAGACATTCCCAGTCCAAGAGCTAATGTTCCTACCCATAATATGAATTCAAAATACGAAACAGCAAAACTTAATAGTGCAGCACCTAATGTGACTAATAACAAGTCTATAATCAACATGGATGGAGGTCTACACAACCGAGCAACAAATATAGAAAAACCTCTACCAGCGGCTAAAGATCCCCAAAATATTGCTGTCACTATAGCACCCATGTGTTTAGTGCCATTCATATACTGCACAGTAAAAGTCATTACTAATCCACCAAAAGTGGTTTCCATGCCAACATATGACATGAAAAATAAAAACATTAAAAATAAAATGATGACACGTAAACACATATGTTCAGAACTTTTGTAATATCTTTCTTTATCAATTTCCATGGCTGTAAAGTCATTTCTATTTTTATCACAACAGTATAATGTCAAAAATATGGAAGCATTGGCCAACAACAATAATCCTATGATCATATATGCAAACTGAATTTTTGACATATTTTTGACAGCATCAATGGCATCAGTCAGTAGGTTGCCAGCAGTCTCTGGTTTATGACTTTCTGTAGTCACCTCTGTACTTGTCATTTCTACATTACTTTCATTTTTACTTGTTGTTTCTATGGAAACAGTTGTCTTTAAAACAGGTTTTGATGTTGTTTCTGGTTTCTTTAAAGTTGTTTTTGGTTGTGTTGTTAATGTGACAAGTTTTGCTGCTGATGTTTGTTGAGTTGTTGGAGAACTTGATGTTGTTGACACAGACTTGGTACTTGTTGTTGGAGATAAGGTTGAAGTTGTTGGAGCTGCAGTTAAAGTTGTTGGAGCTGAGGTTGAAGTTGTTGGAGCTAAGGTTGAAGTTGTTGGAGCTAATGTTGAAGTTGTAGGAGCTAATGTTGAAGTTGTTGGAGCTAATGTTGAAGTTGTAGGAGCTAATGTTGAAGTTGTTGGAGCTGGGGTTGAAGTGGTGATTGTTGTTGTACTTGGAGTAGTAGTTGTCCTTGAAGTGCTTGTTGTTTTACTTGATAATGATTCAACAGATGTTGTTGTTATTGGTTCTTTGGTAGGAGACGTCATTATCTTCGCTGTTATACTATTTGATATCACTGTTTTAGGTGTGACAGAAGGTCTCCCTGTGCTGGCTGTTGTAACCACGGTTACAACATTTGAAGATTTTGACACAGATGGACCTACTGTCTTTCCTGGATTGATTCGTTGTTACCTCCGTGTTGTTTTCTAAACCAATTGTTTTATTTACCAGTAAAATTTCTGGTTTTGTTGTTGACAAAGTCTCACTTACAGATACTTTTGTTGTTGTCTTAGAATTTGTGTTTCCTGTCTGCTGATTACTCTGGTCAACTTTATTTTTGTCCAAATGCACTTTTATACTACTACCATCAAGATCAGCTGAATTACTGCTGGTATGGTGAGGTTTTTTGGATTTTTTAGCTGTTGTTGTAGTCGCTACAGTAACTGAGGTGACATTTGTAAACAGAGTTGTCGATACAGAAGATGTCCTAGGTTCATTAGTCAACAGACTTTTATTTGGTTTTAATACGGACTCCACAAAGCTAGAATTCTTAGCTTCCTGTTCCTCCAATTCAGACAGAGATCTTTTTAATCTTTTTGAATGAGACATGCTAGTGTTCATTAAATTGTGGTCATTTTCAAGACTGAATGGTGTTTGAAAAATAACTGGTATATTCCCTGCTGGAAGGGAGTGTGTAGAATTCAATACCAAACCCGGGACATGCTCTGACAAAAATGGGTGTGCTAATAAAGGTGCAATGAATGCACCAATTCCATATGCAAAGTGCATGGTCTGCATATAAGGTGGACTCTTCTTCCCCCATATCTGCACACAAAATGCATTTCCACCTACAAAATAGTAAAAACATATTATAAAAGTTTTTTTATAAATGAGGTATACTGTGAGTATATCTGTATAACTTAAGATGCAAAAAACATGCACTTTGACCAATCACCTGTAACATTTCCTGACTAGAATTAGATCAGATATAACATAATTGTTCTGTCGATTGATTGATTGATTTAATGGGGTTTTATGTCCAAATCAAGAATTTTTACTAATATCGAGATGTCACCTGCTATAGGTGAAATGCCAGAAATTTTTATCTTTGCAGAGCACTTACGGCAATGTGCAGGGAGGGTTCTTTAATGTGCCATGCCTGCCGTGACACAGGACATCAGTTTTTAGGGTCTCATCTGCAGGATCCCTTCTATGGATTGCACGTCAGGTTTAAATATCGATGATTTGTAGATAAAGAGAAAGTGAAGGACATTCATTCTCCATGTTCTGTGGCAGTAACTGCCATAAATGCCATATGATCATTGTTTTTCTATCACTTTTTAGTAGCCTTTTTTATACTCAATTTTCACGTTCAAGGCCATAAAGCTGTGTAAATAATATTATAAATAAAATATATACATGTAAATTTTGTTTCAACTTCAATGAAACTATTTAAATTTAATTGTTTTCTATTTTAGGTCATTGTGACCTTGAACAAGGGTTAAATACTACCCAATTCAAAAAATATGAAAGCTTTTTGAGCACTAGTTCTAGTATGTTTATTCTTAAACTTCTGATCACAAAACAAAGCTGTTTTAAAGTTTTTTGTGCAAACATGACCTTGAAGGAATGCCAAGTTCAAAACAGAACAAAAAATTAAAATTTTGCACAGACAGTGAGCATGACAGTGTGAAGCATATGTCACTTTAGCTTCAAAATAAAATCTTAACTCATAGGTATTTTCTATAATTAAATCACCATGGCCTTAAAATTAGATCAAGATACAACAGCTTTACAAATTAGGTTGTCCTTCATGCCATTATGACAATATAATTAGCTTCTAAACTTTCAGTTCATAAGATGTTATAAGGTCACTGTGACCTTAAATGAAGGTCAAGGCCAATAAACTTTATTCGCTTAAAAAGGATTCATCTAAACTGTAGGTATTCAGCATAATTGGTTCACTGTTTATCATGAGAAAAAAAATGAAAACATGTAAAAATTAATAATGTAAGATGCAAATACAGGAAAGAAAATAAAATACTAAAAATATGATGGACAAAAGAGAATTGGACCATGAATCTCAGATGAGCAAAAAAGAAAAAAACAAAAAAAAAAAACAAAACAAAAACAACATTATGTGTAAGTTCACCTCTAGGCAAAAATAGAATTATTTAAAAACTCTTTTTTTTAAAAAAAAAATAAATTTCAAAAAGTATGAATTACTGGTTAATCTATATATGACAACCTCACATTTATTGTTAATTTAAGGTAATTCTTTTTTGTGTTAAAGTGTGTGAAATTTCAAAATATATCACATACAGTTCAAAAGTTAACAATATGTTTTACTTATTTGATCCTAAACACAGGTTTCAACATCTAAAAAGTCTCTCAATCAAGCAGAAAGGAGGAAGTAAAAATATTAAGCAAAACCTTTGACGAAAACTTGTAATTTATGTTTTAAAAAAAGAATGTAAAGAAAAGGAAATCTTTAAGTGATCTAATATGTGTACAGTATTTAAGTAAAAACAAACATGAGTGTTGGAAATGAAATGTTTGTAGAATAGCGTTATTGTCTACGGGCTACATCAACAATTAACAGATTTAATACCAACAGATTCTTGACACAAACTCTCCCAGACTTATGACTTAGCAAGCTAATACTTACACATCTTCTACAAGAAAAATTCCTTTACAATCACGCTGCAATAAAATATTCTAGCCACAACTCAAACCACTAAAGCGATGTTAACAGTGAGGATTTCAATAAATTGTGTAAATGACGGGATAATAATCTCCTTGAGCATATTCCCTTTCAGGGAAACTGCCTTGGTGGCTCATTAGTAAAACATGTACATTGTCAGCCTTAAGAACAGGAGGTCATGGGTTTAAATTCCAGCAGAGTCTTATTAAGTGTAAATAAAAATAATGATAAAATATAGATAAAATATAAATTTTAAATACTGTTTCTTAGCCTAGAATTGGCATTAGGTGCACAGTGTATCAACTGGTTCACCTAGTACAAGGAAAATGTGACTAGATGAGTGTTATGCTCGTTTGCTGCCTACTGACTTGGTGAAATTTAATCTTAACAAATAGCCATACTGACTCCTGAGTACACTGTTCTACAAGGTAGACCATTATATATACATAAAAAAATATCACCACCAACCAACCTTTCGGGAAAATTAATTGTGCAATTTTTTGTTATTAAACTAGCAAAATCACTCTTTTTAAAAAAATTTATTAAAAATTAGTTTACAAATCATATATATATATTACAGTGGACTACATCTAGCTGTTATGATTTTCTATCATTATTTATTTAACAGTTAACTGAAGTTCATGTTTTGATTTGACTGACATAATTTTTTACAGTGTTTGAAATGCAGATTAACATAATTTAAAAGCATGAAATGAGGATATGTAAATAGATTTTCAGTTACGATTTGGCCTAAGTATAGGAAAATTTATTTAAATTTATAAGATTTTTTCGTGAAACAATTGTCTATAAAAATGTGAAAATAAACTATAAAATGGTTAAATCATGATGAATGTTTCGACAGTTTTTTAATCTATTGAATCTTACTTATACTGTTACTGATGACAAACAGGGAATTATGCTTTGTTTTGTTGTTATTCAATGGGAATTACATCAAAATTAACAGTTGTCTCTTGGACTCTCTTAAAGCTGCATTAAGTTTTTCAATTTTCTGATTTTTTTTCTTTTTTTTTTTTTTTTTATTCTTAAAATAATTTTTTTTAAAAAAAGATAACTTCTAATCACGATCCCTGAGATTCGTTTTCTAAAATTTCATTCCTTTAAGCTGTAAATAATCGGAATCCTCTTACCTGTTGGTCAATGTTTAATGATGATTATTGTGAGCTTTGAGCATGCACATGGATGTACTGAAATTCCAAAGAATCGAAGGTGAAACCTGACAAATTGTATTAATTGTCCATCATTAAAATCCAGATGTATTCACAATGATGTTATTTATCCTTTACCAAGTCACAAATGACAAATTCAATGAAAGTTCTGTGTTTAAATTATATAACAGTAACAGTATATTATTTAAATATTATCATATTTTACCATTTTGTAAGTTGTATTTAAAACTTTTGGTTTTTTTTCTTTTTTTAATTACGTAAACATATTCTAAAATTAGAGACCACTGCGGTAGCTCGTTGGTAAAGTGCTCACTCCATAAGTGGGAGGTCATGGATTCGAACCCTGGCCAGGTCCGACCCAAGACTTAAAAGTGGGAAGTGGCTGTTTTTTCACAAAGTACTCGGCATTACGAAATGAAAGTCATGGTTCTTTTGGGTTGGAACTTAAAATAAAAGACGGTCCTGTGGCACGGCATGGCACGATAAAGAACCCTGTATAATGCCATCAGCGCAATGAACAGGCAAAATTTCTGCACTTTCACCTATAGCTGGTGACGTCTCGATATAAGTGAAATATTCTTGACAGGGACGTTAAACACCATTACTCAACTCAACTCAACTCTAAAATTAGATCCCACATGCTACATATCGCTGTTATTTCTGTATTTATTCGAGCTTTCATCGTTGAACAAAATGTAACATTGTTCATTAGGAACATTATTAATTAGATCAGCACCGTTTTAATTTTTTCTTGGAAAACTTAATGCAACTTTAATACTCATATATGTACAATTATTCATTAAATTACTATTTCAATCTTAAAATTCTGTTAACAGAATTTTATGTGATATAAATGCATTTGTAAATTTAGCAGCCTACAAAGGTGTATCAGTAACCATGATGCAGTCCACTGTCACCATGGCAACAGATTTATACTGACCTGCTATATACAAAATCATAACTTTTTTTCCTGTTATATTTAAAATTACAAAAAACAATTTAAATGATAATACTGGAGATATTTATAATGAAAGAAAGAAAGAAAGAAAGAAAGAAAGAAAGAAAGAAAGAAAGAAAGAAAGAAAAAAGGAAGGAAGGAAAGAAAGAAAAAGAAGAAAAAGAAAGTCAGGAATTGCCAATTTTAAAGCATTTTATTTGTGAATTACAAAATTATATTTTATCCATTTTTATGGCTGAAATAATGCACATATTTCATGAGTATCACTATATTAGGCTATAATTCAGTACTTTTTGATACAATACAAAATAGAAGGTGTTTGAAAAGTGTAACAATTTTGTTATAGTGTTTCACAATAACTTTTTAAAATATGAATAGATTATGTGTCCAAACAAAAAGTAGGAAGGAAAGAAAGATTGACAGACAAAACTCCCTTTTTCATTGAAAGGCAGGGGATAAAAAAACTGTATCATTTCATTTTTTAAGATAAAAGTATAGTTTTGCATCATGGTGGGGAAATTGAGATATAGTCATATTGCAATAAATTGTGTTATCCCTGATGTCCATGATTTGCTTCTAATCTATTCATCTAGTATCAAATAAGAAATTTTTATCTTTCACTTTTTATCAAAGTTATACACTCTACTCTTGGTCCCAATATGAGTTGAAAGTTTCACTCTTTGTCCCAATATGATTTATACATTCACCTCTTGATCCCAATATGGGTTAAGCATTTTATTCTTGGTCCCAATGTGATTTACACATTCCACTCTTGGGCCCAATATGGATTAAGCATTTCATTCTTGGTTCCAATGTGATTTACACATTCCACTCTTGGTCCCAATATGGGTTAAGCTTCCCACTACTGGTCCAAATTGAGTTAAGCATTCTACTACTGGTCCCAATATGACTTAGACATTTCATTCTTGGTCCCAATCTGATTTACACATTCTACTCTTGGTCCCAATATGGGTTAAGCAGTTCATTCTTGGTCCCAGTGTGATTTACATTCCACTCTTGGTCCAAATATGGGTTAAACATTTTATTCTTGGTCCCAATGTGATTTACATTCCACTCTTGGTCCAAATATGGGTTAAACATTTTATTCTTGGTCCCAATGTGATTTACACATTCCAATCTTGGCCCCAATATGGATTAAGCATTTCATTCTTGGTCCCAATGTGATTTACACATTTCACTCCTTGTTTTGTCCTTTATCTTCTTGGTTGCATTGGCTATGTTTTACAGCTAAAAACTGTTTTCTTCAATCTTAAAAGGAAAGTGCTTACACCAGTAACCTTAATCTCCATACAAAATTCCAGAAGTTTGAATTTCAAACTCAGCATAATTTTAAAGAACTCAAAAGATTAAACCAGGGTGATTTTATAAGTATATGTAGCCTTACAAAGGCTGATAGTGGTCAATGTATAACTTTAGCAGAAACAGTAGAAATCCACTGCAACAATATGCAACATTATTTCAGTCCAAAAAGAGAAATGTGCCAGAAAGTAAATTTATGCTAAAGATAATTTGACTCTCTATCAACAAAACATACAATTTTTAAATATACCAGTTGTATTATAGGTGTTTTAACTACTTGTTTCATTACCGTTAACCCCCCACCCCACCCCCAACCCCATTAACATAAATGAATGTTGGGGAGAAATATAGAAACCACACTGTCTGATTTCATCGATATCATGTCAGCTAAATAACTTCCATATCTATGGAACGATTATTTTCATCAAGCTTGATCAAATGTATTTTAACATATAATGATGTGCTGCATACCTAATTCAGATTTGAAGGCCAAAGGTCATGGTAATGAAGTCATATGCCTTATTTTACAACTTTGTTTTTCAAATGTAAAAACTTTCACTCTGTCATAGAAAAATTAAATCACCTAGATATCTTAGAGCTGTATTTGTTAGATTATGCAACAGAAAATTATAGCCAGTTATGGTCCTGGCTTGTTATTTAACAAACCTGTGTCAAGTACTCCCATGGCTATCCCCTGTAAGGAGAACATGACTGCTAACACTGTCAAGGTCAAGGACCATGGTATTATTGTGGTTGCTATGGAAGCCAGGAACAATGTTGATGCTAAAAGCAGTTGTTTATCAAAGTGATCAAACAGAAATCCTCCGACAAGTGATCCAAACAGGTAACCAACAGACCTTGCTGAAAATATCAGTAACATGTGTGTGGTATCCGTCTTGACTCTGTCCATCAGGTCCAGTAGTGTTGGTCCTGGTATGGCTATACATAGACCCTAAAAATACAATTTATAATAAATGTATACTTTTTCCTGTACTTTAAATGCTAGGTCCAAAAGAAATAGTTTCCAGTATGGCTATACAAGTACCCAAAAAATATTGTACAGATAATATATATACACTCAAAAGTGTTGTCCTATGGCTTTAGTAAAAAAGGAAAATTACATTAGAGGAGTTTTACTAACATATAACAAAAATCTATACCTAGTGATGAAAAAAATATTCCTGTATTTTAGCATTTTTCTTTTTTTTTTTTCCTTTATATTTTTAATTTATAAAGCATGGCTTCCACTCAACTTTCAGTGGTTAAATTGACTTAGTTTAAAGTTTCATGAGTCAATCCATATTAAATACAATTGATTTTGACTGAAAGTTAAAAGTCAGAGTTGAATTTTATCAATCAAACCATTGCTTAAAAGGGCAAATGGAAGTCTTGACAAGGTGAACAAAATCAGCTTTCTTTCTTTTTTTCACTGGAACGGAAATTAAAAATTAAACTGATATGATGTAACATCAATACTGTACTCTTAAAGCTGATAAACTTTTCCTAGGTAAAAATTAAAATGGTACTGATTTAATTTATGATGTTCCCAATGAACAATGTTACATTGGGTTCAACAAAAAAAACTCAAATAAATATAGAAATAACAGTAGTTTCCCAGTGAGATGTAGCCTGTGGGATCTAATTTTAGAACATGGTTACATCATAAAAAAAAATGGGTCATTTAAACACAACTTACAAAACGGTGAAATAAGATAAATTAAACACAGAATTTTATTTGATTTGTCACTTGTGACTTTGTTAGGGGTGCATAATACCATTGCGAATACATTTGGATATTAATGACAGATAATTAATACAATTTGTCAGGTTTCACTTAAGATTCATTTGAGTCTTCATTCATCCGTGCACATGCTCCAAGCAAATAATAATCATTGTTAAACAATGTACCGTTCAGATGTTTTTCAGTGAAAAATGACAAAGTTCAACAAGAATAATTTTTTTTAAAAAATCATCAAATGTCACAAAAATAGGAGGTGCACATCAATGATGTGTGCAAAACAAATGGGTGAAATTTTATTTAACTTGGATAAAGTTCTTAGGAGCCATTGATTACACAATCTATGCACCTGTCATATGTTTTTCTGTGAAAAATGACAAAGTTAAACAAGCCATAATTTTACTAAAAAATCATCAAATGTCAAAAAAATAAGAGGTGCACATCAATTATGTATGCAAAACAAATAGGTGAAATTTTATTTATTTTGGATAAAGTTTATAGGAGTTATGGATTAAACAATCTATGCACCATTCATATATTTTTCAGTGAAAAATGACAAAGTTCAACAAGAATAATTTTACTAAAAAATCATCAAATGTCACAAAAATAAGAGGTGCACATCACTTATGTATGCAAAACAAATGGGTGACATTTTATTTATTTTGGATAAAGTTTATAGGAGTTATTGACTAGACAATCTATGCACCATTCATATGTTTTTAAGTGAAAAATGACAAAGTTTAATAAGCAATAATTTTACCAAAAATCATCAAATGTCACCAAAATAGGAGGTGCATATCAATTATGTATGCAAAACAAATGGGTGAAATTTTATTTATTTTGGATAAAGTTTATAGGAGTTATGGATTAAACAATCTATGCACCTGTAATATGTTTTTCTGTGAAAAATGACAAAGTTCAACAAGAATAATTTTACTAAAAAATCATCAAATGTCACAAAAATAAGAGGTGCACATCACTTATGTGTGCAAAACAACTGGGTGAAATTTAATTTAATTTAAATAATGTTCACAGGAGTTATGGATTACACAAACCATGCACAGTTGGGATATGACAGACTGACGGAATGACGGATGGAGTCAACCCATTACTAGACCTGCTTTCACCTCCGGTGACAAAGGTAACAATTCTAAAAGACATTCATATGTCCAGAGTCTCCAGACATCATCATCCATATTATCTTAGTAAAATCTGATATCATGATCACTGGTCCAACACCAAGCATTTATCACCATGACTTACTAAGGCTAAAAATGCTAAAAGACAGCCATATCATCTTCGTAAAACTCCAACATCATTTGGTTTAACATTAGGTATAGAAAATTAAAGAAAATGGCTCTGAAAAAATGTATGAGGAATGTTACCTCACAACTTAAAATTTGAGATTTCACTGAAGTTGCTAGTGAATTCGATTAACTCACCAAGGCTAAAAATGCTAAAGACAGACATATTGTCTTGGTAAAACTGTGACACCATTTTGTTCCAACATTTTTCTTCTTTTTATTTCTCCTTGGCCCTCCATGATCCACAAATAACACATCCTCATCCAAGTCATTCTCCATCATCATTTTTTCAGAGGTCAAAGGTAAGCTTTATATAATGAATTCCAGTATGTAATAAATATATTAAGGTCTTGTCATCATTTTCACCCAATATGTTGATTTAAATTTCCTGTAAAAAATAACATACCATTCATCAATGTTGATTATTACAGAGACTTGGAATGGTTGTAAGTTTAAAATTTGTTCCAATTTACCTTCAGTATATGTAACAACCCAAGAGGAGCTTGAGTGTTAAAATAGTTGTCTGTAGTTTTCAAATCCTATTTCAATATGTTAAGTCTATTCAATACATTAAGTCTTGTGGGCAGATAATGTCTCGTGTGTTTCTATTTAAATCATTAAAATAACATTCCTTGCTATTAACATACTCAAATAACATTTACAATTCGAAGTTTTACAAAAATATTTATGATATAAATAGCTATTTATAATAATAAAAATAGTAATAATAATAAAAGTAGTAGTAAAATCAATTGGCTATATTCAACCCCGAATACTACCCAACCCAAATTACACGTTAACGATAATTAAGCCAAGATCGATGACAGAGAAAGCGGCTAAAACATCATATAGAAGGATGACTTCGAAGGGTCTAAATGTAGGCTTCTGTAAGAGATACGTGGATCTTGAATGTAAAACTGTCTTTTTTAAGAATTATATGTAAAATTTCAATAACTCTGATAATGAAATACATTGTGTTAAATATTTGATTTTCGATCATAGAAAATACCTACGCTTGAGTCACCAAGGAAATTGGTAAAATGTTTACATTGTAGCGTAATTAATGTGCGACGTCAACAAATTATTTGGCATTTCCCCGGAAGTAATGCTGAATGACTTACCTCCCCTGAATATGCTTGTGATTGACTACAATCAAAACCACCTAATTGTGTCGAAATCATTCAGATAAATCTATAAAAGGTGCTACTAAAATGGGTAGGCAATCTTCATTTTTCTAGCACTGCATCGACATTTGTTAGCGATTGTAGTTTGAAGTTTGAGAACTGTATTATCAGAGACACTTAGATATGGCGTCTACTAAATTTGTCTTCAACTGAAATGGATTGACCAAGCATGATAATTAAGAACAAATTTCTTTGAAAAACTATTATCTCCTACATAATCTTTTTATAATCTATAGGTAAATTGTTACTTTTGCTCAGCTGTTGGGCGGTATGGTACCCCCTGAAAATAATCAAAATAAAAATAAAACTATTTTCTATAGGTCCTTACATCGTTGGAAGATAAAATAAGCAATATCAGTGAATATAGCATTACGCATTCCTCCTCCATTTGTTTCACATTTTTGTAATGTCCATATCTTTTCTATGTGTTAGGCATATCACTAAATGTGAGTTTTGATAATAATTGCAATCTAGATGTTTTATATTATTCAATAATTAATCAATATTATTCAATTGATTTAAAAGTGTGAGTTAATAATTGAGAATTTGCATGTTGGTCTACCGGAAAGGGTCCAAAGTTCACTGGTTCAAAGGTCACCATTTTCACTTTGCCTGGACAAAACATGGCTTCTAGCGATGGTTATTATTCTCAGATACAGAAGGTGGTTAGCACTTATGCTATCCCGGCCAGTTTGTCAGCTGCAGCTCTAGGAGCATTTGTGTTCCTTAAACGATTTGGATTATTGTACCAACTTTTTCACAAGGTTATAAAATTTGTTATTTCAAGTGTGCCATACCTGCAAGTCAGGTGGTAATTTATAAAAACACTAAAAAGACTTTCTTTTGTATTCTCCACATATAGTTTAATTTCGACTAAAGTCACATACAATTATGAAATCAAGCCATTTTGAACATTTTGTGAATTATTCCAGATAATTTATATCCAGTTGGTGGGTGGGGGTACGAAAGGAAGTCTTACCAACACTTAATGTTTATTTTCATTTTTTATTCAGTTTATTTATATATAACATTATTCATCTTCTGTAAATTAAAATAATATATCCCCTAGAATGGTAGTTTATGTGCTAATTTAATTTGTTTCATTTATGTAGTAATATTTTCAAACTTGCACATGAAAGTAACATTATTTACATTAAATAAATTCAAAAAATTAATGAAATAATTTTTATGTTGAAATCTTATAATTGCCAAACATATTCCCAACAACACTGGTTCAACATGGGTACACTTTAAAAAAGTATAGACCTAATACTTCCCACTTTGATACTGAAATTGAACATTGGTCAAATGTTTAATTAACAACATTGGCCTAACAATAAGGGGGCCTTGGTGGCCGAGTGGTCTAAAGCACGCACTTACGGATCACAGTGCCTCTCACTGCCAGGGTTCAAATCCCACTCGGGACAGATCCTAGTGTACGAAAGTTTGTCAGTTCGCTTACGGAAGGTCGGTGGTTTTCTCCGGGCACTCCGGTTTCCTCCACCATCCCAGAACTAACAGCCTCGAAATAAGTGAAAGAATCTTGACTGGGGTGTAAAACACCATTACTCCACTCCACTACTAACAATAAGCTAATTTTTTAAATCAACGTTGCAATTAATATATTGGCCAAACATTGTGGTCATGGTATGAATAAAAAAAATAACACTGGCCAAATGATTTTCCCTGGATACTTCAGTTTCCTCCACCATCTTGTTACTGACTGCCTCCATATAAGTTAGGGAATTTTGAAAGGGACGTTAAAACTGTTACTCAGTTCCAATAATTGTATGGTATCAATGTCAATTACACAGCTTGGATACTATAACCTTTGTACTTAGCATTCATTAAGCATTAAACTATTGGCAGTTATAATTCCATATTCAATGCTTATATTTGTATTTAAAATAATATTGATGCTCACTCAGGTAATTGCAATGTTTTAAACTTAAAATTCCCTGGCCAGACATGCAGGGTGCCCACTTCCTATAAAATCCTATAAATTCCTATAAAATTGGCAATTCCTATATTTTTCCTATATTTTCTCAAAAAGATCTAAAATTCCTATATATTTCACACTATTCCTATATTTTCTGGGATGTTTTTGTTTATTTGTGTAAGGACTTTTTGTGTTCACTCACACAAAGCAGTGACTGGGGTTGAATACATCATTTTTAGTTTTTCTAAGAAATCTTTGGAATGTCTTGAATTGACATGCACATTGAAAAAAGAATTCCTATAAAAAATAAAGAGGAGAGGCTTGAACATGGAATGGCTGTGAGGGGTGGAGGAGGCCATTGTAGTCGTCAGTGATGTATATTGTATACAATCCCAAAATTTCTTTCAGTTTAGCAATTCAATGTTTTGAAAATTCCTATTTTTTTCCTATATTTTCAGTCAGATTCGTATAAATTTCCTATATTTTCAGTCAGATTCCTATAAATTTCATATATTTTGGAAAAAAAATTCATATATTTCTTATATATTTTTGACAAAGAAAGTGGGTGGGCACCCTGCACATGTACAACATAAAAAAAATGTGCAATGCCCTTGGTGTAACAGTGATGTTTTGGGCAATGTTTTGTTTACATCACAATATTGCCATTCAAGCACTGCATTGTCATATGGTCTGCTAATGGTTTAAGCTATTTTTTAATAGGAGTAATAAAGAAAACACTCAGTAAATATAAGTTTATTGAAAAGGGAGATAATGTCATAATTTTATGATCAATCGCATTTTTATCTTTAGCTCAATTAACTCATAAATATTTGTGCTTCTGTGATGAAACAGTTCCATATCAAAAGAATAATATTTACAGTAAGCTTAAATGTGTACCTTTTAAATATTTCAGGTTGACACTAAAACAAAAAGAAACGGTGGAGATATTGTTGCAGATGTATTGAAGGTAATATATAACCATGGCAACAAAAAACAATTGAATTGGTTACCCACATGCAAACACATGGAATCAGTAGCATAATAAATACATGTAATTTATAAATGCTTTCTCTTTACATAGTTTATTTGGTGTTTGGATTTTTATTGTTGAATGATTTGATCATCTACACATCCACTTAACTTAGTTTCGGGCGACAGTTGCAGAGTGGTCTTAAGTACACACTTATGGATCTCAAAGCCTTACACCACCTAGGTTCAAATCCAACTTGAATGATCCTAGTTTGGGAAAAGTTTATCAGGCTTGCTTGGATGGTATTCTCAGGGCACTCCAATCACATTTCTCTTTCCAAGAACTGACCACTTCAATTTAGCAAAAAAAAAAAATTCTGACTTGAGCACAAAACACCATTAATCCAATTCAGTCTACCTCGATGAGTTAATGTATGATAAGAGAGTCATTTTCTTACACAGTGACTTACTCACTAAATACATCATTTGTAAGAGGTGTCCAACTTCATTCATTCATTCATTCATTCATTCATTCATTCATTCATTTATTCATTCATTCATTCATTCATTCATTTATTTATATTTATTTATTTATTTATTTTGTAATACATATATGAAGTATATTTATGTGTTTAAGCTATTTGAAGTCACATTATTTTATTGTTTTACATTGTAGGAACATGGTGTAAAATATGTGTTTACCTTGGTTGGAGGTCACATCTCCCCTATCCTTGTTGCATGTGAAAGATTAGGTATCAGAGTAGTTGATACTCGCCATGAGGTAATCTCACACACACCCACACACACACACACACATACACACACACACACACACACACACACACACACACACACACACACACACACACACACACACAAAGGGTCTGAATGGGGTCACATCCTGTTATCATTTCCGAGTTTTAAACTTTTAACTTGAAACATGGAAGATAAGTATGTGCTTTTGAAAATGAATATGATGCTATTTATCTAGTTTCACAAAAGTGGTAAATATGGCCTCATTTGCACAAAGAAATGTGTAATTCTTCATTAGCAGACTTGATCAGGGTTAAACCCAGGACAGGAAGATGCCTTGCCTCTTGAAGTCTAACACATTAACTACACAGCCACTGCAATCTTATCTGTTCTTTTCTAACCCCCCCCCCCCCCCCTAAAAAAAAAAAAAAAAAAAAAAAAAGTTATGAATTGCACAAGTGCAGTTGTACTTTTAGAGTATAAATTTGTAATTATAGGTTACTGCAGCATTTGCAGCTGATGCAGTGGCAAGGATGTCAGGAACAGTGGGTGTGGCAGCTGTTACAGCAGGACCAGGTTTAACTATTATTACTAAGTATAGTTGTATGCATGGAATGATATTGAATGTTCATTATTCTTTGAATAATTAGAAATATTTGCTACAGGATATTTTCACTAATTTTAGCTTATCTACAGAAGAGATTAAAGAGCTTATGTTTTATCTGATCATGAAAAAACATAATTTATTTTGTCTTATTCTGACTTTATAAAAAAATGTTTGACAGTAGATTGAAAAGAAATGATGTTTTAAAAATTTTAAAAAAGGGCTGTAAGCCAGGTAGACGTGTATTGCAAGGTGCATTATAATGATATTGTATTTGATATGAATTTTATTTTAGGACTTACCAACACAGTTACAGCAATAAAAAATGCTCAGATGGCTGAGTCTCCTGTATTACTGATAGGTGGTGCTGCTGCCACACTATTAAAGGTAATGAAGTTATCAAGTCATGAGTTCTAATATGAATGAAATCTTTATAGTTTATCACATTCCATATTTCATGTACAGTGTCAATTGTTGAGTAAAATCCTGATAGGTGACACTGCTGCTACACTGTTAATGGTAATAAAATTATCATGACATGATTTCAAATATTAGGGAGTTCTTGATTATTTATCTAATTTGTAAAGTACATGTAGATTTTTTATCAATTCTGCTTTTTTATACCTAATTATTTATCTAATTTGATGTGTAAACTCCTTTGTAAAGTAAATTTTTTATCAATTCTGTTTTTTTATACCTAACTAAGGGTCATGATTCATTACAAGATCTGTCATTGCCAAGTGTTCATGTTTTCAGCACTTTCACCCCTTTGATTAATTTCCACTAATTTTGATTCTTAATTAGGGCTGTAATGAAATCATGCGAAGATAGAGATCAGATTTAATTCAAGTTGTTATGTTTTACACTATTTTTGTTTGATATTTATACCTAACTTAGGGTCGTGGTGCACTACAAGATATTGATCAGATGTCACTGTTTAAGCCATTATGTAAATTTTGTGCCTCAGTAACAAAAGTAAGAGACATAGTGCCAACTCTAAAGAAAGCCATCCATGCTGCACAGTCTGGTACTCCAGGTAAGTAAATCAAGTTTTTTTTTCTATATTGTTTTGTTTTTCAGTACCTTCAGTACTTTGATTTGATCTAGTACTTTTGGAATTATCCTTTCATAATTCTGTAATAAACCTACTGTTTGAGTCACTGTGTTTGTGACATTGAAATTTGCTTGATTTCCAAGCAAAATTCACTGTCACAAACACTGTGACTCTAACAGTAAAAGTATTGCCTATTCCTATTGCACCTTGTTACTTATTTTATTTTTTTACAATGACAATAATCAGGTTTCATAAATTTATGATACAACATTAGAAAAAAATTATTTTGATGTGTTTGATTTTTTCTCCTTTTTTACAGGACCAGTGTTTGTAGAATTTCCAATAGATACATTGTACCCATTTGAGACAGTCAAAAGAGAGATTGGAATGAAAGAAAAAGGACCAATAAGCCTAATGCAGAGGATTGTTAATTGGTATATTCTTTTTCTTTTTTTATTGAATTGAATTTGATTAGATTATTGTTTATACCCAATCAAGATTCTTTCTCTTATAGGTATATGCAGACACTCAGTTTTTGCATGGTGGAGAAAACCAAGGAGCCAATAGAAGCCCATAGTCTTTGGCAGTGTAACAGACAAACTTTCTAACAAAAGGATCTACCCAAGAAGGAATAGAACCTAAGCTGTGAGAGTAGAGTTGAGTTGAGTAATGGTGTTTAATGTCCCAGTCAAGAATATTTTTCTTATATCGAGACATTGCCAGCTCTAGGTGAAGGTGCAGAAATTTTGCATGTGTTGATGGCATTATACAGCAGGGCTCTTTTTCATGTCACACCTACCATGACATGGGACCTTGTTAATTTTAAGTTCATGTGCGAAAGAAACTTGATTTTCATTCATAATGCCAAGTGCTTGGCAAAAGTACATTCACTTCCCACTTTCAAGTCTTAGGTCAGACCTGGTCGGGGTTCCAACTCATGACCTCCCACTTATGGAGCAAGCACTTTACCAACTGAGTTACTGCAGTGGTTCCTAAGCCGTGAGAGCACTAATCTAAATTTAAAAAAATTAATGCAGTGGTTTAAAGGGTAAAATTCATACAACAGTATTTTGGATCTGCTAAATTGGTGATTTCCATTATGGTATTTTAGTGCACATTCCCACAAATTTAACAATTTTGGTCAGCATTTATATTCTCATATAGCAACCTTTGTTATCAATAAAATTCAAAACAAAATTTAATGCAAGTTATAATCACATGGAGCTTGAATTGTTAATCACTACTACAAATAAAAATAGCAGAAAAGACAAACTAATCATCATCAGACAAAAGTACAAATTTATGTAAAAGTTTTTCTTGAGATAAATCAAAAATATCAATGTGAATATTTAAAAAGTGCCCAATATTGCATAAAACAGTAAACAATTTCTTATATTTTGATTATTATTTGTTACAGGTATTTGAATAATCATTTAAATGATTTATTTTGTGGAGCTTTTGAAGAAAGAGATATCAAACCAATTCCAGTAAAACAACAAAAAGCTACTGCCTCTCAAAGTAGGTCAAATGTAATAATAATAATAATAATAATTATATCTTTATTTCTCAAAACACAATGATATAAACAAAATAACACAACATTTTTGAAATATTATAAAATCATTTATGAATATAGGAAAGTGTTGAGTTTAGTTGAGCAATGGTAATTTAAGCCCAAGTCAATATTCTTTCATTTAAATTGAGGCAGACAGTTTTGGAATGGTTGAGAAAACCAGAGTATCCAGCAGAAAAAATGACTGATATTCAGTATATGAACTGACAAACCTTCTCACACTAGGATGTGTCTAGGCTGTGATAGGCATTATGTTCTGTAAACAGTCTTTGGACCATTCAGCCACCGAGGACCCAACTTCAGAATTAGGAGAAACAACTAAAACTGAATCTTATGGTTGAGACTTAAATTGTCTCCCTTTAACCATAATACAATGCAAAATGATATTCAGCTTGAGATTTGAATTATCTCCCATTGAGCATGCAGTATATAGAGTTTCTTTTTCTTTTCATTGCTTTTCATTATAGTTATTATTATTTTATTTTGGGACAGATTATACAATAAATCAGTACACTATAGTCCACTTACAGAAGTCTACAAAGACATATTTCCCTATTTTTATGCTTTTTATGTTGGCTTTGATATTTCTGTTTTTTATTTGTAAATTTCAGTTCAGAAGAGTATAGAATTATTATCAAAAGCCAAGCGTCCAGTGATTCTAGTAGGGAGTCAGGCAACCTTACCACCTGTACCTGTAGATGAACTCAAGAAATCTTTAGAAGTATTTATTTTATTTATCATTCCCCAGTTCTACAATCATTCCTTAACTAAGATTTTCCTTAACTTAAATTTAGCAAATTTTGGCAATCTCTTTCTGAGTTACAAATAAACATTTGTGATAAAAATGTATACTTATGTTACAAGCTTGAAAACATCTTTAAAATGACACCTTAAATTTCTGGATATCTAAACAATTAACCAATTTATTAAGGATTAAAATTTGTCAGATTTAAGTTAAGAATAATCTTAGTTAAGGATTGATTGTGAAACCAGGTCAAGGCATTTCAAATATGAACTTAGAAAGACCAGGAGTCTAATATGTACTTACTGGTAGTTCTTAAAATCTGATATTATAACCTGATTTTGTTTATGGTGGATTTTAAGATAAAAAATTTGTGAAGCAAACCTGAGATAATGCTTTTCCAGCAATGTACACCATTTTCTAGACAAGATAAGTTAGATACTCTTAACTTGGACCCCAGCCAGCCCCAATTCATGCCTTTTCACTGTACAATGGATTATGTGGATCATTTGGTTTGCCAATAGTTGCTTTTACGATTAATGGATTATTAATATTGTCTATCAATATTCTCATTGGTCATGGATTATTTGGATTGTATTTCATTGTTCTCCTGGTTATTCACATTGTCTTTAGATATATATATTATATATATATATATATACATATATACATGTGTATATATATATATATAGTATATTGTTCATGGATTATTTTAATTGTCTATAGGTATTCTTGTGGCTAATGCAGCGGTCCAAAATTCCCCTTGTCAGAGATATGGAACTTTTTGATTTTACTTTGGGACCCTTGGTCCCCATGGACCTGCCCTTTTTTGATGGGACAATATTTAGAATACACTTCCTTTGTTTATTAAAAACGGTTTCAAAATCACTTAATTTATTGCATTTGTCCCAATTGTTGTTGTCCAATCGTTTCCAGAATTGAAAATATAATGTACAGCCACTTTGACAACAGTATCACTTGAGTGTTTGTAAGTTGTATATATTTGTTTAATCAAGAATATAAATGAAGTTGATCAACATGAGTTTACTTGATTTTGGTGCACATGGACTTTCCAGTGCTGATTTGGGACCTCCCAATCTTAATTTGGGATCTATCAAAAATAAAGGCAAAAAGTCTTGGACCTATCATTGTGAAAGATAATTTTGAACCCCTGTTATGGACTATTTAAATTGTTCACATGTAGATATTTTCATGACTCATGGACTATTTGGATTGTATACATGTGTTCTCTTTGTTTATTGATTCTTTAGATTGTTTATATATATTCTCATGGCTTATGAGTTTATTTGGATTGTCTGTGGATATTTTCGTTGCTTAGGAGAACATAGTCATCTTCACAGCAATATTATTTCTTGCATTGTTTTAAAATTGAAGTGTAAATTTTTACTAAATCGAATCTTACAGTTTCAGTGTTGTCTTTAATGAATTTACAAAATATTGTAAAAATGGGCATTTTTGAGATTGACCTTCTATTGTATTCTTGTTTTATATTTCTGCCTCAAAATGAACATTTTGTAGAATTTTTACCTTCCTATCAGTGTTGTCAAATCAGATCTAACTGAAAAAGTTAATTGTCTTAAACCTAAAATATGTATCTCTGTCTCCTTGTGAATTGCCTCCTTCTGTTCTTTTTTATTTTCTATTCATCTGACATATTTTGTCTTTTTTTTTTCAGAATATGGGTATACCATGTTTCCTTGGTGGTATGGCCCGTGGACTGTTGGGAAGATACAGTGATATACAGTGTCGACAGAAAAGAGGAGAAGCTTTGAAAGAAGCTGATGTAGTAATTTTGGCAGGTAGGAAAAGCAGTCTTTTTGATTTAAAATGACTAAGCCTAATGTTAGAAACATGAACCTGATATTTATGTAAATATTGTGAAATTTAAGTTTCTTTTGAGTTTACAACAGAGTTCCATGATTCCTTTAAATAAATAATATAGTTCTTACCTGAGCTACTTTTTGAGTGGAATATTTAAATCATGACTGTTCCAAGGAAGAAAAATGGTCATTAAGGAATTTTAAGTGTATTCTTCAGATAATGTTTTTTCTTCTTATCTTTTCTAAACAATCTTAAATATTTCAGTTAAAAAAGGTTCAAAAGAAAATAATTTTTAAGGTAATGTTTTATATCATGGTAGCTCTGTAAAAAAACTCACAGCTTTGTAGCTTTGTAAGTTATTCACTTTGTAGAAAAAAATTGAATTAACTTACATTGGCTTAAGCCTATTATAGACTTTATTTACAGGAGCTATAGCTGATTTTAGACTTTACTTACAGGAGCTATAGCTGATTTTAGACTTTACTTTCAGGAGCTATAGCTGTTTTTAGACTTTATTTTCAGGAGCTATAGCTGATTTTAGACTTTATTTACAGGAGCTATAGCTGATTTTAGACTTTACTTTCAGGAGCTATAGCTGATTTTAGACTTTATTTACAGGAGCTATAGCTGATTTTAGACTTTATTTTCAGGAGCTATAGCTGATTTTAGACTTTATTTACAGGAGCTATAGCTGATTTTAGACTTTACTTTCAGGAGCTATAGCTGATTTTAGACTTTATTTACAGGAGCTATAGCTGATTTTAGACTTTACTTTCAGGAGCTATAGCTGATTTTAGACTTTACTTTCAGGAGCTATAGCTGATTTTAGACTTTATTTACAGGAGCTATAGCTGTTTTTAGACTTTATTTTCAGGAGCTATAGCTGATTTTAGACTTTATTTACAGGAGCTATAGCTGATTTTAGACTTTACTTTCAGGAGCTATAGCTGATTTTAGACTTTACTTTCAGGAGCTATAGCTGATTTTATACTTTATTTACAGGAGCTATAGCTGATTTTAGACTTTACTTTCAGGAGCTATAGCTGATTTTAGACTTTACTTTCAGGAGCTATAGCTGATTTTAGACTTTATTTACAGGAGCTATAGCTGATTTTAGACTTTATTTACAGGAGCTATAGCTGATTTTAGACTTTACTTACAGGAGCTATAGCTGATTTTAGACTTTACTTTTAGGAGCTATAGCTGATTTTAGACTTTATTTCCAGGAGCTATAGCTGATTTTAGACTTTACTTTCAGGAGCTATAGCTGATTTTAGACTTTAGTTTCAGGAGCTATAGCTGATTTTAGACTTTACTTACAGGAGGTATAGCTGATTTTAGACTTTACTTTCAGGAGCTATAGCTGATTTTAGACTTTACTTACAGGAGCTATAGTTGATTTTAGATTTTACTTTCAGGAGCTATAGCTGATTTTAGACTTTATTTACAGGAGCTATAGTTGATTTTAGATTTTACTTTCAGGAGCTATAGCTGATTTTAGACTTTACTTACAGGAGTTATAGCTGATTTAAGACTTTACTTACAGGAGCTATAGCTGATTTTAGACTTTACTTACAGGAGCTATAGCTGATTTTTGACTTTACTTTCAGGAGCTATAGCTGATTTAAGACTTTACTTACAGGAGCTATAGCTGATTTTAGACTTTACTTACAGGAGTTATAGCTGATTTAAGACTTTACTTACAGGAGCTATAGCTGATTTTAGACTTTACTTACAGGAGCTATAGCTGATTTTTGACTTTACTTTCAGGAGCTATAGCTGATTTTAGACTTGGTTATGGTAGAGTTCTTAGTAGAAAATCAAAAATAATAGCCATAAACAGAAGTAAAGAACAGTTGTACAAGGTTTGTTCTTATTGATAACATATACTGTCACATAGTACCAAAAGTATTTTACATTACGGAATTGCTTTCTATGTTAATTTGATTTTATTTGAACAGTTATCCTGTCAATCCCTGCAGTAAATTATCACTGTTTACAAACACGTTGTATAATGTACTTAATTTACTGTCATAACATCATTATTTAAACAATAAAGAGAAATAATAGAACAGAATTTGATGAAGTTCTAAAAGATTGCAATAAGTTTTAGTTATGGGGTTCAGAAAAAGATATAATTGTTTCCAGTGTTAGTGATATCATTAGGTACAAGAAAGGTACTCTTTGTTTCTAAAATTTCACAATTTAAAGTCATCGTAACTTTATGGGTCATGCAACAGTATTCAAAGAGAATGTTTACATGCATACAAGATATTAAATGGTATATTTTATTTGACAATGGTCACTGACCTATCAAATGCCACAGGCCATTCACATGAAATTTACTCATCAGATTTTGTATCAGTCCTCACAGTACTGATATTATTTAACCAGAACACAAACTTGTAAAACAATGATAAGTTTATGCCCATAGTTAAAAGCAAGTGTGGATATGCCCCCACTTTCACAAGAATTCCAAAACTTGATCTGAAACAAGTTAGCTCAAACCCATGTTTCATATCTAGCAATGCATTTGGCCTGCCAGTTGGGCAGCACAAACCTTCTTTGGCTTTTTGTTTAGAATTGTTTTAATTAATTTTTTTCCCATATTTTTTTTTTATTTTATATACAATCATTTAACAACACAGAAACAGTAGTCAGAACCAATTAAAGCTTGATGCTCTTCATGTTTTTTTAAATTGAAATTCCATTTTGAAATTTTGTGAATGGCAAAAAATTAATTTATATTTTAGAATTCCGATATGTTTTGGAAACCAACCATTGCCATAGAGGGTGATGTTGCCAGTTTTATTCAGGAAATTTCCAAGGGACTGAAGGGATATAAATGTGATTCTGATTGGATACAGAAATTGAAATCTAAGGATATTGAAAAAGAGAGAGTCAATCGGTAAGTAAGAAAACACTTGATGGTAATAAACCATTTACCGATTAATAATTTTTTTGATACGACAGTATCTCTGATCTATTTTATCAGCATTTAGATGTACAAATACAGCTCTAAACTGTAATGTTACCAAGATTCTTGTATGTGTATTGTACATATCAAAATAAATAATTTACAGTTTTAAAACAGAAGAACAAAACTTGAAAATATGTTCTCTCTCTCTCTCTCTCTCTCTCTCTCTCTCTCTCTCTCTCTCTCTCTCTCTCTCTCTCTCTCTCTCTCTCTCTCATGTGTCTACAAAGTGTGTGATGAACAGTGTAAAATATTTCTTTTATTTCATGTCGTGTGTGTGTGTGTGTGTGTGTGTGTGTGTGTGTGTGTGTGTGTGTGTGTGTGTGTGTGATGTGATAGTCAGAATTGAGTATGATTTATTAATTTTTTTTTTTTTTGTTTAAAGGGAAAAATCAGAAGAGAAGACAGAGAAACACTTAAATCCACTTAAAATCTTACACACAGTAGATGAAATTATGTCTGACAACACAGTCATGGTCGCTGATGGAGGGGACTTCGTGGCTACTGCTGCTTATATTTTGAGGTATGTGTGTCATCAAGAGATAGAGGGGAAGGCATTTTGTTTTTCTCTGCCCATTTTTGGGTGGGTCTGATTGTTGTATGTTTTAAATGTAGAAACTTGGACTTTCATATTTTTTTGCATTATATTGTGTTTCTTTTGGTAAGACTCTTTTATGTTGGAAATTAAATTGTATCAAAATAAAGCATTGCCTGCTGACTGGCAGTAGATTTCTGAAACTTCTGGAGTATAAAAAGTTATTTAAGTCAATAAATTAAGAACTTACTGAATTGCTCACAAATATCAGTATTATCCGTATGCAATGAACAGGGTTACTTTATGTTGTACTTTTGGCTATACATGTACATGTATGTGTGTACAAAGCCTCGCCATTGTTTAGAATATGCTTGTTATCTCAATTGTTATCTCATGTATAGGTAACCAATCAACAACAATTTTGAATTTACAGGCCCAGAGGTCCATTAAGATGGCTAGACCCTGGAGCATTCGGAACTCTTGGAGTTGGAGGTGGATTTGCTTTGGGAGCCAAGTTATGTCGACCAGAAAGCGATGTTTGGATAGTTTATGGAGATGGATCGCTCGGATACAGTATAGCTGAATTTGACACCTTTACAAGACATAAAGTAAGATGTTTCTTATTTAATCATGATCTGTATAGTGAAAGGTTTGGTATAATGATGGAGCATAAATCTTGAGGCATTTATTAGTTCAAGATATACATGACTTAATTCACTGGTACATGTACATGTATAAACTTTTAATTTCAAGAACAATGGGTTGACTGATTGTTATATTATTTAACATCACATCAGCTTTTTTTAGCTATTAATGACAAAAATCCATTAAAATATTAATCTTGCTGTAAAAACAAATTTCTGTATGCCTGAGATGTTCAAAGGCTGTTTATGTTCTGCACTGTGCATACTCGGGGTGGTATTGCTATTGACTACCAATCATAAAATTACTAGCAATTCCAACTTTGATTGGTCTTAGTGTGTTGGCTTACTTGCTAAAGTCTGTCAGGTTTTTCGTTTGGCACTCAAGTTTTCTCCACCATCCAAGAACTAGCTGCCTAGATATAAATGAGAGAATCCTGATACGGGCATAAAACACCAATGCTCTAATCCACTCATTAAATCTAAACATCACCATTTTCCACATGTAAAATCCCTATAGCAGAAACATTTTAGTTAATATTGTAGTGTTTAAGTTTGGACTAGACCAGTAACAGTGCCTCTGATGGTATTCATGAACTTATTAAAACTGCAAGTAGGGTTATCATTTTTTTTACTTCTTTTTAAAAAGAGTTAGCCTAATTAGTCAATTAGTGCTTAATAATTTTACATGTAATATGTTTTTATTGCTTTATAATTTTACATGTAATATGTTTTTTTAATCATTTTTTCAAATATTCAATTCCATGATTGAATTGTAGATTCCTGTCATTGCTTTGGTTGGTAATGATGCAGGCTGGACACAGATAGAAAGAGAACAAGTTCCAATGTTTGGTAGTAGTGTGGCTTGTCAACTAGCTGTAAGTAACATGAAATGGTCATACAGTCAAATTTGACTATAAATATCCTTCATAAAGGATGCATGATGGGATATGGTAATGGTGTCCAAACAATACTCATTAACCACTGTTTAGATTTTTTTCAATCTTGGTTGAATTATATATCTTGATACTTTCTGTGCAGCAAGAAAGTTTTATATTCAACTGATTTTCTGTAAATATTTGAACATTTTTAGCTCACGTGAGCTGAAAGCTCAGATGAGCTATTGCTATCCATCTTTGTTCGTTGTCTGTCATGTGTCGTGTGTCTGTGCATCGATGTAAAGATTTTAATCTTTTCCAAAACCACTGGAAAGTTTCTTTACCAAATGTATTGTTTATTACACTTTGCAAACAATTTTGGACATTTTCTTAGGTGAGCATTAAGGCCAATGGGCCTCTTGTTTAATTTTTTCATTATTTAAAAATATTTTTTTCTTTGATTTTTTTTGCTAAAGACAACTCCTTGAATGAGGATCACCAGTGTGTATGCCCATAATACCCAATTATATTTGTGTGGAAGTATTACTTCCATTGGAAGACTGGAATCATTATTTGGCATTTCCCCATAAATAACAGTAGTCGGGGAATTTAAAACGAATTTAGTTTTGTTGATATTGAAATTGGTTAAGACATGTTGAGTTTGTAGCAATAAAACTTGCAGTCTTTAATTAATTCAATAAAAAAAACTTTGACACCCATCACCAGGCATTTTGGAAACTACTTTAAAATTCTAAATCCCATGCTTACAGGTAATTGCAATGATCTAAATTTGTCTGAAATTCTAACAAGTCTGGTTCAAACCTTTGATGTATTCTATAAAAATCAATAGAAATAAACATAATTTACAGGTAAAACTAAAATGTCACAGGTTTTGGGCCTTCATTTCAAGCCCTGTTTGTGCAAAGTTAAACACATGTAACTTTTAGTAAATACTATTCTACCCAACACTTTCATGAGACAAGTTACGCAATTTAGCCAATCATATTTTTAATCTATATTTTAGTTTAGTGATTATGATGTTGTTGCCAAGGGTTACGGAGGTAAAGGACTGAAGTTAGACAGGTCAAATGAGGACAAAATGGCGGAAGTTTTCCAGGAAGCTTTGAAACTAAACAGAGGTGGAGAGAGTGTGTTAATTAATGCTTTGATTGGAAAAACCAACTTCAGAGAAGGCAGCATATCTGTATAGACATGATGCTGATAATGGAACTTGTGCAAAACAAGTTTGCTACTTATGGTGTAAAAAATAATTATTATGTGACCAATATTATGCCCTTTGTATTTTAATTTTTAATATTTTTTGTTAAATGACTTAGTCTTCATGTTTTCATTTGTTTATAGGTTAATCTCCTTTACAGAAGAGCTTTATGTGACAAGTATTATCATTCAGTGATTAATATGTTTTATGAACAAGAAGTATGTGTACTTATGAGCAATGTAATTCTTTCAAAGACTTGTGTCCAGTGAACAAATGTACATGTATGTACATGTATATTCAGTGTACATTGTCTTTTACTAATTGATTTTTGTAATAACCATGTGACGTTATGAACTTGATATGACTGAGACAGAGAAGATAACAATAAAAATGCTCACCTTTTTAAATCTTAATTGTTAACCATGGCAAGGCCAAATGAGAACATTTTTTATTTCATCCCCACAGGGATTATGTTATGTTTATTTTATTACACCAAATGTCTATACTAAATGTTACGCTCTCAGTCTTATTACTTTTTAAACTAAATTTTATTACTTATCTACTCAATATTTTTTTCATTATTTACTAATGTATTAATTAACTGAAGTCAAAGATATATGTGCTAATCAACAATTTATCGAGTAAAGTAAAATGTTCATTATTAAATACACTGAAAATCTAAATCTAAATAATCTATTCCCTCCATTATGATCCTTTTCTTCATTAGAGACAACCCTTGCAGCTGCAATCAATATTTTTGGTTGCCAATGTAATTTTTCTCCATAGTAACATGCTCATTGCAAAAACAATAGCATTAATAGCATTTAAAACATTTGAATGATGCCGATTGATATGTGTTCAGCCAAATATACAGTATTTGTGATTTATCTGCACATGCAACATTGAAATGTCACCCCTTTAATGGTGTCCATGTGCACACGAATAGATTATTATGAATGATACATTGATTTTGTCAACTGGCTATCATCCAATCAGATAACAGGAAGTTTACATGATGCATAATGATAATAATAGATAAAATATATAAAAATTTTGTGATAGTTATTTATGCACCGTTTTGATCAAATGATTCTCAACATTAAAAATATTCAATATTGTGATTTTATAGTTGTTTGTTAATCAGTCACTACATGCAGATTGTTAGCATCATTACTCTTGCAAGAAAGGGGAGACATTTGCTTGGTTTTTTTTTTAGTTTTCTGGTCTGGATTGTCCAATTTCCCAAAGCACTCTGAATTTTTAATTTTAAAGATAAAGTCGATGGTGATAGGAACAGAGTTGAGAAATGGTATTGAACATTCCAGTCAAGAATATTTCACTTATATCGAGAAGTCGCCAGCTATAGGCGAAAGTGCTGAAATTTTGCCTGTGCATTGTGCTGATGGCATTATACAGCAGGGTTCTCTACCATGATAGGGAGATGGGGGTTATGTCCTTTGAGTGAGACCATGAAATTGATGTCTCATGTCAAAGTAGTATGGAGACTTTCTTTCAAATGATATTATAAAAATTTATTTTCTATGTCACATTATTTTAAGAAATAAGGGGTGTGTCTTTCATGACCACAAATATTGATGTCACAGTTGGGAAGGAGAGGCATATCCTTTGAATGAGATAATGAAAATTTGTATCCCTTTCAAAATAAGTACATGTATAGTACATGTTTTAGTAAAAATCTTCAAAGCTAATAATCATAAATTTCTATCATATCATCAAGACCTGGTGAAATCTGGATATCATTTGAATAATCTTGCTTTGAATTTTATTTCCCATTTAACTTGCTCACCTCTTTGAAATTTTACCTTATAAATGATCACATATATTACTTGATGTGAGTGCAAATGAACTTTGTACCTTCACGGGGTATTCTGAAAGGTTTTAGGTATTTATTGACTGAGACATTCCTGGGCCTTCCAATTCTGTCTCTTTTCTTCTACAACATGGATATGTAAAACTTGTATCATCCTGTGTGTCATCTGGCCAATATAATTTACATAAAGTATTTGCAAAAATAAATTCTGATGGAATGACATATCATTTTCTCCTCTTTGAGTCAGATTGAGTAATGGTGTTTTAAACCCTGTTTAGGTATCTTTCAGTGGTGTTGAGGCAGTCAGTTCTAGGATAGTGGAAATAGGTAGCCACTGTTCTTTTGCCAAGCACTCGACTTTTAGAAATGAAAGTCGGAGGTCCTTCAGATGTGACCTAAAAACTAATGCCCCATGTCATGACAGACATGGTACATTAAAGAACCCTCCCTGTATATTGCCCTAAGCACATTGCAAAGGTCAAAATTTCTGCCACTTTGCATATAGCTGGTGACGTCTCGATATAATGAAATATTCTTAACTGAGACGTAAAGCCCCTTTCAATCAAATCAAATCAATCTAGGATAGTAGCAAAAATCTAAGCCCAGGGGAAATGAACAACCTTTGGCCAGCAAACTGACAACATTTTTGGCACCAGGATCTGTTTTGTGTGGTATTCAAACATAGACCAATAGAGGTGCAGCTGTGACCTGCAAACCTTCATTTAGAACATAGGTTCCTTATTTGTTTGAATTAACATGTATACCTATTATATAAAATAAATATAAAAATTATCTCAACTTTCATGTAAATATTGTAAATGTCAAATGCTTGACAGGTAATCAATTAATAAACATCATGAGTCTCGATTGATTAAGACAAAATAGACGTGTAGCAGAAGTTATATATTTATTGTAAAAATAGCAAAAAAAACTAGCTTGTAAGGCAAATATATAAATACATGTATAGATATATATTGTGTTTTTCCTTGTACTTGATCCCTTTTCCCTCTACAAAGCATCATCACAGTAACTGGTAAAAACAAGAAAATTTAAAGTCATAATATCACCAGAGCTAACAACATACAGAACAGAAACGTTAACACAGGTTATACAGAATATAGTTTTGTTTTAACATGCACACACGCACAAACTGTAAATATGTCTGTGTGTTTCTATAAATAATATCTTCGATGCTTTAGAGACAAAGAAAGCATAATATTCAAATATTGATATTTCTAGTTACAACATAAAAGGATTAATAAATATATTTCTAATTCACAGTTCTTGCCCCAGTTACTTTTCAAAAACAAAACTGAAGTGGTCTAGGATCATTGAATCTTTTAACAGGTTGTTCCAATTTTTAGACATACAATTTGCAATTACATTAAAGATGTACATGTATAAAAAAATCCCAATAAAAAAAACACTTTATTGGTCATTAAGAACAATCAGTAAGATGAATTTACAGATTCATAGGGAATAATTTGGTAGTACCGAACAAAGAACAGATATTCTAGTTGTAATTACTATAATACAGGTATTTTTTATTATTTTTTATAGCTCTTTACTTCTGTCATGTCAATATAGAAAAATTTAAAATCTAAAAAATTCTTAATCACATAATTATTGAAAAATTAAAAAAAAAACACCGAAGAATATGAAATTTGAATTTTGTTCAGGAAGTTAACACAAAAAGCATTCAGAATCTGCTGAGATAAATATACTGTATATGTAGAAATATTCGCTGTGTATTAATGTTTGCTATTTTCGCTGTCGCTTATTAACCGCGAAAATAAATCCGCCGTGAAATTTTATATTCTTGTCAGATGCTAGTGTTAAGGCACCGCGTGACCGCAAACGTTTATACCAGCGAAAAAATGCTCTCCATACCAAAGCCGTAAAAGTTTTTTACCAGTGAATATTTCTACGTATACAGTATATAAAGCAAAATCAAAATTTTGTTCAAAGTTTGATGTACAAAGCATGCAGCTTCTGCTAGGATCTTTAAATGAACTTGTTCAAAAATTTTTCCTAGATATATACACAAAGCATGTAGTTTCTGTTTAAATTTATACATATGCAAATTGTGTTCTGAGTTTGACGTCAAAGCATTGCTTAGATCTACACATCTTGATCAAAATTGTGTTCCGAGTTTGATGCACAAAGCATTGCTTAGATCTACACATCTCAATCAAAATTGTGTTCTGAATTTGAAGTACAAAGCATTGCTTAGATCTACACATCTTGATCAAAATTGTGTTCCAAGTTTGATGTACAAAGAATTGCTTAGATCTACACATCTCGATCAAAATTGTGTTCTGAATTTGACATACAAAGCATTGCTTAGATCTACACATCTCGATCAAAACTATGTTCCGAATTTGACCTACAAAGCATGCAGTCTTATATTTATACATATACACCCGTACATGATCCAAATTTAAAACCAGTACATCTTGTTTTATGTACATACTACACATAGCAATTCTTAATAATAAATATATGTAATTGTATGTGTAAACTGTTAATTGTGAAAGCAATTCAATGTTAGAGTATAATACATCAACCATATACCGGAGAGTTAAGGCACAAGAGCAGATTAACAATGAAAGCAGAAACATATAACCTGTGTATAGCACTTCAGATAGACTTTTAAAAAGTGTTACTTTATTGTAGAAAATAGAATCCTGTGTACAAAATAAATATTGGCCAATATCCAGGCCAATACATCCCCCTACCAAAAAAAAAAAATAATAAATAAATAATAGAACAAAATTACATTACAACCACTGATTGAAATACATGTATGAATGAAAGTCACGGGGTTCTTAAAAAAAGACCTTAAAAACTGATGCCCCGACGACAGGTCAATGTCCCAAAGATGAGAAAGTTGTAACTCTTGGTTTATGAAATTACCAAAAATATTCCAATGCGATTTCCTTCAAGTCAGCTAATTATCATTTGCAAATTGATGATAATAAAGTTTAAATTTCATGTTTAAAACAATTACAATGGCCAAAATAGGGATCACCAATGAATCACAAGTCCAGTACCCCTTAATGTTTGTATTAAATGTTTTTGAAAATGTTTAAAACCTCGAACATTTCTAGAACAATGTCGTTTTTTAGGAGAATACATCAGCTGATGAAATTCAAAGAAATTAATTCAAAATAAATGTATATTTAGAACAATTCAATTCTATTATTTAAATACCAATCAGAAGTGCTATACATAGATAGATGCTTTATACATTTGAATTAAGATTATTTTAAAAAAGCTTGCATCAATCAAAGTTTTTAAAAAAATCAATTTTTAAAAAGTCGTAACAATCCTTTATAAATTCACAATAAAAAACATTAAACTTGAACAGGTAGATGAATATAAAATGCATATATAATAACTGTAATTATTTAACAAATTTAACTAGAATTAACAATACACAAGTAACATATACTGTGCGTAACAATTATATATATTTTAGCTAGACCATACATTTTTTTTAAGTTCATCTGTTTGAACTACACATACAATTAAATCATGTGCTAGACCTCCACCCGAGTTGGTGTTATTACCATTCATTCATTATGATTATGAATCAATGTCGAATTTTAAGGAGCTTGTTGTGTACAACCACATGAATTTATTATTTTTTCATGATCTACATGTGCAAAAGCTGCTCTTTTCTTCTGACAGCTCCTTAATCGTGTGTGTGTGTGTGTGTGTGTGTGTGTGTGTGTGTGTGTGTGTGTGTGTGAAACACATAAATTGAAAAATTGGACCTTATTTTCTTTACATAGAGTATACAAATCATGTAAAATGTATATATAACAATTAATGCCAACTGGATACTGACTCGAGTAAATATATATGACCTAATTATCACATATGAATATGATCTATTTATGTTAACATGACCTTATAATGGTTTAAGCATGATACTGACTCGAGTAAATAAATATGACCTAATTATCACACATGAATATGACCTATTTATGTTAACATGACCTTATAAAGATTTAAGCATGATACTGACTCAAGTAAATAAATATGACCTAATTATCACACATGAATATGACCTATTTATGTTAACATGACCTTATAAAGATTTAAGCATGATCTACATAAATAACTATCACCTAATTATATATTCACAGTCTTAATTACGGAAATCCATAAAAGGAAGAACATACAGACAACAACAGCGTGGCTTCTATACTGGCATATACAATGAAAATATGTTATATTATTTCATTAATAAAACTTGTTTTATGTTAAAAGAAATGAAAACAAAAAATGTTTATCTTATTATTCCGGTGATGAGATGAAATATTTCATTACAAAAAAATGGGCATCAGACATCAGCATGTCAGGTTTAAACCTAGTCACCAGGCTTATGAATGTTAATCATGCAAAATTCTCATAGGAAATCCAAGATTTGAAATTGAAATAATTTGGCATTGTTCACTTGTTTTAGCCTTAGGGTAACTGAAAATTACTATGCACATTCTATATTATCATTAAATATTTCTTTAAAAATGAAAATGTTGCTGGACTTCAAATTAATTAAAAAATTAATATATATGTTGAAAATTGTGTGATTTCAGCAAAGGGGATGCTATTAGTTACCACCATTTGTCTTAAGAGCAACATGTAAAACACTAATAGCAACAATGTTTTACTATATTTCATGGTTAATGCTAATGAACATAGCAATTTTTAGGCTCAAGGAATTGAAAAAAAAAACTAATCTAAGATTTTTGGATTTTTTTATGGATCTGCTTGCAAGTTCAACTTTTTTTAAAACAAAAAATATTGGTTATGATATCTCAATGTTGCTATCTTTAAAGTAAGATATAATAACCATGATAATATTTTTAAAAATCTTAAAAACCTTAACATAGGTGCTGATGCTGATGTTTATGTCATCCATGGCAACCAAATATATCACTATGGCAACAAATCAACAGATGACAAAAATATGACCCCTAAGATCACAGGTCAGTGGTTTTGTTCTACCAAGTAGTTTTTAAATTCAGAAACTCGAAAACCTAGTGGCTAGGATGAACAAAATTCGTGTTGAAAAATACCCAACACTTTTGATTTCAAATAACACACAAGCCAAACTTAAAGCTTAAACCTTAAAAGTGTAATAGTTTGCATACAGTTAAATATCATTCAAATTTTTAGTACATGTATTCTGAGGCTGAAAAAATACACAATCTGACATACTGACATACATGGATTTTTTTTTTTTTTGATAAAGACTGATAGCCTGGTTTAACAAAGTACAGTCCTGTAGGTTATCTGTATCTCTACTTTTATAAACAAAAATAAAAATCGTATTTTTGAAATATAGTTTTTCACTATCACCAGTACATGTACATATGTATTTCAAACAAACGTACCCAGCAACTGAATAAACATTTGGGTGAAATTCATTATAAATTATTTTTTCTTCTTTTTCACAATTAATGTAAGTTCTTAACAATTACTTCAAACCAAAGGAACAGAATTCAAATTGAATTTCTACTATAAATATTTTTATAATAAATGACTTTCAAAGTAAAAAAACTGTCCAGTGAAGCTTGAAGTGACGAAGAATACACAAGACCTCAACATTATAAATGGAGGTACTGGTATATATCATAGTTAATCCCTGACATTTCTACTTGTAATTATTCATTTATCGGCAGAGTGAACTAGCGCAATGCTACATTAGATGTCTTGCTCAAGTACATACCAAAAAGCCTGGACAAACCATAAGACCCTTGAGTTATGAATTTATTTTTGCACTTAAGCATTGCTGATACAACTAAGTTTGTTTCTTATAAAAATATCTCCCAACTGTGATGAAAAATGCCCCGGATATCTCATTTAAAATAGTTGATTATTTTGTCTTAAATCCCTGATCTATTGAGGTATGACATGTACAGGGCACATGTCCTGAATATCATTAACAAATGTTTACATGTATTATATATATGAAAAATAATGAGTAAAGTCAGTGCATATGGTGCCATTTGTGTAGCAAGTCAAGTGTGTGTGTGTGTGTGTGTGTGTGTGTGTGTGTGTGTGTGTGTGTGTGTGTACATGTGGATGGGTGGATGGGTGTGCACCATCTTTTAATGAAATTAGGTTAAAATCTATAGCTAACTTTTAAATTTCTGGCAAGAAATTAACCATTTGTAAAAATTTTGAAAAATCAAATTGCTAAAACAAATAATATTATTTAAAAAAACACTATTTACTGCATCACATACTATTTAAATCAATTTCTCTTTATGACATCCAGTTTATTGGGAAATGAACTGTATGTCTAAACCATTTATGTTTCTCAAATACAATAGTCTCCTCTCAAGTTGCCAGCCTATTTGTAACAGATATTTGTTATAATAACAAGGATGGTCAAATGTACTGGTACATTATATAGCATATATTGTGTATTTTTACCAACTGTTCTCACTAAAAAGGCCCATACTGATGAAATCCCTTCAAGCAGGGATACAGCTGACTTTATAATTTATCTATCTTAAAATTAACCTTTCTTAAAGCTACATTAAGTTTTCCTATGCATAATATATAAACAGCACTTTTTTCTTAACTATGCAACTCATGAATAATGTTATACATGGTTCCATGATAAAACCTTTACTTATGTTAAAATTCACAGGGAAACCTACTGCTAGTTAAATCTACCAAAAATCTTATTTTAGAACATTGATCATGCGATTCTTTATCAAAAACCAGACAATGTCAAAAAACACAAAAGAGCATTTGTTCAGAGCTTTGTTATGCATATCCAAGCCAAACAGCTGTTTTAATTACAGCCATTTTTCGATCTGAGCCTAGACGATTCAAATTCTTAAAGACAGTTTGTCCCAGTTGGTGGCTTGTTTTTTTTTTCTTTCCAGAATCTGTAGTCATTCTCGCATGGTTACCTCATCATTGTTTACTTACATGTAGAACTTATGTGCATGCTCCAAGCTGATAAATAACATTTATTAATAAAGTTGCCCAAACCTTTTAGGATTTTCATTTATTATGGGATAAGGAGTGAACTT
Source organism: Tegillarca granosa (assembly GCA_029721355.1). NCBI lineage: Eukaryota > Metazoa > Mollusca > Bivalvia > Arcoida > Arcidae > Tegillarca > Tegillarca granosa. The sequence continues at coordinate 20,622,882 of CM056601.1, forward strand.
ATGAAAAGAATCACACATCGCAATAACAATCACTTTATACTGATAAAAAATATTTTTTAAAAATTCTTTTTTTCTATAATGGGTAAACTTAATGCAGCTTTTACCTCAATCTGAAAAATCTTTTTATCTAAAAGAATGTAAAATAATTTGCTATGTTTTGATTTATTAACATTTCAGTCTCAGCTGAGTTAAATAAAAAAAAGTTAACTAGGGCCAAAATAAAAATATAGTTTGTTTCCCCTTGTGTGACCGACCGTAAAAAATCCCGCCAACTGAAAAAATCTTATTGAAAAATGCTATATGATTTTTTTTCCCGATTCTGTGCTAAAAGATTCAGGTTCGTTTCTCTTTCCTTTTCATGATTTCGTGCCAACCTTCTTAGTTGTCAAGACGCTTATCCAGTTATAATTCAATGCCATACAAATGCCGTAGTGATAAATATGTACTAGTTAACACACAAGGTGACATGTGAACAATGTTTCCTAACCAGAAAAGAAAAATATGAGGAAAAAGAAAACTACCTACCTACTAAATATCAGAAGTAAGGGTAGGGCAAGGGGAAACAAAGATATTTTTAATTTTGGCCTAGTGTATTGCAACTTCCCAATGTGAAACAAACAGCACCATAAGATATGTTATCATGTGACAGAAAATATCAGACAAAACAATAAATATTAAACAGTAAAATGAAAGGAGTAACCTCTTTGTTGTTAACAAAATGTCTAATTATTTGAATTTAGTTAAGGAAAAGTTTTTGTGAATTTTGGTGAAAAACCGCATATCAGGAAATTTTGGTGCATTTTTCATTTATATCCATAAAAACCATCTTCTTGTGAACAGGAAGTATGAAATATACATGCATCTGTTACCATGACAACTACAGGTTCCTTATAAATCTGGGAACAAGTTTTAATTTCAAAACAAGGAAATAACATAAAATTTAAATGATAAGAGGAAAAATCTGAAAATAAATTTTCAACAATTTTTTTTTTCCTATATAATTAACATAAGGAAATATTTAACTTCAATCTAAAAGCCAACTATAAGAGAATGGTGCATGTGTTTTTTTTTTTTTTAAAGGAAATATTTTTTTTTTTTTTTATAATGTTTTTATTTTGTGACATAAATACATACAAATTAAGGAAATATTAATATTAAATTTCAAAGTAAAATTCATCTCTGTGATAACAGGGCATGTGAAGAACATTCTCTTCAAAAGATTTTACTGAAGTAAAACCGAACTCTAAGAAAAACGGGGCATTAAAAGAATGTTTTTTCTGACAAAGTTGAAAAAAAAAATGAAACAAATCTTCATCCAGTTTTTAGGACTGGAAAAAATTCAAAAATTAAATTAAAGATGACTAGATAATCGGGCAAAAAGGAAAAATAATTCAGTTTTTTTGGAGTTTTTTTTTCTGATATGGTCAAAACTGTTGTTTACCAAATTAAATCCACCTTTTAGCCCTTCTTTCTATATGGACAAAATTGTTAAACTTATGGATTGACTAATAAATTAAATGGAGTTAAGATAAAAAAAATTTAATAAATATATACATGTATATATAATTATACAGTTAAATATATATATAACAGCTAATAGATAACAAAAATATAAGGTGACCAGGAAGTGTTAAAAGGGAGACAACTCAGGTTTATTTGATACCAGTATAAATCATCATAATTAGAATTTGATATTATATATATATATAAAGAACAATTAATTTGTCACAATCTTTGTCAAATACAAGTTCACTAAAAAAAAAAAAAAAACAACATACAACAACAACAACCCAGTGCAAAACTATGATTTTGTCTTCAAGATTATATATACAGTGTTTGAGTTTTTGAATTATAAGAAAAGAAAAACAGTCCCAATTTACACCTGAAGTTCTAATGAAGTAAAGTAATGATCCAAAATGAAGTTGTTTCACTTTTCAAACAAATACACTAGGTTAGCAAACCTAAGTCAAGATACGACCAGATGTGCGACAGTCAAGAGATCTCTACTTGTGCCCATATCATTTAAATTTGTTCATAGATAGTACTTAGCAGTATTGGTAAGATGAGAGCTCCTGAGATAAGGTATGCACACAATTTAACCTGAATTTGTTATGTTATTTCCAATGTTAGAATCAGAAACAAAGATGCACTTCTGGTGCAAAGACCAAATTTTGGATGTAAACATTTCTTTTTGCTTTCAAAATGGTTGAAAAACTATTGAAGTATAAGTGCATAGTTCTAAGTTTAGTTTGATCAAAATAGGCTCATTTTAGTTGCAGACAAATATGAGGTAAGTAAACTAGTTTTTCTTAACAGTGGTTTTGTTTGCCTAAAATTACTACCGAAGAAAGGTAGTTTCCCCTTGAGAAATAAGACTAAAATTTCCCAATTTGACTACTAAAATTCCCCAAAAGGCAACAGTGACACACAATCAAATAGTTTAAGTTAAGTCTAGTTGTCCAAAACTGTTCTGACAGACAAAAAATGTTAGATATTGTCACAATATAAGATCTTTGCAATGAATTTCAAAATTCTGAGCATAAGTGACATAAAAAAGGTCCAAATTTTCCCAATCTGAAAGGTAGAAGGTAGTTTTTAAAAACCATAGCAAAATCACTGCTTAATTGTGCAGGAAAAAACCAGGTCTTTACTATCAACTTTCACCACGTTTGATGTACTAGTATTTGGTCAACATTTAAACAGGAACCAGAACATATTAGTACCAAGATAATCAAAAAAGCATGTTACAACAAAAACTTCATTCATACAACAACATGCTTCTATTCCAATCACTTTTAACTCATTTCAAGGGATTATGAAATGAATGAAGACACTTCATTTGACCAATCTAATGGATAAAAAATTAAACTTTTTCTTTGACAAATCTCATACACCTAGTTTAAAAGTAACTGAAAATAACCAATCTGAAACTCTGAGGAAGTCACCAGATCAAAAATGCTGTAAAAATGAAAAAGTGACAAAAAAGACATTTTAAAATATTATAAGTTTATACAGTTTGTAAACAAAAGTAATATGTAAAGGTAATGACAACAAAGTCTTTGAAAAATATATAATTCCGAATATATATGTGAACATAAATATGAAACAAATACTTGAAAAGCTGGTTTGCATCATATAAACCTCTTGACCAGATGAGCTATAATATGAAAAGCCCCATTAAAATCTCTACATTATAAATTATAAAAAATGATTTATTATTATTATTTTTTATGTGTACTGTTTTAATAAATATAATGTTATATATTAGTCAACAATTAAGAAATTTTAAATCGATGAATTTTTTTTTTAACTTCTACTAACATTTTAAAAATCAAATAAATAAATTAATACCTTATGTACAAATCATAAACAAAAACAAAGCTATTACTATTCTCTTGGTTATTCAAAAATTAAAATGTACCTCAAAGTTACTTAAAAGTTTACAGTGGACACTTGAGGGCAGCTAAAAAAGGGACATACTTTTCAGTAGGGTTATGGGATGGGTATTGTTAACAAGAATAAAACAAAATTCAAGCCCCGAGAAATTTTTTCAGCTATTTACAAGTAATCAAATAAAAATAATTCTAATTAGGACACAAAACAAGATTATACTATTTATCTGACCTTGAATGGAAGTAAGGGGTCATAGTTCAAAGGTCAAACACGACTGACTTGTAATTCATTACAGAAACAGAAGTAGTTTTTCAATACAATTCTATATTTGAGTGAAATAGGCTTAGAAAAATGCTAAACAAACACATGGTAATGATTTTGAACCTTAAAACAATATGTAATTAGTAATATGGTGTCATAATTTTTACAAAAACAAATGTTCTTTACTATGCATCATTACATATCTTATACTTCTTTAAAAGCATGATGTTTATTTGGTAACATCTGCATTTAATGATGCCTTGACTTAAAAATTTAGGCTACATAATCTAAAAAAAAATTTCTAAATTTCTGGTAAACCTAAAACATTTTTATGGGAATTTCTAATAATTACTTAATTAAATACTTTAAATTAACTAAATAACAAAAAAAAATACAATAATGGCATAGCAACATGGAAGACGTCAAATGTTTTGATACCATGATTTCATGTTTTGATGAAAAAATTACCAAATTTGAGGTGATCCTGCTACTGTTTTCATGACATCATCACTTTTAAGTTCTGATAACCAGATTTTGAGGCATCTAACCTCTTTTTCGATGACATCGGTACCTCATTAACATAGTGACCATGATGACCTCATATTTTGATGACATCATGACCCCACATTTTGATGATATCAGGACCTCAAGTTTTAATAATTCTGATGAGCAGACTTGATGTTATATTTTACAAAATCAGAGAATAATTGGTCGTAAACCTGGTCTGTTGAGCCGCCAATCATATTCATTGTATTTAACTTGAACACGTCCCAGATTCTCAATTTTAAATATCAAAACCCATGCTCGGTCTTGTATTTTCTTCTCTAGAAAAGGTATAGTCCACCTAAATAAAAAGAAAACTTGCAAAATATATATACAAATATCTTTTCAAATATAATTTTTAAATAAAAAAAATAAATTTTTATACTGTTAGGATGTTCATGTAGCTCCTGGAGGCAAACATTCTGAACAAGCATTAGTTTGGTGTCATGTGGTATTTTGTTGATTACTATTCCAGGTAACGAAACCATTTTATAATGTGGAGTGCACTGGAGTGGAGTAATGGTGTTTTACACCCAAGCTAAGGTTTTTCACTTATATTGGGAAAATCAGTTCTGGGGTGGTGGAGGAAACTGGATTGATTGGAGAAAACTCTCTATCTTCAGCAAAGAACCGACAAACTTTCTCAAACTAGAATCTGCTTGAGCATGATTTAAATATAGGTGGTGAGAAATTTGTAATATGTAAATGTACACTTTAGACCACTCAGATAGTAACTGGAATTTGTAACTACTAGAAATAATAATTCTGAATATTAATAGGAATTTATACACACAGGTTCAGGCATATTTTATCACATTCAATGCTCAGAATCAAACCCCATTCCAATTGGTGGTGTACGAGAGCACACACGCATGTTCAGGCAGCTGACCCCATATTTTATCACATTTAATGCTTGGGATTAAACCAAGGTCCAGTTGGTGAAAGATAACAGTTATCGCACGCACGCATGCATGCACATGCACATGCACATGCACATGCACACGCGCATGCACACGCGCATGCACACACACACACACACACACACATGTTCAGGCAACTGACCTCATACTTTTATCAAATACAATGGAAGAAATCAAATTCAGGCCCCCAATGGTAATAGATACAAGTATTGTCTACTGCAACACATGAACATTTCTAATAACAGGGCACTTGGTATCAAACAGAAAAGTGGTATACATGTACATACTTGATAACCTCCACATCATTCCGACCAAAGTCTTCATTATACCAATCAAATATTTTAGACATCCATATTTCATCTACTTCTGTAAACATGGAAACTTCTTGTTTACAGAAATTTCTTGTTGCACTGTCTAAGGCTGTATCTATATTTTCTGCAGTATACACATTTATTACTGGGCAAGACTGAAATGATCAACAATAATTATATTAAGTTATATGTCTTTAACTCTATAAAACAAGATTATTTTGTTTACATTTAGTATATACAAATGGGTCCAAAGCTGAAGTCGTTCAGTTGTTTTTTTTTTATTTATTTTTTTATTTATTTTTTTTCTTTTGTTGATATAGTATTAAGTGTGGGAAAAATATTGGAAAAACAACTAATTAAGTGTGGGAAAAATATTGGAAAAACAACTAACTTTTGAATTTTTCAATAAATAAATAAATAAATAAATAAAAATAATTTCATTAATGAAGTAAAATGCAAAACTTCAACATATATAGGATCATTCTGTGATGTTTTAATGTTCTTCATTGAAAACTATAGAAGCAGATTTCATAAACAGGCAATTCATTTTAACTACACAAGGGCCCAAAAACACCTGTTAGTAATTCACTGTAGGTCAACTGTTGTGGTCAAAATGTTGAAGTTGTTGTTGTTGTTGTTGTTGTTTTTGTTGTTTAACATCAGGTTTTTTTTAGCTTTTAGGGACAAGAGCAAGGTTATCAATCCCTATGTTATAGAGAAAGAACAAGCCTGTATATATGTGGGATGTGCAAGTGTATTATAGTCTGTCATGTACAAGCATGCACTCAGGATGAATTTTTGGAAAGCTACTACTTCACTAAGTCAGTATGCCACAGACAAGCATACCACTCCCCCAATCTATTATACTGGCACTAGTTGAACCAGTCAAAAACTCTGTCCACCTAATGACAAGTGCTGAACCAGTCAAAAACTCTGTCCACCTAATGCCAAGTGCTGAACCAGTCAAAAACTCTGTCCACCTAATGCCAAGTGCTGAACCAGTCAAAAACTCTGTCCACCTAATGCCAAGTGCTGAACCAGTCAAAAACTCTGTCCACCTAATGCCAAGTGCTGAACCAGTCAAAAACTCTGTCCACCTAATGCCAAGTGCTGAACCAGTCAAAAACTCTTTCCACCTAATGCCAAGTGCTGAACCAGTCAAAAACTCTGTCCACCTAATGCCAAGTGCTGAACCAGTCAAAAACTGTCCACCTAATGCCAAGTGCTGAACCAGTCAAAAACTGTTCACCTAATGCCAAGTGCTGAACCAGTCAAAACTCTGTCCACCTAATGCCAAGTGCTGAACCAGTCAAAACTCTGTCCACCTAATGCCAAGTGCTGAACCAGTCAAAAACTCTGTCCACCTAATGCCAAGTGCTGAATCAGTCAAAAACTCTGTCCACCTAATGACAAGTACTATGCAAGGAAGCAATATCTCAAATCTTTAAAGGTCTTGTCTTGTTTGTATTTGTCATTTTTCTTGATTGCATCAGTGGATTCAAAGTACATGTTTTTAGTTACAAACCTTGCTCTTTTGTTTGAACACAATGTAAAACAATAGTTACCCAGAAATAAAACATTATACAACAAAACAGAATCTAGTGAACTACAGATAATACTCACGACAGCTCCACACACTAAAGCAAAGTGGATTCTAGGATCTAAACTTTTACAGATATATTTTAATCTTGGATCTTTTTCTTTGAATGGTGGAACTCTAGATGCTGGATGCCCTCTATTACCTAAATAAAAAAAAATACATACAGTCATAGCTTAAAAGAAAAGTTCAGAGAAATAATTTTGATGACCTAGAACCACAGCTTATAACGTGAACTACATAGTTTACCATCTTCTGTTTGTTTAAGATATGCATCTAGCTATGTTTCAAAATTTTAAATACAACCATGTATATTTCATAGCAAGCAACTAGATTCCTCTAGCTTTGAAAGTTAAGCAGTATTTTAAGTACTGAAACAGTGATAATTTAAATCTCAAATCTTTTACAAAACATTAAGAATCAATTGTGCCAGGTACAGAAACCGCATCTCAAAGTTGTAATATGTTTTATCCACAGTTATGTTTTACATGTTCCAGACAAAATATATTTCAATGAGTCATCAAGCTGCATTAAGTTTTTCAATTTTCTGAATATATTTTTTTTTAAATAGATATTTTCTAATCACGATCTGTGAGATTCATTTTCTTAAATTTCATTCCTATTAGCTGTAAATAAATGGAATCCTTTAACTTGTTGGACAAATGTTTAACGATGATTATTATTAGCTTGGAGAATGCACATTGATGTATGGAGACTCAAATGAATCAAAGGGGAAACCTGACATTTGCATTATTGATTATCCCTAATTAGTATCCAAATGTATTCGTAATGGTGTTATTTTTTTCACTTACAAAGTCAGAAATGACAAGTTTATGAAATTCTGTGTTTAATTTATCGTATTTCACATGAAGTTGTGTTTACATGAACTGGATGTTCTAAAATTAGATCTCACAGGTCAACATCTTCCTTGAAATTTACAGTTATTTCTATATTTATTTGAGCTTTTATCATTGAACCAAATGTAACATTGTTTATAATGTTTGTAACATAATTAAGTACAGTTTTAATTTTTTCCTAGGAAAACTAAATGCAGGTTTTAAAAAATATTACATACATCTTTTTGCTGGCATCACAAGCAGTGATTGATTCTTTTTCTTGCAGCACAAAATACATAAGTTATGTAATAAAAAGAATTTTTCACCTTTTCTATCATGAAAAAACTTGAACCAATGTAACATGAGAACAATATTTTTGCATCATCCATAAATGATGTCACAATTAAAGTCATTAATGGTGACATGATATAAGCAACTGTATATATAGAAAGAACTGATCATATCATTAAATCTTGCAGAGAATATTGAGCACCAATGTATTTTTGTAGATATTTCCTCAACTACAAGAAAAAATTGTTAATTATTATTATCAATTCCCTCACCCAAGGAAATGGTTTTGTTAATGTTTTTTTACTCCCTGTCAACATTTAAGGTGGTCAGTATTGGGATAGCAGAGGAAACTGGAGTCCCCTTAGAAAACTACCAACCCATGCACCTGCCTAAAAGGAGCATTCAAAAATAGGTCATGATGCCCCCCCCCCCCTTTAACCCAATATAAATCTCTTAATTTACATACCTCGTAGTATACCATGCTCTATGTCATCACAGCAAAAAACATGGCCACCAATGTTATAAGCCGTTGTCTTCCAGAACTGTTGTATATCCAGTATTGATGATGGCAGTTCTTTTTGTTCTGCAAGGCCATGTATTGTTAAAGCATTATAGATATCTGACAAAAAGTTAAAGAAAAATTTCAAATCAAGTTGAATCAGCAATATGCCTCAATCACTGCAATGACATAATTTGGTTATGTATAATAATGGCAGAAAGGCACATTTTTTTTTTTTTTTTTTAAACAATGATAAAAAATACATTAATCTGAAATAATTACAGTAATGCCAAAGAAACAAATTAAGAAACACACTGAGTAAAGTAACATGAAATAAATTAAACATTTCTGATAGGGTGATATTCCATATTTCCACCCCTCGAAATTTCATTGTCAAATGAGGCTTCATCTTGGTTCACAATGAATTTTGAGGGGTGACAATATGGACTGTCACCCTATCAGAAATGTAATATTTATTTTATTATATTGATTGTTGGCTTTTATTATTCATGTACTGTGCAACCAAAGTACATTATCCAGTACATTTGTCTGTAAACAATTCATTTTATCAAGATGCTTGTAACATAAATCTTAGTTTACATCACTTTAGAAAAGTGTTGTACTGATTTAGAACATGCATACAGATGCATTTGAACCATATATGCAAAATTTCTGTGCATGTGACATTTGTGAATGTGACATTTTTCATAATGTCAACCATTCCATATACACATGAATTTTGTGCATGTGACATTTTTCATAATGTCAACCATTACGAAGTGTTGTCAGGTAATGTCACATTGGATACAAACTTTCTTCTTATCTTATGTTGAAACCATAGGGTGACATTAAATTTGCCCAAATTCTTATTAGCCAATCAGAATTCAAGAATTTCACAAGAGGTATAATAAACTTAAGTTACATGCTGAGGTAGGCGACACATTGAGCTGATTGAGATACTGAGTTAAGTAAAATGCTGATGTAGTCGACACACTGAGTTAATTGAGATACTGAGTTAAGTAAAATGCTGATGTAGGTGACACACTGAGTTAATTGAGATACTGAGTTAAGTAAAATGCTGATGTAGGTGACACATTGAGTTAATTGAGATACTGAGTTAAGTAAAATGCTGATGTAGGTGACACACTGAGTTAATTGAGATACTGAGTTAAGTAAAATGCTGATGTAGGTGACACACTGAGTTAATTGAGATACTGAGTTAAGTAAAATGCTGATGTAGGTGACACACTGAGTTAATTGAGATACTGAGTTAAGTAAAATGCTGATGTAGGTGACACACTGAGCTGATTGAGATACTGAGTTAAGTAAAATGCTGATGTAGGTGACACACTGAGTTAATTGAGATACTGAGTTAAGTAACATGCTAATGTAGGTGACACACTGAGTTAATTGAGATACTGAGTTAAGTAAAATGCTGATGTAGGTGACACACTTGAGTTGATTATGTGACATGAAAAGTTGTTTATCACAACATAATTTTACAGTCATAAAGTCTAATTTTCTAATTTATTTATTTTTTAATTATTTCTATTTTTTATTATTATTATTTTTTTTTATCTTTTATTTATTATTTTTTAAGGGGGAGGTTATAAGCCTCATTAGCTGGCATTGCATAATTATTTTATAAAGTCAAGTTATCATTGAACAAACTGTGACAATGAGTTGAAGTTTTACTATATTTCATTAAGGTTTACCCTTGTTTATAAATATAAACATATGTACAATGTATATGAACTGTTCCATGTAATAACTTTAATGTCATATCTTTATGAATATCAAAAGGAATGTTCATTAAGATATATATTATTTATATCCCAATAACTGAAATTTTTCCCATTTGTTATCAAGGTAATATACATGTAAATGTTTCAGACTCTGGGCTAAACAAACAAGAGTTTATATGAATCAATAATGCTGCCACTATCTGATGAACTGTTTAATCATAAATATGTGTTTTATTTATCAATAACAGTAGTGATACAGGATATTAACTTTATAAATCAAGTATATTTTATACATGCATTAGGGTTATCACAACATATCAAAAGCATTTGATTACATGTACCTGAAAGCTCATTTTTAGCATTTTCTCAGTTGAGCTAAAACATCAAAAAGGTCTTGACTACAATTTCACAAATCATTCACTCAACTGAGTATACACTTCACTCAAATACTCCCGTTTTTCTCTCATCAATATTTTTTTTTTTTTAATTTTAAGTTTTATGAGACAATGTTTTGTTTTGTTCAACAAACCTACATTAAACAATTAAATACAGTAAATCATTAGTTATTCAATTTTAACTTTGTAATGTATTATCACAATGTTGTCTGTATCTGTGATTTGGGCTGATCAGTGTTTTGCCAACGCTGCTATCAAATCATAAACAATCTATATCCTGTGCGTTTTTTGTACAGATTTTTAAAGTTTCAGAAAATTAATGTACTATTCTTATAAATTTATATCATAATTGGATTTCAATTTAACTTTCAAATTTACTGAAGAACGAATATGAATCCGAGATACAATGTTTAATCTGAATTTAAGCCACATACTTATATTATCTTTCTGATGAATATATAGTACAAATACCAGATAAATTTTGATGTGCCAGATGTGCACATTTCGGAAATTAATTCCTCATCAGTGACACTAAGACCGAAAAGTTTGATAGATAAAAAATATATAAGCCAAACAGATGAAAATAATGAATCTAAAGTTCCAATATTATTTAAATCCAAATCCAGCTAAGGAATGCTTTCCATGAGGGAACAAACCTTAGCTTTAAATAAATTTCAAATTTTAGACGACTAAAAATTTTGCTAAATGGTACATTTTCTGACAGCACAAAGTACTGCCTACTGAGTTATGGATACCCTCTGGGAGTTTTACTCCACCAGCAGCGGTACCCGCTCAGGGGTAGTAAATATATAGTTCAAATACCAGTTAAATTTTGATGTGCCAGATGTGCACATTTCGGAAATTAATTCCTCATCAGTGACACTAAGACCGAAAAGTTTGATAGATAAAAAATATATAAGCCAAACAGATGAAAATAATGAATCTAAAGTTCCAATATTATTTAAATCCAAATCCAGCTAAGGAATGCTTTCCATGAGGGAACAAACCTTAGCTTTAAATAAATTTCAAATTTTAGACGACTGAAAATTTTGCTAAATGGTACATTTTCTGATAGCACAAAGTACTGCCTACTGAGTTATGGATACCCTCTGGGAGTTTTACTCCACCAGCAGCGGTACCCGCTCAGGGGTAGTAAATATATAGTTCAAATACCAGTTAAATTTTGATGTGCCAGATGTGCACATTTCGGAAATTAATTCCTCATCAGTGACACTAAGACCGAAAAGTTTGATAGATAAAAAATATATAAGCCAAACAGATGAAAATAATGAATCTAAAGTTTCAAAATTATATAAATCCAAATCCAGCTAAGGAATGCTTTGCATAAGGGAACAAACCTTAGCTTTAAATAAATTTCAAATTTTAGAATGTAATAGTTTACTTAATAAAAAAAATAGAAAAAGTTGATTGTGTAATTTTCTGCTTAATTTTGTAAACAAACCCTCTAGTTTTACAGCCGATATTGACCTTGTCTGTGTACTTGTAGCTGACACTGTCATACAGTCACAGGTTACTTAGAAGTCAACAACTTTTATGTTATGTTATTACATAAACAATAAATACATAAGTAAATAAATGCAGTGGCAGACCATATGATAAATAACATTATCCATATATATGACTGTTATTATATATATAATGATCTGATAATAAAGGATATTAATAAAGAAGGCTTTTTTCTCCTGTTCCAAGGTTAGTGAGTCTAGATCTATATACTGTAACTGTGAAGCCATGTCTTTATATTCTGTAAATTCTGGACTAGATCTTAACTTCTCATAATCCACACCCTGACCATCCATGTACTTTCCCTTTAATCTGAAAACAAAATACCAGAAATTAGAATATACATGTATTTTCCAGTACCTTCCAATTCTTAATAGGCTATCATTTTCTTATCACATGCACTCTGTATTTTTATAGGACAAAATTGGTTGGTTTCAATACAAGGGTGGATTGCATTGGAGTAAAGAAATGATGGTTTATTCTTCAGATAATATTCGTTCTCTTATATTAAGATGGTCAGTTCCAGGACTCAGTCGCTGGACCCAATTGCTTTCAAAAAACTGCAAAACAAACATTTGTCTGCATGACTACATTGTACTTCCATCATTGACACCTATTAATCAGTCCTGGCTTTGTAATATAGAGATTGTTTATAAAATTGATTCCCAGTGGGGTCTCATCACAAACTTGAGAATAGGTATTTACCAAAACAAACATTTGTCTGCATGATTACATTGTACTTCCATCATTGACACCTATTAATCAGTCCTGGCTTTGTAATATAGAGATTGTTTATAATTTGATTCCCAGTGGGGTCTCATCACAAACTTGAGAATAGGTATTGACCATTTTTTTTTTTTTTTGCCAACCTTTTTATGATTCTTTGTAAAATACACAACAAAAACTTGTAACAAAGATAGCTTGACAAAAAACAAGAGTAGTCCACAAGACTTAGACAGTAGACTGTAGCTCATAAGGCCTGTCAATCAAAAGACAGTGTAGCTCACCAGGCCTGTTAGTCAAAAGACAATGTGGTTCATCAGGCCTATTAGTCAAATGATAATGTAACTCATCAGGCCTGCTATTTCGAAGATAATGTAGTTAAACAGGCTTGCTAGTCAAAAGACAATGTAGTTCAGGCCTACTAGTAAAAAGAAAATGTATCTCACAAGGTGTGGTAGACAAAAGACAATGTAGTTCACAATGTATATAAAACAATTAAAGCAATATGGGACTTTAAAATCACTATTTGAAGTTTTAATATAAAAGATCAGCAAGTGAAACAAGCTCAGAAAAAAACATTTATTGTAGATTGGTTGGTTGGTTGAATTGCATCACATAGCTGTATTGAATTTAACCTTTTAATGAATGAAATAATTCATCATTTATATATTTTAACAACAACAACATGGACTTTAAAATCAATATTTAAAGTTCAAAAATAAATGTCCAGAGAGTTAAATAATAAAAGGTCAGATTTTGAATTTAGATATCATGGTATTTCATTACAAAATAATTACACGTACATGTATATACTTGCTCACAACACCTGGCAAATTCTTCACATTTATAATTCATCATTTTAATTAAAAACTTCAAAAATTCAAAAATACCCTTTCACATAAAAGTCTGAAATAAGGGCTAATCTACCTGTAGTTTACCTGGATTAATTAATGATTTACCTACATGTATATACTTGCTCACAACACCTGACAAATTCTTCACATTTATAATTCATCATTTTAATTAAAAACTTCAAAAATTGCTTCAAGCATAGTAATTTTTCTACATTAAACTCAATTTCACCCCCTTAATGGCTCAGAGTAGAGTTTCTGCCTCAAGAGTTGGAAGTTATGAGTTTAAAGCCCAGCCGGGTCATACATATAGCATTAAATTATGAAATATTGGTTTCTTGCCTGGTGCTTGCATTCAGAAGACAGTTTTTAAGGGCATTCAGTATGTTTGAACTTTCTTAATTTATAACAGAAGAGTTCCAAAGATTCAAGCATTTAAGAGCTTGTGGTTATTTAATATTACTTATGTTAGTTTCAAATCCTATCCACACAGATCCTTGTGTAAGAAAGTTTTTCAGTACACTTGCTAAAGATCAAATGTTATTTCCAGGCTCTCTGGCATCCTCCACAATTCCAGATATGACCATCTTGATATAAATGAAAAATTCTTGACTAGGGCATATTAAAACACCATTACTTAGCTGTATATCTAGACAAATCTATATTCCTTGTTAATGAAAAGATTTAACAGTACTCTAGTGACCTTAAACTATAAGCTGGAATAAAAAGTAAAATAACATTCTTTGTTAATATAAAATTTATTTATCTTTATGTGTAAACTGACAATATAATCTCTTATGTCTGGTTTGACACAGAAAATTTTTATAAATTGCGAGTAATTAAAACAATTTAACAGGCTTTACTTCTTTTTAAAATAAGCTGAATTTCAATTTATTTATTAACATTAACACGTATAAGAAATTTTATATAACATTTGAAACAATGATTTGTAGTGTTTGATATTTATAGAAACGATTATTTATTTTTTAAATAAATAAATAAATAAATCACAAACCCTTTAAACAAGTTATATGCTCAATATCTACTTTCTACAAAATATTTATATTTGAAAAAAAAAATCAGGTTAAAAAATGTATAATTGCTATTTTTGGTGTTTTTGCTATTTATAGTAATTGCGGCAATCTTGAATTCAAACAAAGTGGCTTGCTAAAAACAATCATTTAGTCTATCTTGGGACTTTCTACACAATTTTTGATTAAAACTGGTTAAATGGTTTCTGGGAAGATTTTCCAAAAAAAAGCTAAATATTGCACCTTATTTGTATAATACATGACAATTAGGTTAATTATAAAATTCTATATAAAATTTAAAAAACTGTGACACTGTTAAATTCTACTAATGCTATTTTTTTTTATTTCAAATTTGAACAAAAATGGTTTAAAAAAGGCATAGTAGCAGTTTTTGTGTTTTCCTATTTACAATGCTAAAAGTGGCCATTGATGTTAGATCACCATTGGTACAAACTTTAATCTAGTCCACTGAGAAATCCTCCACAACTTTTCTTTGAATTGGCTCAAGTTTAAATTTTATACATGCAAAAATGTACTCTCATTCAGGTTCACACACTTCACCATGCCATATGACTCAGAACTGTTTGATTCAAACAATGTCTTTAAAGTTATCCATGAGAAAATATTTTTTGGCATATCAGAGTTCTACTGAATGTGTCTTTTTTATTTATTAAACTGTTCAACTATGCTTAATTGAAAGATTTCATTTTTTTTTATATTCATTTGCAAACCACACTTGACCCTACATGTAAACAAAGCTAACCTCTCCAATATTTACCTATGGAAAACAGTTATACATGTACTTTAAACAAATGACATGTTACCTGATATTTGACCACCAATTAAGGACAAAAAAAAATTATCTTAAGATATGGATGTATCATTTATTTCACATTAACAGTCATTTTTTTTTTTTTTTTTTTTTTTTTTTTTTTTTTTTGAAAGTGGAATTTGTAAGTATCTTGTTAGTTCCTGTACCATTTATCTTGTTTTAGGGGTCAAATGACCAGGTTAATCTTGTTGCACTACACAAAACCCCTAATATTTACAGTGCTTAGATAAGACCATGAAGTAATCCTTTAAATTCATAAATAAACATTTGCATCCTACACTTTGGTAAATGATGCCCCTACATATATATGGACTAATCTTTAGATTAAAAAAATAGAATATTCTATTCTAGTTTATATATGTATTTTAACGATATAAATACCAAGTTCAAGGATATGGGTTATCTCTAAAAAGTCTCTAGACTTACAAAAATGCACCTTTAATCATATGAGGCAGTGTTCTTAAGTAATCTCAATGTAATATAAATGGTCAATCAACAAAATAATTTATATTTTCTGGTAAATAACCTTGACCCCTTACCTTTCTTCCCAACTTTTTACCCCCCCCCCTTTTTTTTTTGAGGGGGTGGGTGCAGAGGTGGGGGTGGGGAGGAGGAAGAAGGTGGCACAGTAGCTGAGTGGTTGAGAAAAACCTTCAAAATCAAAGTTTTTCACTGCTGTGGGTTCCACCACAGTCTACCCAAGTAAGAAATGTTTAGTCTTGTTGTTGGGCTTGTTACCAGTTAAACAGACTGAGTTAGGTCTGCAATGTTTATCTACAATATTACAGACAAATGTAGTGTACTAACACGCAAAGGTTTCCATATGTGTGCACTGATATGGTGAAGATCAGAAACTCTTGCACATTCATGTACCACATTGTTCAGATTATTCTTCAAGATTAATAAAACTGTCTCATCATGAATAGCTAACAGATTGCTGATGACACAAAAAAAAAAACATTCAATCAACTAACCAAATTTTTTTTAAAGCCCACTTATATATGTCCATTGTGAATGTGGGGTACTCTTTAAATGGTGGAATTTTCTTAGTCCACACCCTATAAAATTTACAACTATAGGTGTTGAAATGATTTATGTTGGTTAGAAGTAGCAGGTATTTCATTTTACACAGAAATAAAAATAAAGGCTTTTTACACAAATTGACTAAACAGAGTGAAACACCATCACAGTGTCTGAAATCAAATTTACTTAACATTGTAATACACCATCACATTTTCTAAAATACAACCTACTGAACAGATTGAAACATAATTAAACAATGATGATAAAATATCTTGAATTTTAAAAAACTAATACCATATCCCTTCAACCAGCACAACTTGCAAATTTTCTGTTTTCAATCAAGGCAATTAAGAGAATTAACAAAAAATTATAAGTTTTTAGGAAAATTTACAGTTCAGCAGGACTTAAAGAATAGTTACAGATAAACATTCTTGGGTCTGAGAATTGTAACAGGTAAAATTATGCTAAACACCTATATAATTATCATATAGGTGTAAAGTATTCATAACTGTTATGAATTCCAAGTTAATCAGTCTCTCTCTCTCTCTCTCTCTCTCTCTCTCTCTCTCTCTCTCTCTCTCTCTCTATCTATCTCTCAGTGTGTGTGTGTCTCTCTCTCTCTTTCTTTTTCTCTTTATCTATCTCTCAGTGTGTGTGTGTGTGTGTGTGTGTGTGTGTGTGTGTGTGTGTGTGTGTGTGTGTATGTGAGACAGAAAGCAAAATATGGTTGTTGGCCTACTTTTATTTCATTGGCATTTTTTTTTCACAGATAATAAACACAAATATGTTAGAAAAAATCATTTTGAGAACACAATAAAATATTTCCTTTTTTAGCATAACAAGGTTTTAAAATTTTGTTTAAAAAATCTTCTCAAGTAAATTACAATCACGTTTTATTACTTGATTATCGTAAAGTGGATTATAAAAATGCCTACATTTCATTTGTGAATAAATCAATTTCAATTTTTTTTCTCAAAAAACAAATTAAGTGTTTGTATAAATAAAGCAGTAAGAAAATGTTAGGTTAGACACCTGTTTTATTTTGCTGAACATTAAACTAGATTGATCAACTTTCTGATTTAACACAACGAGTGCCTCTCACTGTTGACATCTGAATCCCATTTGGTTCAGATCCAAGTATGAGAAAGGTTGTCAGATGTATCCAGATTCCTTCACCATCCTAGAACTGATTGCCTGGATATAAATAAAACAATCCTGACAGGGAAATAAAAACAATTACTCAACTTAACTTGCATACCTTATTACCTACATCATGAGTAATGGCATAATTTTATGTCAGTTTTTTTTTTTTTCAATTCTATACAAAAAATATCAATTTTTTTTTTTTTTTTTTTTTTTTTTTTTTTTGTGGTAAACAAGCATATTTCATATCATAAACAGTGTCTCCAAAAGTGGAAATATGGAAAAAAAAGCAAAAACAAAACTGACAAAACATTGCATGTATACTTGATTTCATATAATTTAGATATAATTTGTCACTTCCTTGAGCCTTGTCATAAATACATTGTTATGCACATCTGAAATTATCTGAAAAGAATAGAATGTGCTGGTATTTGGACACTTTGTCTATATGTTGACAAACAAGGCAATTGGTAAGTACCCTCTGGCATTCAACGTAATATGTCACCAAGGATTGGATGGAATTAATGTTGTTTAACATCCAACTTATATTCTTTAGATTATATCAAAGTTATCAATTGTGGGATGGTGGGAGAAAACCAGAGTTCCCGTAGAAAACCTCCGACCTTTGACAAGTGTATTGATAAACTTCTTCAACTAGGATCTGTGTGAGCTGGATTTGAATTCAAGCAGTGAAAGGCATTTTAGATCACTCTGAAATCAAAGCCCCCTATGTAACCAAGAACATCATTTCTAGTGTAAACACTGCCTTTATCAAGGTGTAAAATTTTAATAGTGGTAACACTCCTTTCTACAAAAAACAACTTTTGGTTATTCAGGATGTAACAGGAAGGAGAAAAAATGCAGGGTCGGAGTGGGGATTGAACCCGGGACCTCCCACACTATAGGCGAGTGCTCTACTAACTGAGCTACCCAAACCGCTACATTCCTCCCCTGTTATTCTTGAGTTTCCCATAGTCTTATCAGAAATCTCACCCAAAATTCCCTCGGATGGACTTTATATGGCCGGATATTGACAGTCCACCACTTTCGATGGCCACACTGTCCACCAAAATGTAACAGGAAGGAGGAAAAATGCAGGGTTGGACCAGGGATCGAACCCAGGACCTCCCGCACTATAGGTAAGTGCTTTACTTACTGAGCTACCCAGACCACTTCAAGGATAAAATAATGTAATTTTCAGGTAGGACTAGATTCAAATAAGTGAACATTATCAAACTTGTTAAGGCCATTGTATTTTCTATGCTCCATTATCACATATCCTCAAGGCACCTAAATTCGTTGAGTATCAAATTCGTGGCAGTGTGTTTACACCTGATATCATTTATAGGAAGTACAACACTGCACACACTCAAGGTCAAATATGCACACCAATGGTTAAACATTCCATACTTTGTTAAAAAAAATTTAAATATGTCTTAAACTGGTAATATAAAAATATTGAAAGTTTCAATTTTTGACCGATTTCACTATTGCCAAATTATTCTCAAAGATATATCTTTACTTTTTAATCACAATCATGTAAAATAAAAAATGATGTAAATTATGTCATCTGCAAGAAGAATGTCTGGCCTGTTTACCCGATCATCATCTGAAACTTTTTGTGCCAAGTAATACTAGTTATTAGGGTCATCAAAACCGTGTGTCTCTTACGATGTATCTAGTAAAATTCATGCATTTTTTACTATATAATATGATGCAAAATGACGTGAATTCTGCATGTCATACTGGAAATGCATAATTGTTTGTATTCCTCGTTATAATTTTGTAATCAATAATAATCCAAAATTTTGCATTGTAAATATAGACAATGGAAAATATAATTTTTGAATTTTTTAGTTTGGTAGGCCCTAACCAGGAGAAATCCAGTGATCCAGGATAGTTCCCACCAATTTGGTCACATTTTCCAAATGGTGCCTGCTTCAAAGGTTTTGTTTACAAACAACGTTTTCTGATATATTTAATTTTTAAATGAAAACAACTAATTTTTTTCTTCTTTTTAAGACAAAGTACTAGCATTGTAAAACGGGATTGATTTTTTACTATTGACTTTCGGTTAACCATTAAATTTAGCAACAAACTGTTAGTAACACGAATTTTGGCGACCCACGACAGGAGGATACATAGTGACTCCAACAATAACAACTTAACAACATATTTTTTTGTTGTCAATAATAAAAGTAACGAATATAGCGGCTAAAAAGTTTTGGAAACAGAATTTTGGTCAACATTTTTTCTCTCACGTATACATCTTGATACATCGCATCGGATGAGTTGTGACAGCGATCAAACTTCTTCCACAATTTAACACCTTGTTGCGCAACTTAAGGTTACCAATGTACCAGGTAAACCGAAAAAGGTGGGGCATTATTTGTAATCTTTTATAAAAATCACCGACATGACAGAAATGTCATTCATTTTAAAATATAAATACTTACTTCAGCATACATTTCTGTAATTTTTTCGACAAGTCTAACGCTGATTTAATCTGTTCTTTTGAAGTCGAATCGGTGTTAAAAACACGAACCTTCACTTCTGCCGCCATCATGTTTATTTTACGTGTTGCTATACTATCCCTGCAGAATTATGTAGAAGAGCACCACTTCGTTGTTGATGTTGTTGTTGAAAATTCTTACGAAATATTGGCGTACCTCGATCGGATTTATGATGGTTATATATAGAAAGGGCTATTTCGTGTAAATAATATTTCATGCTCTGTCACTCCTGATTCTGAAACAGAAAACATTTTCAGGATCCGAATACTTTTGTCAAAATAATTTATTTTTCTGTTTCTGTTTGCCTTTTTTCTTTTCTTTTTTTTTTTGTTTTGGTTTTTTTAATCATCGCCAGTTGTCAACTGCAAAATTTTGAATTTTTATATAAAAAAAAATAATAATTAAATATTCAAAATTTCGCAGACAACTGTACGGTCACACAATGCTGTTCTATAGAAATTATGGCAAAGATTATTTAAATTGAAACAATAGTAGTGAATATTCAACCAAGTTTGTCACAAAAGTAGTATAAACTTGAAGATACAAAAATTGAACAAAAATACAAAAACTTATCATTATGTAGTTAGAAGGCAAATAAATTGCCGAAAACGACGGCCTTAAAATTGTCCAGTTTACTTGAAACCTCATATGTTAAAAAAAGAAAGTATAGCCTGGAATAGAAATAATAAAGACTAAAATGATCTTTTTACCTTTACAGTCCCAAAAATTTTCGATTACAATTCATAATTTCAAAGAATATTCCAATATGATTTTTAAGGCATTAAAACTTAGTTGTAATACGTGTAAGCTTTGAAAATATCAGCGATTTGTCTCTTCCTATTTACATCTTTTTAAACCAGAATTATGTACTTTTTGTTTTGAAACAAAGGAAACTTTGGCCCACTTGTTTTGTGAGTGCAGCTATAGTCGATCGGTTTGGTATGGTCTTCTGGATGAGTTATATAAAAATGTGGTATATACATTGAGAAAAATTCACAAAACTTTGTTTTTGGCATAACAGATCATCCAAGTAAATACATTATTAATCTCTGTTTTTTTTATTATTTAAAAAATATATTTACTCATGTTCATTCAGAAAGACCATCCCAAACTATAAAACAGCGTTGCAACTAATCAAAGACTACAGAAATCTAGAGATGTTTTCTTTATATATGTTAAGTCCTAAAAAAGCTAATTATATTAGACAGTCATGGGAGTTAATTAATTTATTATTTGATATGGATGAATAATAATGTTTATGTTAAAACAGTGTATTTATATTTGTGACATGTGATAATGTATGGAAGATTAAATAAAAACTATTAATACCAAAAAAGAATCTTTTTACACCTAATTAATGAGGGGTGATAATAGCAAGATACATCATTTTCAGATTTTCACAATAAAACACGTTTATATGATTAAAACGTAAACAAGAAAATCACACACACACACACACACACACACACACACATATATATATATACGAATTATAATTCGAGGGAACGAATTACTTATGCGTTGGAACGAATTATGATGTAAACAGTGCCGAGTTTGCACAATGGCATAGACTGGGGTCTGCTAGCAAAGTTTTTTTTCAGAATATATAATTAGTTATTTAATTTACTACAGTAAATTATTATCTCTCGGTAAACAGAGTACATTTATGGCGGGAGGGGTGGTTCTCTCTAGTACTGAACTCCCGTTTCCTCCACATTCTATAAGAACTGGATGCTTCGATATGAGCAAACTATGATAACCTTTACTGGGGCGTGGAGGATAGGAATTTACTGACTGGTGCCCCGCTTACAATCTTTATTATTCACTTTATACCACAAATGTAATGTCTGTGTTAAATCATAATATTCATTCATTTATTATTATCTAAACGCCTCTTTCCAATATCTCGCAGTGTTTAAAGTTTTCAGATAGCATGAATGAATGAGAAACAAAAACGGCCGAACACCGTAATAACAGGGGCGACCATGTCCAGTTTGTTAGCTCGGATTGTACAAGCACGACCGACCAACCCCCTTTTCTTCAGACTGAGCCGTCTCAGTTTCTTGTTAAGTGTTAAAGAAACAAACCAAAGATGCATCATTCCTTTATTCTGAGCCAGTTACTACTATTGACCAACTAAACCGAACCAACCGCCATTTATTATTTCATAATTATAAAAGTAGATAGACTACTTGTCCAAGTATTAAAACAAGATACCCATGTGTGTTATCGCTTACCCGAGAACATTTCCAATTTATATTGTGTTTTATCATTATTATTAAAGGATTGCTTCAAGAATTTTACCTCCTTTGATTGGGTACCGAAGAAACAATACCCGGAATAATAATCATTAAAACAGTAACATGATAGTTTGGAAACGAGCCATTGTAGCATTTTTATCTTTGTGACCTTGACCTTGAAGAATTCTTCTTAAGCCAGTGTCTTTGAGAGATGTGAATGTCATACTTCATAGAAAAAAATAAACAAATTTCTTTATGGGATAACCTATCGTTAACCCCTTAAGCCTAGCTGGAATCATGAGAAAATAACTGTAATTTTCATATAATTTTGTCTTATACCAACCCCTATATATTATCAAAGTATATGACTTGAACTTTTTGTTTCTAACATATAAGTTCAGAGATTGGTTACCATGGCAACAGAATTTTAATTTTAATGAAAAGATTAAGAAAATTTCGTAAAATAATGTTCCTGGACCGATGTTTTACTTAAAACATGGAATTAACTATTTGAAAATGGCTAAGAATTAATGGATCGAAAAGGATAGTTTGATGAAACTCAACCTTAATTGTATAATTTTTTATCAATTATCAAGTTCTGTATGATATCAAAATCCAGGTATACATATACTCTTACAATTTAAAAAGTCATTAAAATCTCTAAATTCTATGTTTGAATTTTAAAAATGGTATGTATTCAAGTCTGATTTTCAACATCTCTCTTTCTTATTACACTAAAGGAAACCTGATATATTCTGACAGATGAGAAATTGAACTTTATGTTTCTTCACAAAAAGGTCAGATATTGGTAACCATGGCAAAAGAATTTCAATTTTAAGGCAAAAATTAAGAAATCATCGTAAAGAATACTGTTCCTGAGCCCATATTTTACTTAAAGCATGTATTCAATATTGGAAAATGGCTAAGAACAGACAAATGTATATCTATTTTATTCAAATACTGTATACCTATGGCGGTTCATAAGATCCGTTATAAAATGACAAATAAAATCTTGGAAGAAAATAATAATAGCTAGAAATGTAACAGAAAAAAGCGATATTGCTGTGTATTGATTTCAGAAAAATTATCAATTTATTATGTGGTTCATGTACATCTTGGAGGATAGGATATATAAAAATAATGATAGGGATTTGAAAAGTTTTTGAAATTATCTAGGGGGTCAGACGCACCATATCATGTACTCCACTTGGTCCCCAAGTGACTTGATGCTCGAATAGTCTAAAGCGCATGTTTACGGATTACAGTGTCTCTTGCCGCCTCCGCCTAAATCCAATGTGAAAAAGTTAGTTCGTTTGCTGAAGATGGGAAGTTTTCTCTTGGCACTCTGGTTTTTCCCCATCATCCTAGAAATAGCTGCTGCTTCAATATAAATGAAAGAACCTTGACAGGGGCATAGACACAATAACTCCACTCCACTCTCTAATTTGTTTGCGAATATTTGTAAATATTAATTTACTTTAGGCGTGTTCAATTCGTCAGACCAGAAAAAAAAATAATAATAAATATCAGATCAGTATACCCCACGGTTAAGTAATTCGTTCCCATGGGTTAGTAATTCGTTCCCTCGAATTATAATTCGTTCCAACGGTTTGGTAATTCGTTCCCATGAATTATAATTCGTTCGTTCGAATTATTCAAAAAAAAAATATTTAGAGGTCCTGACTGCGCTTCCGTAGTTTCAAACCCCCACGAACTTATCTTTCGTCCGTTGATTGGTAAATTACCTTGATATTTGATTATTCGGAGTAGGGAGGAGGGGGTTACATGTATAAAATCAATACTACTAGGAAAGAGTTCTCTTTGTACCCCACTCACAAATACAATAATGTATACTACACAGGTAAGACATGGTATATATATATAGTATATTTTTAGTGGGGGGAGGGTGTTACAAAGTTACCTTGTAATTTAAATACAGGAACTTCAAAATATTGCAATATGAAAGACATGTATTAGAACCAAAATCAACCAACAGAAAAATCTATTTTTTGGAAAATGAAAGTCCAGTTAGTTAATTCTAAAAACAAGAAATGAAAGAAACAAATTGAAGGACAATCATTAAGAATACAAGCCGAATGACTGCAATGGGGGACACCATATTACAATAGCTTTCAATTAAAAAATTATATAGGATTTCAAGGCACCATCTGTATCTGGTTGAAACTAATGTGTTGGACTGGGCTTGATCGGTGGCCGGGTAGCTCAGTCGGTAGAGCATCCCGCTTGTATCGGAAAGGCCCCAGGTTCGAGTCCCGGTTTGGTCGCTGCATTTTCCCTTTTCCTATTAAAATATATATCATACTCGAGAAACATCAGTTTCCAAATTGATATCAATACCCCCCCCCCCCCCTCCATAACCAAAATTGTGAATGAAGTGTTGTTTAGTAATTCATGAACTTTTAGTGTTGTTGTAGCTGATATAATGAAGTGATTTACAAGATTTTCTACTCTAAAGCTTTTAGCCTTGTGGTAGATCGTTCGCTTATCGCCTGGAAGGGCCATGTTCGAACCTCAGCCAGGACACTCGGTGTTTTCTTCTTTCCGTTACAGAAAAAATAAATGCTAAAACCGAGTATACTTTATATCCAGATCATGGTAAGAAATTTTCGGTTTAACATTATGTTACATAAAAAAATTGACATGATAAACATCATTAGCTTACCTGACTGGAAACCAGCATGAGCTTATGGCATGGCAAAGTGTGTATCCGTGCGTCCGTGCGTGCATGTGTAACCAACGTCTTTGACACCTCCTCTGAAACCACATGGCCAATTTTCACTAAACTTGGAAGGGTGCATTATTGAGTGAGGGTTTTACAAGTTTATACTTTTGATTGTCTTATTCGCGAAAGCAAAGCTTTCTCGAATATAGGTGTCACACGTGTGAACGCTTAACCCGTTTTTGTGTCCGTTACAGAGTTTAGCTCTCTCGTCTGTAGATTGAAGTTGAATAAGGGCAGGTAACCCAAATTAGGGTGATTTTCATTCTATTGATGAAATTGTCATGGTAAATCGTGGCTGTCCATTGACTAAGATTGAGTTAGTGAGCAATAAGTAGGAGAATCGAAAGAGAACGGAGTAGTTTCCTGTATTTCAGGACGGACTTTATTTTGATGACGTCAGACGGTGCCCCCTCCATGATCGCTTGTTGAAAGATCTCTGTCCTATGAATTCTTGCCGAATAAATCGTATGTATGCAAGAGATTAAATATGACATTTTTGAGTCACACGGTTTGTGATTTGGTCATTTAAGTCCACATAGTTTATGATATAGTAATTTAGTGCCACATTGTTTATTATATGGTCATTTAGTGACACATTATTTTTATATGATCACTTTGAGTCTCATTGTTAATGATGTGATCATTTTGACTCTCATAATTATATAATATTGTCATATTGTGTAACAATTGGTTTATGAAATGCTTATTTCGTGCTACATAGTTATTATATTGTCATCTATTTCCACATGTTTATAATATGGTCATTTAGTGCCACATGATTACTTCTTTGATCATTTTAAGTCACATGGTTTGAAATATGATCATTTAGTGCCACATGGTTCATGATATGGCCATTTTGAGTCAGACAGTTTATGATGTGGTCATTTTCAGTCACATTTTTTATGATATGGCTATTTTTAGTTACATGGTTTATGATATAGTTAATTTGAGTCACATGGTTTATGATATGGCTATTTTGGGATATACAGTTTATGATACGATCAGTTTAAGTAACATGCTTTATGCTATGGCCATTTAAGCTCCACACGGTTTTTGATTTATTATTTTGAGTCGCATTGTTTAAATATGATCATTTTGGGTCACATAGCTTATGATATAGTCATTTTGAGTCATGTGGTTTAAGGTAAGGTCATTTTGAGACACATAGTGTATGATATGGTCAATTTGAGTCACATGATTAATGATATTGCCATTTGAAGTCAAACACTAAGATATGGTCAGTTTAAGTCACATGATTAATCATATGACCATTTATGTGGCACATGGTATATGATATGTCCATTTGGAGTCACACTGCTTTATATGGTCAGTTTGAGTCACATCGTTAACAATATGGCCATGGTATATCGCATGTTTTTTTTAATTGATCATTTTGAGTCACATGGTTAAAACTATGTTCTTTTTGATTCACATGGCTTTTGATATACTCATTTTGAGTTACATGATTTATGGTATGGTCAAATAGTACCATGTGATATATGATATAATCATTTTTATTACATGGTTTATGATATGGTCAGTTGCATTCACATGGTTTATGATATGGCCATTTAGTGCCACATGGTTTTGGATATGATTGGTTTGAGTCACATTGATAATGGTATAGTCCTTTTAAGTCGCATGGTTTATGATATAGTCTTTTGAGTAACATAGTCTATTATTTGGTCAGTTTGAATCACATGGTTTATTATATGGTCATTTAGTGTCACATAGTTTATGATATGGTCATTTTGAGTCACGTGCTTTATGATATTGTAATTTGAAGTTACATAGTTAATGATATGACCATTTTGAGACACACAGTTTCTGATATCGTCAGTTTGAGTCGCATAGTTTATGATATGGTCATTTAAGCTCCATGTGTTTTTTACCTGTTAATTTGAGTAGCATCGTTGAAATGTGATCATTTTGAGTCACATGGTTCAAGTTTATGCCATTTTGAATCACACACTGTATGATATGGTCAGTTTAAGTTACATGATTAATTATATGACCATTAAAGTGGCACATGGTTTATGATATAATCATTTGGAGTCACACTGTTTGATATGGTTAGTTTGAGTCACATGTTTCATTATATGGCCATGGTATATCACATTTTTTTAAATGATCATTTTGAGTCACATGGCTTTTGATAAAGTCATTTTGAGTTACATGATTTATAATATAGTACCATATAATACATGAAATAATCAATTTCGTCACATGGTCAGTTTAAGTCACATGGATTATGATATGGCTATTTTGGGACACACAGTTTATAATATGGTCAGTTTGAGTCAAATGGCTTATGATATGGCCATTTGTTGTCATATTAATTAGGATATGATTATTTTGAGTCACATTGATAACGATATAGTCATTTTGTGTCGCATGGTTTATATGATCATTTTAAGTCGCACGGTTTATGATATAGCCACTTTGAGTCACATGGTCTACCATATGGCCATTTAGTGTCACATGGTTTATGATATGGCCAATAAGTACCACATGGTTTATTTGGTCATTTAGTGTCATGTGGTTTATGAAATGGTCATTTAGTGTCACATGGTTTATGATATGGTCAATTAATAGCCAATGGTTTATGTTGTGGTCATTAAGTGTCACGTTGTTTTTGAAATGGTCATTTAATGTCGCATTGTTTATGATATAGTCTTTTTAAGCACATAGTTTATTGAATGGTGTATTTATGCCACCTGGGTTATCAAATGCAACCGAAAGTTTTTTATATGACTATTTATTGTAACATGGATTATGATATGGTCATATAATGTTAATGTTTTTGATTTGGTCATTTTCAGATGCACGGTTTTTGATTATTTATAAAAATTGTGTTACTTGGTCTGCAGAATGGTATTTGGTCAATTAACGAGGCGATTCACTCAGTAGTATTATAGCCAATAGACATTGCACACAACATGCCTCGCTGCTGTCTTTCAATGCACTGCAATGTGAACATATCTACCACTATACCTACAGAGGCTGTCAACTTTACATGACATAATCTTGCACAGGGCGCGAAATTCACATCCAATCAAACATTCATTTGTCTTTCGCGAATTTCAGTACTTTCAGTACTTTGATTATTGGAAGGATATTATTTTAACTGTTAACAGTTAAAGGGTGTTCAGTTTGACTAAAGAATATGCAACGTTTATTGAACATGTTATAAAAATACTAAATAATTTTTAATTAAGCGATATATCTTCTACATCAGTCTTTTTTCGGGTTGTTATTTTGAATAAAGAATGTTAAATTTTACTTCAAAACGTAATGAAACACTTATGATTTTTTAAAATAAACGGTGTCCTCTTTTTCAGGTTGCTATATATTTAACATGTTTAAGTTTCGAATACCAAGATCAGAGAAATCTGGCATACTATAAAGACAGGTATTTGGGATATTTTGTATTCTAATTATAATATATTTGGAAGAATGGTACGAATTGATTATGGTACGAAATGGTTTTTGATATGGTACGAAATGGTTATGGTACGAAATAACTGTAAAGCCTCGCTTACAAATACAAGGACGTTTACAACAACGCCAGTATGCAGTATCCGATATTAACACGATTGGTATGTGGACTTTTACCTAAAAGAATTCCATTATTACGACAAACACTCCATCGCAGTATCCAGGAATCTGCGGTCATTTCCCCAAGACGTATTTACATGTTTAAAAGCGTTCTGAACTATCCTAAAAATACAAATGCTGTACCATTTTGCACGTCAGTAGAAACCCGAGATCCAACGGATCGTTCCAAAGATAAAAGTGATGAAGCGGATATACATTATGTTGAAGTTTCGGGTCTCCCATTTATTTCAGATGAAAATGATATAAAAGGTTTTTTTGGGGATGTGGTTATTGTTGGTGAACCACAATTACTTAAATTAGAACATACACTAGGAAATCATTGTGGAAATGCCATGTTAAAAGTAGCAGGTGTCCAAAATGCTAAATTATGTCTTGCAAAAAATGGATCAAACTTTTTAGGCAGACGATTAGATATAAGAATACATTCAGAAGTAAATGCAAATGCAGTTATTGGAGAAACTGTTTTAAAAATTAAAAACATTCCTTTTAGTTGGAAAACGACAGAATTACATGATTTTTTAGTTCAGATGGGTGTTGACGACATTTATGAAATTATCATTCCACCTTCTGCATATAAAAATACTTCATCTGGTAGAGCTTATGTTGCTTTTTTTAATCGGGAAGCAAAAGAAAAGGCTGCAATAACTTTAGATAACTTGGAATATCCAAAGGCCGACGATAAGACTTTGACATTTGAAGTGGAAGATTCAAGTTTTTTGCAAGCATATTTTGACCGGTCTCAAGAAAGAAAAAAAGCAATAAATGAAAGGAAGAATCAAGTGAAGTGGAGATAATTATGTTATAGACAGGATGAACTTTTGGCATTGTGAAGTAACCAACTAGAAAAAAAAGCCAGCAAAATGACTTGAAATCAATTATCCTACAATCATGTATCAATGCATTTAATAAAAAAAAACATAGAGAATTTGTGTAATAATTAGTTTTAATAAATAGATGTTTATGAATAAATTCTTAGGTAATGAATTTCTTACTTAAAGTCTGAATCCAAGTATGTAAGGATCCAGTGGCTGAAATGCTTGGGATATTCAATTTTCCAAACATATACACTTCACAGCAATATTTTAAAGCTGCATTAAGTTTTCCAAAGAAAAAATTAAAACGGTGCTAATCTAATTAATGAGGTTCCTAATGAACAATGTTACATTTGGTTCAACCATAAAAGCTTGAATAAATACAGAAATTACAGTATTTACCCAGCGAGATGCAGCATTTGGGATCTAATATTAGAACATCATCAAAACCAGTGCATTTAAACACAACTTTCAAAACGGTGAAATAGGATAAATTAAACACAGAACTTCGTTGAATTTGTCGTTTGTGACTTAGTAAGGGATACATAACACCATTTCAAATACATGTGGGTATTAATGAAGGACAATTAATGCAATCTGTCATGTTTCACCTTCGATACTAGATTTTCTGTACATCCGTGTGCATGCTCCAAGCTCATAATTACCATCGTAAAACACTGACCAACCAGTCAGAGGATTCTGTTTATTTACAGCTAAAAGAAATGAAATTTTAGAAAATGAATGTCATGGATCGTGGTTAGAAGATATCTATTTTTAAAAAAATATATTTTTAGAAAATCAAAAAAAATTCAGAAAATTGAAAAACTAAATGCAGCTTTAAAATCTCTAAGCTTACTTTGGACATATTAGTTTAATCTTTGTCAAGTATATCGACTCCATTATCAGAAATTCAATGGTGCCTTTAAATTTAAAAAAAAAAATAATGAGATTTTTATAAAAATAAATGAGAATCTGGAGCTTTTTTAAATCTTTCTATTAGAGTGATTGACATATAAACTGGAGTGACACACTAATGTATGATCCTGTGGGTCTGAAGACACTCAAGGTGGCTGTTGTTCATGGAGCCAGTTTTGAGAGTGCACCCACAGGTGAGGCGGTGTGTGTTACCATATGCTTACTGCTGGGACTTTCTATTTACATGGTTTATTTGTGCCTATCCACACAATCAGTTGTTCCAGGACTTGCTCCTACATACATATTTGTATCATTTTTGTTTTATCCTACAATGGATCTTATTGGTTATTCCAAACAAAAATCAGTTATGGTTCTTTTTAGAAAATATGCTAAGGTGCTTATTGTATTGTGGTATACTGGCCTTGATAGGTGGCTTGGAAGCTTAGTCTGTAGAGTGTCCTGCTAGTATTTGGAAGGTCCGGGGTTCGAGTCCTTGTTTGACTGCTGCATTTTTTCCCCTTCCTTGTTCATAAGTTCAAAGGTCAAGGTCATAGTTGAATAAGACAGCTTAAATTGTTAATTATCTTGAAAAATGTTAACTTTTAATATAGGCATAAATACAAATGTATAAGAATATTGTAGGTATTGATAAGACAATTATTTGATATATGATTCAAGATCATAGGTTCAAAGGTCAAGGTCATAGCTGCACAACCATACATGAAATTGGAAAATGGTTTGGATATTATTCATTGTACTATAGTTACTACATGCATAGTAGCTACTAATAAATGAACTGTTGGTGGATGTTTCTGATTAAGTGTTGTGGCAGTTTAAAACTTAAATAAATTTAAAAAGTTTCTGTAATTTATACATTGTATATTGCACTTTGCAAACAATTTTGGACATAGTCAACAGAATTCTTTTTATGGTTTACTTAAGTATTGCTACTGACTCATGCAGTTCTTTCGCTGTTACACGTTGGATCACTGTGTGATTGAACAATTAACTCGGGACCAATGTTAGGTTAAAATGATGTTAAAATGTTCAGCATGACAAAATTTAACAAGAGGCCAATGGGCCTTAACGCTCACCTGAGGATATGTCCAAAAGACTATATAATTGGTACTGAAACTTTCCAAGTTTTCTCAAGTTAAGAACTGCCACAAAACTTAATCGGAAATATATCCACTCGCATTTCATTTATAAGTAGCTTATATAATATGCATGAAGTAACTGTAATGCAATGAATTATTTCCAAATCATTAACAAATTTTTTGTATACTTAACCGACAATGTCCTTGACCTTTGAACATATATGACCTTGAACCATATATGATCGTCATGTCAATATTCTAATATATATGCCTATACAAAAAGTTATTAGTTTTCAAGATAATCAGCAATTTAAGTCTTCTTTTGCAGCTGTGACCTGACCTTTGAACATATGACCTTGAACCATATATCAAAATGATTGCTGCCACAATATTGAAATATTAGAATATTTTAGGTATTGTGACAACGATCATTTTGATATATGGTTATTTTTTTCAATTATCTTGAAAACTGTTAACTTTTTGTATAGGTATATATATTAGAATATTGTAGGTATTGCAGCAACGATCATTTTGATAAATGGTTCAAGGTCATGTGTTCAAAGGTCAAAGTCACAGCTGGAAAAGAAGACATAAGTTGTTTATTATCTTGAAAACTTTAACTTTTTGTATAGGCATGTGTATTAGAATATTGTTGGTATTGACATGGCGATCATATGTTTCAAGGTCATATATGTTCAAAGGTCAAGGACATAGTTGCATAAGTATACTGAAATTTGTTTATGATTTGGAAATTATTCATTGCATTAAAGTTAACGGTACTTATGCATATTATATAAGCTACTTATAAATGAAATGCGACTGGGTATATTTCTGATTAAGTTTTGTGGCAGTTCTTAACTTGGGAAAACTTGTTAAGTTTCTGTACCTAATATATTGTCTTTTGCGCATTGCAAACAATTTTGGACATATCCTCAGGTGAGCGTTAAGGCCCATGGGCCTCTTGTTTTAATTTTTTTCATAAGGAACCAGAAAATATCTACGGTAGTTTAGAGGAGGGGATCTTGACAGTTCAAAAGTTATAATAAAGCCCCACCTGGCACCACCCCTTGATGGTACCCCTTGAAATTTTTTTATATGAATTGATGTGCTTTGAGATGCTGATCACAAATATATATGGTTTTATAGTACACAACAAAGCAAAATAAACGATTTTTTTTGTAAGACCTCACCCTCCTCCCCAATTGAACCCTTGGAGATTTAAATACCTGAAAGCACAGCTTCAGTGGTACAGGAAGTTTCTATTTAAACTTAAACAAGATTAATTGATGCATCTAGGAGAAATCCCGCGGACATAAAGTGATCAGGTGAAAAATGAAAAAAAAGAGTATTATGTAATGATGGATGCTTCATTACAAATAAGGCACCCAAAAGAATAAAGTCAAACTGTATTCACCTGCCTTTTTATTTCCATGACAACAGTCGCCATTTTGGATATTTTAAGTGGCAAAATAAGTTTTACACTTATTATACAACCTTTCTAAAAAATTTAAAAAAAAAAACACTTAATTTTCCCACCTTTTTTTTATTTCCATAGCAAAGGCAGTCATTTTGGAAATTTTAAGCCCCAAAATAAGTTCTACACTTCCTATACAATCTTTTTGTAAAATTTCTTTCATTTTGAACAATTTCATTGGTACAGGAAGTTTCCCTTTTAATTCAAACAAGATTTTAGCTCACCAGAGCTGAAAGCTCATATGAGCTATTGCTATCCATCCTTGTCTGTCATCTGTTGTGCGTCGTCTGTCATGCGTTATGTATAAACTTTTAACATTTTAATATTCTCCACCAAAACCACTGGGCCAAATTTGATGAAACTAGAGTTACCATCATGTCTGGGTGAATGCCTTTCAGATTTGCACAAATGAAGGAGTTATGTCTCCTTAGGGTCCCATAAGGGGAAAAATAGTGAAAAACTTTAAAAATCTTCTGCTCTGAATGTACAAGAAATATACCTTAGTTATTTCGTATGTAACATTGTTAGGTCATTTAATTTTAGATTTGCATAAATGGTAGCCATGGGACTCAAAATGGGGAAAATGGCAAGGTACTTAGTGGGAAAATTGCAAAAAAATTATATATTTGTCAATTTTTTTGTAAAGGCATGTATATTAGAATATTATAGGTAATTATACAACAGTCATTTTGATGTATAGCTCAAGGTCATAAATTCCAAGGTCAAGGTCACAGCTGCAAAAGAAGACTGAAAATGTTAATTATCTTAAAACTATAAATTTTTTGTATAGGCATGTATATTAGAATATTGTAGGTATTGACATGGCAATCATTTTGATATATGGTACAAGGTCATGCATTCAAAGGTCAAGGTCATAGCAGCGTAAGAGAACTTTAATTGATAATTATTTTGAAATCTATTGACTCTTTGTATAGACATGTATATAAGAATATTGTAGGTATTGACATGGCAATCATTTTGATATGCGGAACAAGGTCATGCATTCAAAGTTCAAGGTCATAGCAGTATAAGAGAACTTCAATTGTCAATTGAAAACTTGAAAACTATTGATTTTTTGTATATGCATGCGTATAAGAATATTGTCGGTGTTGATTTGACAATAATTTTGATATATGGTTCAAGGTAATATTTTCAGAGGTCAAGGTGATAGCTGCATAAGAGAACTTAATTGCTAATTATCTTTAAAACTGTAAACTTTTTGTATAGGCACATGTATAAGAAAATTGTAGGTGGTGATTTGACAATAATTTTGATATATGGTTCAAGGTTGTAGGTTCAAAGGTCAAGGACATAGCTGCATAAGTATACTGAAAAAGTTAATGATTTGGAAATTTATCATTGTGCTTCATGTACTACATGCATATTAGATATTTCTATTTAAGTATGGTGACAGTTCTGGAGAAAACTTGGAAAGTTTCTGTACTTAATATATTGTTTATTGCACTTCGCAAACTATTTTGGACATTTACTCAGGTGAGGGTTAAGGCCCATGAGCCTCTTGTTTTAAAAATTTTATCGTCAAATATAAATTAAACGCATGTACTTTAAAGCCCATTTCAATTTTACTGAAGTTCTTCCAGTTAAGGACATTGGTGTTTGATGTTACCTTTTTAGTGCAGAGGAAGGAACTTTTTTTTCATATTTTGGGTTATTCTTTCTCTCTTATTCTGGTATTTCGATAAAACATTTCTGCTTTAAAACAGAGCAAATAAGTCAGTAAGGTACTTAGTTGATGCAGATCAAATATTGTGTTCGTCAAGGTCATCTGTAGTACATGCACAATGCATTCCAAGATGGTCGCTATTACTCTAAATAAATGAAATGGACCAATAACCGTTACAGGATTAATTAATTAGCTGAATTTGTTCATATTTGATGTAAAGAAAGTAAATGTATCTTTTCTTACTTATATAATGGGGTTTCAAGACTTTTTGATGACACCATTTTCACAAAAAAGCCCGTTATTCAAAAAACCTTCATCAGAAACTGACAGAAAACCAAATTGGTGCGAAAGATCGTAAGTTGGTGTGAATTAATCAAATCTGGCATCCAAGATATGGCCACTGGTACTATAAATAGTAAAACAGAATAATATTCATTACAGACTCTTCAAAAATTAGATTTTGTTTTAGATCAGGAATACAAGTTAATTCTACTATTGTATGAAATTATTGACCTAAATTGTTGTTAATGAATCTATGGTGCAATCTAGTGTAACTCCTTTCTTTGTCTGAAATGTTTTGAGCACCGCCTAAACATGTGGCTTAGTTTTAATCTAAACTCCAAAGATTGTTGGTTCGAATTCTGTTTGGGACATTTTGTGACCTAAACAAGTTATTTTATTTCACACTGCTGCCTGCCCGAGTTAGATTAAACCTAGCTGGCGAAAGGTGCTGTGACCCACTAGCTCGCGCTTTATACCAATCATGGGCGTTTTAAATGTCCCTAGACCATTGGCAAGTTGGCAAACAAGGCTCTTGATTTTATTTAAGGGAAATTTTAATAGTACTGAAGATATTTCTTAAAAATCCATTTAACATAAAAACGTATAGTAACAAGAGGCCCATGGGCCTTAACGCTCACCTGAGGAAATGTTCAAAAACTTGCAAAGAACTTAATTACAAAAACTTTACAAAATATCTCAAGTTTGGAAATCCGGCAATAATTAATCAGAAATATCTAGTAACATTTCATTTATAAATAGCTTATATGCATGATTTAAATAGTACAATGAATAATTTCCAAATAATGATTTTGATCTTTGAACATATAAACTTGAACCTTATTTCAAAATGGTCATAATATCAATACGTACATTATTCTAATAAACATGCTTGTACAAAAAGTTAATGGTTTTCAAGATAATTTACAATTTCAGTCTTCTTCTGCAGCTATGACCTTGACCTTTGAAGATATGACCTTGAACCATATATCAAAATGATCATCATATCAATAATTACAATATTTAAATGTATAAGTCTATACAAAAAGTTCATAGTTTTC
The DNA here is from genome assembly GCA_029721355.1 of Tegillarca granosa. Lineage (NCBI taxonomy): Eukaryota > Metazoa > Mollusca > Bivalvia > Arcoida > Arcidae > Tegillarca > Tegillarca granosa. The sequence goes on from CM056601.1 coordinate 20,659,236, forward strand.
AAGATAATTAACAATTTCAGTCTTCTTCTACAGATCATGACCCTGAACTTTCAACATATCACCTTGACAAATATATATCAAAATGATTGTCATATCATTACCTACAATATTCTAATATACATGCCTATACAAAAAGGTAATAGTTTTCAAGATAATGCACAATTTCAGTACACATATGCAGCTATGACCTTCACCTTTGAACATATGACCTTGAACCACATATCAAAATGATTGTCATATCAATACCTACAATATTCTAATATACATGCCTGTAAAAAAGCTTATAGTTTTCAAGCTAATGCACAATTTTAGTATTTATAAGCCAAAAATAACATTTCAGGGGCAACAACTTCTACATAGATTATCATATAGTTACGAAACTTTTTTAAGTTTTGTCATGGGGAACATTTTAACAATGTTTTGAATTCATATATCTCTTATATTTGCAAGAAAATTGCCTAAAACTGTATTAATCACAAATTAGGTCATGAACTTGATTTGTGACCTTGGCTCTATTTTGAAGGTCATTTCAAGAAAAAGTCAATACTGAAAACCCAATGTCATTATCTGTTCAATTAGTCGAGTTATAACAATTTGAAGCCATTTTACGAAATTTTTAAAATTAAACGCAAAAAAACTCCCAGAGGGTATCCATAACTCAGTAGGCAGTACTTTGTTCTGTCAGAAAATGTACCATTTAACCAAATTAACAGCTGCCTTAAATTGTAAAATTTGTTTAAAACTAAGGTTTGTTCCCTCATGCAAAGCATTCCTTAGCTGGATTTTGATTAATATAATTTTGGAACTTTAGATTCATTAATTTCCAACTGTTTGGCTTATGTTTTTTATTATCAAACTTTTCGGTCTTAGTGTCACTGATGAGGAATGAATTTCCGAAATGTGCACATCTGACACATCAAAATTCAACTGGTATTTGTGTTATATATTTACCCATTTTTCGATCAAATTTCACGAAATGAACAAACTATAGGCTTAATATCCTAGAGAAGCCAAATATCCCATCAGACTTTTTCTCCCATCATCGGTTTCAGAGAAGAAGATTTTATAAGATTTTTTGGACCCCTAGGTCACTTTGACCTATTTTTGGTAGCCATGGCAATGCCATGAACAAATCTGAATTGCACCGGCCCATATACGATTCTGACCAAGTATCGTTTAAATCTGTCCAGCAGTTTTGGAGGAGAAGTCGAATATATGTGTTAACGACGCACTCACACATGCACGAACACACCCACATACACACGCCGCGCCATGCCATAAGCTCACATGACTTTCGGACAGGTGAGCTAAAAATATAAATAATCCCTGGAAATTCTTGATGCGGTGGAATATTGTTAAAACATTGTACACACTAGCAATTTTATAAATTTTAATTTCAGTTGTACTGTAACATTTATCTTCCATTCAAATTTCAGTTTTGATTCGCCAAGCTAGCACTAAATTGCAATCAATATCTAATAAACATTTTGTATTTAGAAAAAAATATCAAACATTTTGATTTTAAAAATCTTTAATCACTTTTTACTAGCAATGCCAACTATAAACTAACAATGATGAATAACAAATAAATATCTTACAGCTGTAAGTAGAAACTGTAAAATACAAAATCACAGACATAGCTTTAATGACGATCACAAAATCAATAGAGGAAGGCAAGTTATTTCTGTCCAAACTCTATATAACTCGTAACTAGTTTTCTATCACAAAATCCATCTAAAGTAAAGTTACATTACGTTCCTATAAAATAATTATCAAAAGTAACGCTTGAAAATTTAACCTTTAAAAGAATTCAAATCCATGATAACCCTCTTAACTAAACTTGTTTTAGAGTAATGCTATTTAAAGTTTGACATAATGTCAATTTCATTGTCAGTTAGTGGGAATAGCCGGTCTTGTTTGTTCCAGGACATTTCGAGATTGTGCTGATAGAGATTTGACTTGGAATCCCGTTAGGTTCTCCTGACTCTCCCGTACAATATGGAACATTTGTTGTTTTGTCTCTATCAGACGGTAAATCACCACGTTCTGTCGCTTCCGGTTTTGTGATCTGTCCATCTTCCGGTTGATCACCATCTTCCGTAACATCTTCTCTGACTTGATCAGCTGTAAAAGTTTTTATGTAATGTAACTTTGTAGGATCAAACGGTGAAGTGTGTCCATCTTCAGTTATTAAACTTCCATCAGCTATAAAATGAAAGAAAAACATACGTTACCAATATTTACATTGTTATATTTGACCGATTACATTGACTACTTCAAGAAGCCCCAAGGACATCGAGGAAATTAAAAAAAAAAGAAGTAGAAGAAAATACATCTAAAAATCAGCTTTGTTAACTTGGTAGAGTTTTGTATGTCGATTGTATACTTGACAAATATGAAGTTTCAAGCTTCTAGCCTAGCTAGTTATAATTATTATATAAAATTATAATTTTATATGTATTAAAATTTTTATATGTTGATTTTTTTTATTTGATAAATTTGTAAGCAAGAGAATGGTTATGATCTAAACAATTCGAAATATGTTAATGTCATGTGCAGAATTTTGAATGCTTACAAAAAGAAATATTCAAAACGAAAAAATTCAAAATGTGCACGTGGCAATAGTAATAGATAGATACGACCCAACGGTAAGGCTTCACGTTTACAAAAATCTGTAAACGTTTACACGTATAATATTAACCAAAAGTCACCGACAATCGATCATCGGCGATAATCGCGACATCACTAACCAAAACACTTCCGTTTACACACAATGTGTCTCAAAAACATAAGATGTTGTAGTATATAAAAAACGACTTGCTTATAAGCAGCCCTCAAAGTGGGTTTTAGAGACAATTGGCCAACTGGCTACCATTTTAAATTTTCAGGTGGCCAACTGCAATTCCAGGTAACCAAGTACTTATTTTAGGTCGCCAAGCAAAAAAAAAGTATAATTATTATAAAGAAATTTAAGCTTTTTATAATGTTTGTTAAACAAATTAAAGAAATTTAAACGGTGTTGTGTTGTTGTTGTCTATTTATTTGATCATCATGAGAGATGCAACGTATTCTTTTGATATTTTATCCGCCGTTAACTCCGGGTCTGGCGTACTTTTTCTTTTAAGAAATTTCGTTTAAAGCTGCATTAAGTTTTTCAATTTTCTGATTTTTTTTTTGATTTTCTAAAAATATATTTAAAAAAAACCAAAAACACAGATATCTTCTAACCATGATCCGTGACATTCATTTTCTAAAATTTCATTCCTTTTAGCTGTAAATAAACGGAATCCTCTGACCGGTTGGTCAGTGTTTTACGATGGTAATTATGAGCTTGGAGTATGCGCACGGATGTACGGAAAATCCTAGAATCGAAGGTGAAACATGACAGATTGCATTAATTGTCCTTCATTAATATCCAGATGTATTTGAAATGGTGTTATATATCCCTAAGTCACAAATGACAAATTCAACGAAGTTCTGTGTTTAATTTATCGTATTTCACCGTTTTGAAAGTTGTGTTTAAATGACCCAGGTTTTGATGACGTAATATTAGATCCCAAATGCTGGATCTCGCTGGGTAAATACTGTAATTTCTGTATTTATTCGTTGAACAAAATATAACATTGTTCATTAGGAACATCATTAATTAGATTAGCACCGTTTTAATTTTTTCTTTAGAAAACTTAATGCAGCTTTTAACTGAAGTTGAGACATGATTATGAAAATGACCTATCGTCCTCTAGCTCACACATACGCTTGACAGTGACAATAAAAAATGCCAATGATGAGTCAAGCACACAAATGACTTTGACTATTAAACTCTGAAGCGAAAACGATACAGGGGAGTTTGCACTTGAAACGGAATTGCGACTTGCTTCATTATCACACATACGCTTCAGAGTAACATAAAGAATGACTTTTGACTAAAATCTGAAGCGGACATGATACAGATCTCATAAATTCCGATTTCTGGTCGCCGCTGATAAAATGAGAAGTGGACAAGCTGGCGACCGTTTTGAGATTTAAACTCGCCAAACACAATTCTAGGTCGATTTGGCGACCATTTTAGTCGACAAAATTGAGGGCTGATAAGTCTGTAATGAAGTTAAATGTTAAACTTTTGTCCCCATACATTTGATTGCTTAAAAAAGTGCATCTTTTGAATTTTTATCAAATTTTATACATTCTAAAGTACCACACGAAAATCACGGTCTAAAGTTCGTTCTATGACATCAAATTACTGCATTACAGTTGACAGTCAAGATTCTTTCACTTGTATTGAGCTGTTTAGCTCTGTGATGGTGGGAAAGCCAGAGCGCCCTAAGAAAACCGCCGAACCCTCGACAAGCAAACTGAAACTTTCGCACACTAGGCGGTGAGAGACAATGTGATCTGCGCGTGCGCTTCAGACCACACAGCCACTGACAATCATTCCTTAACTAAGTTTTCCTTAACTTTAATCTGGCAAATTTGAGATTTTAATAACTTTATTAATTTTAAAGAAATTGAAGAATTTAAGGCGTCATTTTGAAGATCACATCAATCTGGAACTATCTGTATTTAGTCTTATAACAGAAGTGTAAGAGTAATTCAAAAAAGAATGGTCAAATTCTACTAAATTTAAGTTAGTGAAAATCTTAGTCAAGGAATGATTGTGAAACTGGGGCCAGTACTAATGAAATAGTACTATCAAATATTTTGCTGTAAGTATAGTGGCTTATATATGACATCGACATAATTTTAGTCCACATAAAATTATCTCAACATGTAGGACTTAATATCTCGACAAGTCGAGATAATATCATGAAAAGTTGAGATAAGTAACATGACTTGTCTCGATAAAAATAAGTCGAGATATTGAGATAATTATCACGACTGGTCAACTTAAGTATCGCGGCATGTCGTGGTATTAATCTCAACTTTTTATTTTGGTATCACAACTTTCTATGATAATATCTTCACTTGTCAAGATAGTAAGTCGATATGTTGAGATAATTTATGTCGACTAAAATTATGTCGATGTCAGAAATAAGCCACCATATAACATGACTTGCCTCGATAAAAATAAGTCGAGATATTGAGATAATTATCACGACTGGTCAACTTAAGTATCGCGGCATGTCGTGGTATTAATCTCAACTTTTTTATTTTGGTATCACAACTTTCATATCTTGACTTGTCGAGATATTAAGTCGACATGATTAGATAATTTTATATCGACTTAAATTATGTCGATGTCAGAAATAAGCCACCATACTGTAAGAATTGAAAGCCTGGCGTTTGTTTTATGCAGTCTTTGGTCGACCGGTACTAATCTCACCTATATTGAAAACTTGAGCAGCAGCGGTATCCGGATCTGTTGATCTGGCGGGAAGATAAACACCTTGATCACAGTTCAGAACTTCGGATACCTGACTAATTTTCTCAGGGACTGGTTCAGAATATCTGAGTTCGTATGCTTTGCTTTGGTTGTCTTCCTTGATAAAACATGTAAAGATAAAATTTAATGTTTCATGCTGCTTAAATCGAGAGTTTTATATTGTAATTAAAAATTAGTTAATTTAGGTTCAGTGCCCATACACAATCGAAACATTCAAGTCATTTCGGCACCAAGTCAATTCAGCACCAATTTAAACGGTCATTTCGGAACCAATATAAAGTCAATTCGGCACCGAAGAAGAAGATTCAATTCGGCACCAGAAAAATATTTATGTTTTTTTTTTTCAAAAAATTATTTTAGGTTTTCATGTTTGTGTACAGATTTAATATTTAATTTTTTTTACTTTAGTAAGTTTAACAAGTTTAATTACAATATGTTAATTTTACAGTTATCATAAATATTATGTCACAAATCACTAGACCATGTATAATCATCATATAACCACCTTTGAAGTCGGATACCAAAGGCGGCAGAAAGCAAGTGATATGGGTCTGAAAAGACCTTATTATGTTGGTACAGGTATTAGGAAGTTTGATAAGAATTTCTTTTGAAGTGTGAAGGGCTTGTGGAACATTAGAAATACAACATCAGCTAAATATAATAATGATAATGATGGTTATTAATATTATTGTTTTTAGTTGTTAATTACGATCTTCTGTGGTGTTTAGCTAATTTTTCTAATGACCTATTGCCGGTACCGAAATGACTTGGTGCCGAAATAACGACATGTTGACGTCACGTATATGTATTTTGCAACAGTGACAGTGAAAATTTACACATTTTCTTTTAAAAATGACGTAATAACATTTAAAATTTGTAATAAAAAAATCAAACCTCTTTATATCACAGTGTCTTCTTATTATTAATCAAAAATTGTTCGTTGACCTACTTTGTGTTATGCCGTACGTAACAGATGTTACCTCATTTGGCGGCCACCCAAGTGTGTCACAGTCAACGTAAACAATGTGACATTGTATCCATGCGCCACTGTACACAAAATAGTTCTATGTTTCGATACTGATATCGAACATTTTAATACAGAGACAACGTTTGTAATTATAAGGATTGGTTTTCAATTTTTGCAAAGTTATTGAAGCATAACCCGACGATGACGGATAACAAATTGTATAAAACGCGTAACGTAGCGGTTTTATATTTATCGTCGGGTTATACTTCAATAACTTTGCTAAAATTGAAAACCAATCCTTAATTATCTGTTGTTTTTAATTACTTTTTAGCAATTTTTTTTACGTTTTTTCCAGTCATATATCAGTTTTTCCAATCATTTTCAAAATCAGTATAAAAAGCCGATTGTGAATTCATTGGTAGATTAAGTTAGAAAGAAAGCTTTGCATTCAGTTTGGTAGAGTATGTGATAAATACAAAACCACACATGTGATTTTTGCCTATGTATCGCATGTTGTCAAGTACTTTGATTCAACTGCGACAATTGTCTGTTTTACATTAAAAAAGAATTTTCTAGTGTAATGACAATAATTTCACACGGATGTCTTTTCCTGTCAAGCTTATACAGTGCTTGTATACATGAAGTTCTTTAAATAACATATTAGCATGAACTAAAGTACTATATTTATACGCCAAACAAAAGGTGGATGCTGTATTGTCATTATACCATTAAGTTACCTATCCGAAGACGGGGACTAGGGATGGCTTTATGATCGGTTGTCTTTTTCCTCAGTACGTTGCTTTCGTTGTGTTTTGTTTTTGATTGTTCGTAGGCTATTTCAAATAATGTTTTAATGATATCTGTATATTTATTCTATCATTTATAAGTAATAAAATTTCAAAATCGAGATTATTTAACATACGTTTGATATACAACTGTTATTATATGGTTGTAAATTTACATCTAATAGCTACCCATTCATTTTCTGCAATTTCTAAATCATGCGTTTTGAAACTTGACAAGCGTCCTTTTTTTCTTGGTAAAACAATAACATAAACAAAGTTACGGAACTGAACATACGTATCCGTATCTAAAGCTGTTAAATATATATATATATATATAAAGAGAGAGAGAGAGAGAGAGAGAGAGAGAGAGAGAGAGAGAGAGAGCTCACAAATACCTGTTCATTTCCATTTTCTGGATTATACAGCAAGCCACGTAATATCCCATCTAACTCCTTATTTTGTAACTCTATCTTCTGTATATAACTTTGTTGTTGTAAAATCACCAGTTTTAATTCTGAAATCTAACATTGAAACAGTTCTTATTACCAATTACTTCAACACATACATGCACTTACTACTAATAGAATGCATGGTGTTTTACGCCCCAGTCACGATTCTTTCAGTTATATTTAGGCGGTCAGTTAAGGGATGCTGGAGGATATCTGAGTGTCGCCAAAAGAAACCACCGAACATTGCTAAGCGAACTTACAGACTTTTTCAAATTTGATCTGCACCGAATGGAATTTAAATCTAAACCGCGTGAGCCACAAGCCGTTGCTTTAAACCACATGGTCACTAAGATCTAAATCCAATGTTGAAATTTTGATATTTTATCCAAAACAAATGAAATGTTGTTTACTTGTATTGTTCCTTTTCGATGAACATATAGAAAAAGAAGAAGAAAGAAAGAATGATTATGGCCACCATTATCCTTCTAAAATTTTGTAAAAGTGACTACCGGCGTCCTACCTTCAGAATGGCGCTTTCGTTGATAAATGCTATCACAAATGAATAAATTAAAGTACATTTTGTACCACATACACGTATAAAAATTATACGCCACGTCGCCATCGAATTTTACATTTCACTTTTCCCTATTATAGTTATATAAAATTTACATGTCTTTGGGTATTTTAAGCGGGGTCTGTTTACTGATCAATGTCTATTACCGCATAGGTTCGAATCCGGCTTAGGCTGATTCTAGTACGAAAAATATTTGTAAGTTCGCTGTCCGAAGGTCGGTGGTTTCCTCCGGCTACTTGGGTTTCCTCCGACATCCCATAACTGGCCGCTTCGATAAAAGTGAAAGAATATTGACTGGGTGTTAAACACCATTCATCAAATCCAATCTTTTTGAAGCGTTGCCTGTGTTGGCAAGTTGTTTATAAACAAATTTTTATTATAAACGCGTGTTCAGACAGAAAATTATTTTTATCCAATATCACTTTATTCACGCGCCCCGGCCGGGTCTGACCCAAGACTTGAAAGTGGATAGTGACTGTTCTTTCGCCAAGCACTCGGCATATCGAAATGAAAGTCACCGGTTCTTTCGGATGGGAACTTAAAGCTGCATTAAGTTTTTCAATTTTCTGATTTTTTTTTTTTTTTTTTTTTTTTTTTTTTTTTTTCTTTTTTTTTTTTTTTGATTTTCTAAAAATATAATTTTTTTAAAAAAATATATCTTCTAACCACGATCCGTGACATTCATTTTCTAAAATTTCATTTCTTTTAACTGTAAGTAAACGGAATCATCTGACCGTTTGGTCAGTGTTTTAGGGTTGTAATTATGAGCTTGGAGCATGCGCAAGGGTGTACGGAAAATCCTAGAATCGAAGGTGAAACATGACAGATTGCATTAATTGTCCTTCATTAATATCCAGATGTATTTGAAATGGTGTTATGTATCCCTTACTAAGTCACAAATGTCAAATTCAACGAAGTTCTGTGTTTAATTTATCGTATCTCACCGTTTTGAAAGTTGTGTTTAAATGACCCGGGTTTTGATGACGTAACCATGTTCTAATATTATAACCCAAATGCTGCATTTCGCTGGGTAAATACTATAATTTCTGTATTTATTCGAGCTTTTATCGTTGAACCAAATGTAACATTGTTCATTAGGAACATCATTAATTAGATTAGCACCGTTTTAATTTTTTCTTTGGAAAACTTAATGTAACTTTAAAATAAACGAGGTACCGTGTCACGGCGTGGCACGATAAAGAACCCTGCTGTATAATGCCATCAGCGCAGCGCACAGGCAAAATTTCTGCACTTTCGCCTATAGCTGGCGACGTCTCGATATAAGTGAAATATTCTTTACTGGGACGTTAAACACCATTACTCAACTCACGCAATCTTGCTGGTTTTATACAAGTGTTAGCGTACTACTTCTTAAAGCTTTTTTATCTTAGTTTTTATACTAAGTTGTTCCGAAGGCCGTAATACTTTTATATGCATTATTTCATGAAAATTCAAAATTAGCACATGGAACATGTCACGTATTTATTTTGTTATTTCTTGCAAACATTTATTCCAAACTTGCGAGACTAGTTGCGTCTAGTTGAATGTTATTGATTCTTTGTTTGTGATGAACACATATCACAATCAAAGTTTAACTATCTCTTATAATTATTCCAATCCTTTGGGGACTTCGATAAAAGTTTAAGATACACTTTTTACCCGTTTATTTTGAATTTGAAATAGGTAATGGATAAATTTGAAACTACTAAGCGCAAAAAATACAATATATTGATTAAACTTCATGTAACTACATTAACCTTTTGCAGCAAAAATAAAGATGCTTATTTATCTTTAAACATGATTTACCTTCATGCGTCTAGAAAAGTCTAAAGCTAAAGCGTGTCCTTCCTCAAACCTTTGTTGCGTTAGATAATCTATCAGCGATTCTTCAATACAAGATTTTTCAGGATTTACTGGTCTTTTAACCATTCTGTCACCAACTGAAAGATTAAACACATATATATAATAAAGCGGGGCCTCGGTGGCCGAATGATCTAAAGCGCGCACTTATACCGATCTCAGTGCCTTTCACCGCCTGGGTTCGAATCCCAATTTGTTTGTCGGTTCCCTTGTCTAAGGTCAGTGTTTTCCCGGTGCTCTGGTTTTCTCCACCATTACAGAACTGGAAGCCTCGGTTTAAATGGAACAATCTTGACTGGATCGTTAACACCATTACTCAACTCAGCTCATAATAAAGCGAAAGCATTAGCACTTTTATTGTCCGGTTCTAGAAAAATTTTGTTTTGTTGCTTTTCACAACTTCATGGATATTTTTACAAATATAGCAATGTTTGTTCTGTTTCTTGATTTGCAGTATAAATAAATCGAGGTCTCTAAAATTTTGCTGCCACCGTATCACGTGACTTGCAATTAAAACGGGTATTGCTTCCCTTTTATGGCACTTGTTCTTTAATAAATTTTGGAAATCGGTTAAATATGCTTGAGCTATATGTGCCTCATGTATTTTGGTGGCACCCCCCCCCCCCTTTCAAGTTGTATCAGAAAAATGCGTAGAATTCGTCGAACCTGAAGGTCCTCACGAACGGAGCCCGTCTTGACGGTCTTTTGCTATCTGTAATGTATATTGGGTACATGGGCAAATTACAAAATATACTTGGAGCTTGGTTTCTGATTTAATTCTCATGGAGCAACCTTGGATTCTGGGATCGTTTTATTCTCGCTCATTTTAACCTTTTTTTATTATTACTCACATGGTGTTTTCATTAACATAAGAAAATATGCCTTTTGTTATTTTTAAGATAAACTAAGAAAAAAGAATTAAAACAAATGAATTCCATGTGCACAGTGTAGTCCACTACAAAGACGATAACCAGAAAAAAAAAAAAAAAAAAAAAAACCCAATGCGAAAAAATTGACGCACGACAGCATTTCCGAGACCTGCTATAGTATAAAGCGCGGTAAAATGAACGTTCTCAATTTGATGAAGCTTTTGCCATAAAAGACAATGCCTATTAAAATCATATTAGATTTTTCAATTAAGTACACTTTATAGACATCATCAATGAGATTCATCTATAAAATCCTTATAATAGTATTAACTTGTGAACAAAAATACACTATATCTTACTTTTCTTATACAATATTTTTTCCGTTTTTCCTTTTCAAATCTTCGTTTTTCTTTACTTCATCAATTAACTCCTGTAACAATTCTCCATTGTAATTTATTTCATCTTTCATCGCATCACGTGACCTTATCCAGTCTCTTTCTTTGACGTCAATGTAACACTGTAAGTATATTTGAAAAAAAAAATAAACATTTCTTCGGAAACTTAAAATACTGAGAATGAAAAAAATGCAATCTCCAGGAAGTATTTTGTATAAACTAAAATGCGATAAAAAAAAAAAAAAAAAACTTACCTGTAATTTTTGGTGATCGTTCTTTAATATAGCATATGTTGACTGGATTTCACCGGCCCATTTTTCCACTCTTTGTGAATGTTTGGCTGCTAAAGCTCCTAACTGAATTGTTTCTGTTATATATAAAATTATATTTTAAAAAATGAAGATTGATGCATTAACACATAATTCATTATAAGTTTAAATGAAATAAAAACAAAAAGTGTATGATGCGTATGTGTTTACGCCCAGCTAAAAAAATTCACTTATATTGAGACTAACAATTCTAGGATGATGGAAGAGATCGGAGTGCCGGAATAAAATCGCCAACCTTTGGAAAGCAAATTCACAGATACGACGACGATTAAGTCACAGTTTACATGGTTCCTTGACGTTATTCATTTGCGCATATTATGTAAGCAATTCGATAGTTCTTGAAATTGGAAGCAAAAAAAAATTAAGTTCGCGATGTAGAAAAAATACCCTTATGGTATTTTTTAATTTTTTGAAAAGTTTCACAGGTCCTTTTAAACAGACTTTAAAAACCAAAGCCCTGTGTCACAGAATGTTGATTTTCTGAATTTATAGGAAGGAGAAGATTCAAAAAAAAAAAAAAAAAAAAAAAAAAAAAAAAAAAAAAAAAAAACCGGGAAAATTTCGTAACATGGATGTCTTTTGCACTGTAAATAAAAATTGGATTAAAACGAAATCAATGTAGACTTACCTCCTACTTCTGATATAAACCTCTCAAATCTGCCTTGCATTTCAACCATCGTGTGTTTTAGTTTCTCTAGACGTTCATTTGTGTGTGAGGTTGATTCCGTTTTATCGGAACCGTCTGTATTTTGAACCACTTCAGCTCTATCTGAACATGTTTGTTGTTCGTCTCCAGATACAACCTTTTCTGTTGTTGTTGTTGTTGTTGTTTTTGCTTTTTCTTGTTCCGCATCACATAAAGACTGTATGTTTTCCCTTAATCTGATAAATGATTCTTCTAATGCATAATCACAGCATTCTAAAACGTCGATTTTTCTGTCATACTCGTGGAAAAAGTCCACATTTGCTGTATCTAATTCATCATCGTCGTCGTCATCGACATCCTCTTCTTGACAATCGTGAAACTGTTCCTCCTCGCCGTCGTATTCTCTCAAAGGGTTGTTGTATTCTTCCAGCATTTCTGGTAGTTTCACGTTACCTACACCGTCATCTTGTTTCTGTTCTTGGACAATAGGGGATATTATTTTGCCTTGGAGTGGAACTGGACGAAAGGACGTCATCACTTTGTGACTTACGCAAGACAAGTATATCTTCGCCAATTTCAGGAAAATTCTCACCGTTATGATTCATTTTAGGACAGCGTTCTTCAGTATTTATATTAATGTCGTTGATGTCACATGGCTTGGATACCACATCTGTCCGAAATATAAAAAATATTCTATTCAAATTCAGAAGAAATACACGTCACGTATAATAACTTTATCTGTTTTCAAAATTTTATTTTATGGAAACAAATAATAAATAGCACGTGACCATAATAATAATAATAATGAGTGTACTAATATAGTGTACCAAAATAATAATAATAAATGTACTAGTGCCATAGTTAGGTGGACTAGGTGCCATAGTTAATTGTTGTATACTTCGACTTTGAAAAAATGTAAAGGGTCGGAGGTTCAAAACCCGGTCGGGTCATACATAAGACAGTAATTTTGATCATGCTTCCCCACCTGATGATAGGCGTTATGAGGACAGCGTACCAACTGTTCTTTACCCAGTGCCAAAATAATGTGACTGGGGATGGTATTTTTATCTGTGGCATACCGACTCGGTGAGCTAGCACCTTAACAACCAGCCACCAGCACATTAACAAAAAGTCGTCCCTGAGTGAAGTTAGTACGAGACAGACTGACGCAATACAGATATCAGTGATGTCACGCATACGAACATTTTATTGGATTAAATCAGCCGTCTTAATTTTGACATTTATTTAAAACTAAGGTTTGTTACCTGATGCAAAGCATGCATAGCTGGATTTATATTCATATTTTCAATTATTGGCTTATGTTTTTATCTATCAAATTGTCGCCCCCTAGTGTCACTGATGAGGAATGATTTTCCGAAATGTGCACATATGAGCAAAATTAAACAGGTATTTGGTATTTGTGTTATATATAAATCCTTAGAGATTTATAAAGCTGCACTCGTCGTGAATAACTAAAATTGTTGATGCAACGTTATTAAACGAACTGTTGGAATCGCTGTGTTTGTGACAGTGAATTATGCCAAACTTTCATGCTGTAGAAATCTAAGTAGCTTCAATTAAATAATAGCGATTTTAAGTTACAACCAGACTCAAGCAGGTGAAAAATACCGAATTTAATTCGGGTTTATTAGATTTTCCTGTGAAAATTAAGCATATTTCACTGACACAAACGCATTGACTCTGACAGAACTGTTTATGACGCGAGTACATACTGTAGATTTACAAGATTCTACTTGTTATATCTATGACTAGTCATGGCTCTCTGTATTGTAATATTGATTGGCTTGCATAGTAAACAGTGAAAAAATTATTGGATCTTAGGTCTATGTGTTATAATGCATCTGATAGTTCACAACAGACGATAGACGTGCACTATGACTGATTCATTGGTTAACTTTTTGTTTTTTTTTTTCAAGATTTACCTGGATCTTTTGATCTCAAACTTTCTCTCTGAAAACATTGAAATTCATCTGTCGCTTCTTCCAATGCATCTTTAATTATCTCCGACAAAAGAATTCCATTTTCCTCTTTTATTTCCTCAAAAGATTCATCAGAATCTGTTTTAGCAGCCATCCTTGTATCTAACGCAGACAAAAGCGTCGTGAAAAACGTCACGATGTCCACATTTTATGACGTCACCACTGTAGATGACGTCACTATTAGCGCACCGACTCAATGACCACGCTAGGCCTATCAATCTTCACATAATGATAATTTATAAAATGTGTCTTTTTACATTTTAGTAACAAAAAAATTAATAATAATAATAATAATAATAATAATAATAATTGTTTTAATGTACAAAAAAAATTGTCAAAAAATTAATGATTGTATTACATTCCAAGGGTTTTGATAAAATAAAAAAATTCAAATTACATGTACGATGTTGTTATAATATTTGTATCATTTATTCCAAAGGTTGGGATCCGAAATAAATGGAATAATTTGCAGAGGTAGGAAGGAAAGACCGTAACTTTTTCAAAATTTTGTAAGATCTATGTCTAAAACATAGAAATTTAAATGTTGACTACCGTTTTTTTTTTGGTCAAATCGAAATTTAAAAAAAAATTAACAATAAAAATCTGGGCTCTTGTTTCTGAGACAAAGACTTATTCTTATACTATCGTCACAATTTTTTTTTTACTAATTTTATAATTATATTTTCATCCTAAAATGTATTTATTGATTTAGCTATTTAACAGGAGATAAACATAAAACAACTTTTGTTAATAACTAAAAGGTACTTGAGAAAGTGTCTTACAAGCAGTAACGAAAGGTCATTCATATTATTGGCAGTATTTAATATACTGTATATTAAAAACAAACACTTAATTTTTTTTTTACAGTTTTATACGAAAAAAGAATCAAGTAAAGCGTTAAAAATCAATATAAACGCGATAAGTGTTTAAATATACGCTTAAAATTGAAAAATATACTGTAAAAAATGAACGCGTTAAAAAAAAAAAACAAAAGTAACGCGTTAAAAAAAAAAAACAAAAGTAACGCGTTAAAAATCAATATTAACGCCTTATATTTTTTATAACTGGCCATTCAAATCATTAGTGGTATAAATTTACTGTATATTAAAACTAACGCATAAATTTTACAGTTTAACGCGATAAAAATGACAATTTACGTGTTTAAGTTCAAATTAACGCGTAAAAATTTAAAATTTACGCGTTATTTGCTAAAATATATAAAATAAATATATGAATTGAATAAAAAAAAAATAATAAACACGTTAAAAACAAAAGTAACGCGTTAAAAATCAAAATTAACGCTGTATTTTTATTTCTAAAACCGTCCCTGGTCACACTATTAAATAAAACATTTTTTGAGAGGTCAGAGTGTCTGATTGCTAGCCAGTTTGATTGGTTGGTGACTTTCTTCGGGCAGGTTTCCTTCATACCTGAAGTTACTGAACTGACCACTTTGATAGAAGCGAAAGAATCTCTCTCTCTCTCTCTCTCTCTCTCTCTCTCTCTCTCTCTCTCTCTCTCTCTCTGAGTGCTCGCGCTCCGTAAGTGGGAGGTCGTGGGTTCGAACCCCGATCGGGTCTGACCCAAGACTTGAAAGTGGGTAGTGACTGTTTTTTTCGCCAAGCAATCGGCATTACGAAATGAAAGTCACGGTTCTTTCGATGGGAACTTAAAATAAACAAGGTCTCGTGTCACGGTAGGCATCGCAGGATAAAGAACCCTGCTGTATAATGTCATCAGCGCAACGCATAGGTAAAATTTCTGCCCTTTCGCCTATAGCTGGCGACGTCCTGATATAAGTGAAATATTCTTGACTGTGACGTTAAACACAATTACTCAACTCTCTCTCTCTCTCTCTCTCCTCTCTCTCTCTCTCTCTCTCTCTCTCTCTCTCTCTCTCTGGTGCGATTAAGGAAAGATAACTCCTTCATACTTATCGTTGAACTACACTCATAAATTAAAAAGGAAAAGATTCTTGATTGTTGATAAATTTACTATTTTATTATAATTAATAGTTATACTTACAAAGTAAGAAAATGTAGAAATCTTTAAAAAAAAAATTAAAAAATAAATAAAAATAAAAAAAAAAAAAATAAAAAAAAAAAAAAAAGAAAAATGTGTGAATCTAAAATTAACAATATTCCAGCATTACCCTTTGAAAGCTTACAGTTTTCCATTTCATTTAAGTTATTAATTTATTTTGTCAATATATAAAGAAAATAACAAAGAAATGTCCAAGCTTTGGTTCCGCACGATGCACAATTTTATTCCAGAAGTATATGACATACGATTCTATATCGTTCACTTAAACTGCTAGATATTTGTAATCTGTTTCTAGAAGTTCTGACCATAACAAAATTTTGGAATAGTTCTTCCGAAATTAAATTTATCAATGTTTCTATATGTACACGTTTCCAATTTTTATTAAATAATTAAAATAAAATTGGAAAAAAGATTTACAGATAAATCTGTGTTTATAGGTAAAAAAAAAAGTTGACCATGCACAGGTGTTGAATATCATAACTAAGTCCAAAAACTAATCAAAACTAAATTAGGTGCTTCTGGTGGCAATTTCAATTCTTCCCAAATTACTGCAATATCATCTCTCACAACAGAAACTTCTTTAAATGAGTGGTCCTGAGGGATTTTTTTAACAACTGCAATGCCATGTCTATTTACAGACCTCCAGCCATGTCCCATCGAATTACCTGCTGCAATTTATGTCCCACAAAATGACATACCTCACCAAATGCCACTGAATATGGAGGCAAATCCGTTGAAATTTACCAACTCTTGAGTCCTTTATCTTTTCAAGTGTCTTCTTGAATAATCTCATAACAAAAGTTGAATAAAGGTCAAGGCCGAATCCTGAAGTGTGGTTTTCATTCTGCTTTTTATGTTTTTTAAAGAAATTTAAAGGATATTTTTCTGTTTAAAAAATCCTTATCTAATCTCTAGGTTATCATTATATCTCATTTCTTTCTACCATTTGAAGTCTACATTTCATTTAAAACTTAAACATTTTTTATTTTATTTGGAACAAGTCTGGTCGAAAACCTGGATAATCTGGAGAGTCGCCTATATGCCTGCATCTCACATTGACCTTGGTCAGTTGCGACTTTATCCGATATATGCCTGTTAAAGCAGAAACAACTTATTCCCCTTTCGGACTGTAAATCATTTTCGTCATCAGAGATGTTTTCATTATCTTTACAGATGTTTACAATATTACTACAGGGCCCTAAACAACCGAATGACGTTGTTGCATTTTCTACACTAACGTCACTACGTCGCTTACCGATGTTCCGTTTGAATAGTGCTTTTCGGAACACATCGTCGAAGATTATACATATAACGGGGTTAACAACAACGTGTATATACCGAATGCAAAATGCATATTGAACAACATACGAGTTGTAAAAATGAAAAGTTTCTCTTTTATTTTTATAATTGTCATATAACTCTTGAAGCAAAATCATCGTACAGATAAATGTGGGGATATAAGTGATGATAAATGCTAGAGATATCAAGAGTGAAACAAACGACATTTTAACTTCCGCTCCCCTTATTGAATCCACTACAGACTTCTTCCTTTTTAAATTGCACGGGGTTATGTTGTCAAGTGATGGTAAAGTTGCTTGATTATTTATTGACACATCGCCTTGAATGTCTTTTTCAGTGTCAATTTCAACCGCCGCTTTTAGCGTTATGTTTGAAGTAAGACAGTTCTCTGATCTTGCTGTGTCTCGATATTTGTTTCGATTGCTCACTCTTCTCCCACCTTTCTTGTTGAAATATTGACAGAGCTTACTTCCGATTAAACTTTGAACAACACACAAAACAAGCATCGTGCCGTGTAAAAGAATTCCAAGCAATCCGTGATACAACATTGGATACACGGATATTTTGCTTACTCGTAAAATGTCACAATGGACTTCACCTGTGTCATTTTTGCCAACAACGCCATTGATAATAGTTGACGGAGCTGCAAGCGACGTTGCCAATATCAGGGCGATGATACAGAACAGATATGAAGTCTGAATTGTCATTTTATTAGAAAATGGTTTGCACTCGATGTAATATCGTTCAATAGACATAATGAGTACTATTGAAATTGTTCCGACGACAACAAAAATGTCTGAAAATGTAAAAATTTTACAAGAAACAGACGACACAAAAAATGACGGATTTATCTTTGTAAGTGTTTCGTATGGAAGTACCACAAAACATCCAAGTAAATGTAGAAAGCTCAGAACTAATATAAATATTTTGTAATTAGTTGTTGTTTTAAGTCTCGTTATATAAAGAACAATTACAAAACTATTTCCCAGAATTCCAGTGAAACATACACTTCCTAGGAACGTCATCCATGGAATATTTTTGTAAAGAATGGTTTCGTTCACCTTCGTAAACGTTAAGCTAATCTGACTTTCATTCATATTGTTTATTATTCCCTGCATTGCAATAGCAATATGTTTGTGTGTGCTTTCATATACTGTGATAAAAAGCAAAGTTTTTTCCCAAACTGTTTTATTTTCCCAATTGAGTCCACGTGACAATGGAACTACTTGAGGTTTATAAAAACCAAAAACAGTACCATGCTTAAATAGATACGGCAGAGTTGTGATTTCCTGATTTCAAAACTATTGACAGTGCAAAACTAATTATGGTAATTAAAAGTCCAAATTCCTCAACTAAAATTCAGTTCTGAGATCGTGGAGAAACTCCCGACCTTTGGCAAGCGAACTGACAAACTTTCTTACACTGGGATCTAACCACGCGAGATTCGAACCTAGGCAAACGAACTGACAAACTTTCTTACACTGGGATCTAACCACGCGAGATTCGAACCTAGGCAAACGAACTGACAAACTTTCTTACACTTGGATCTAACCACGCGAGATTCGAACCTAGGCGGTAAGAGGCACCTCGCTAACCACTATGTGTTTATATAGTAGAACCAATAAAATAGTTAAACTACATATGTAGAAACCGTTTTGTCGTTTGTTGAGTGGTGTCTGTCCAAATTAAGAAGTCAGTTATCAGTGAAATATCGTTTATAACCATGGTGCTCGTCGAAAGTAGATGTTAAAGGTAAAAAAAAAATTAATTAATAAACACTGACTTGTCCAAAGAAGGTGGCACCGATAAGGGTAAACAGTTTTTGACCAACGTAAAAGTGAATTACATTAAATATCATGCATACTCTGTAGTCAATACAAACGATGGTTTCGCTTTAACTAAAGGCAATAGGCGGCCAGAACAGCCAAGAACACGCACAATAAAATTAAGAAATGGAACAAGTAGAGTGAAAAGAAGTAAATGTGTTGAAGGTTTTTGTCAATTTTTTTTTTTTTTTTTTTTTTTTTTTTTTGTACTTGCATAGAGGCTTATAATAGATTTTGGAGAAACCGGAGTGACTTAAGAAAACCACTGACCTTCGAAGAAACAAACTGAAAAACTTTTAACAATATTTTCTGCCTACGTGAGATTCGAACCTTGGCCACCAGGGGGCACTGTAATTCGTAAGTGTACGTTTTTAGACCATCTGGTTGTCGTAGCCATCAAAACAGACATGAGGTAAACTTGTATCACAAAAAAAAAAAAAAAAAATATATATATATATATATATATATATATATATATATATATATATATATATATATATATATATATATATATATATATGTATAAAGCCAAAATGATGGTGTACTTATGTAGCTTGAGATTCCAAACCACCAAAGGTCTATCGATACCCATAAAGTTTTGGCAAAAATTATAGTGCAATCTGCATATGTTTCAATTTTTATGAATTTTTATGAAAAAAACTTTCAAAACTTGCCACATGACAAAGTATTCATATTTACCACATGTTGGCCGTTTGGGTTATCAAGGCGTTGTTAGATACATGCAACAGGGATATCAATCATTATTTTTTATAATATTTCCTTATGTATCTTTTATTTAACCCAGTACAAATTTCTGATTTATCACATCAATTTTCAATATGATGATTGTTCTACAAATGAATGTATGATTTTATACTTGTTGTTTTATCTGCACATCCCATTAGAAAGTCACGTCTCCCAAAAAAACCGTTATGTTATTTTTATGTTGGCCGCTAGCTGCCAGAGTTAATTGATAATGCGAGTAATTCATTTCAGCTGCATTAAGTTTTCCAAAGAAAAAATTAAAACGGTGCTAATCTAATATATGATGTTCCTAATGAACAATGTTACATTTGGTTCAACGATAAAAGCTCGAATAAATGCAGAAATTACAGTATTTACCCAGCGAGATGCAGAATTTGGATCTAATATTAGAACATGGTTACGTCATCAAAACCCACAACTTTCAAAATGTTGAAATACGATAAATTAAACATAGAACTTCGTTGAATTTGTCATTTGTGACTTGGTAAGGGATAAATAACACCATTTAAAATACATCTGGATATTAATGAAGGACAATTAATACAATCTGTCACGTTTCACTTTCGATTCTAGGCTTTTCCGTACATCCTTGCGCATGCTCCAAGCTCATGATTACCATCGTAGAACACTGACCAACCGGTCAGAGGATTCCGTTTATTTACAGCTAAAAGAAATGAAATTTTAGAAAATGAATGTCACGGATCGTGGTTAGAAGATATCTACTTTTAAAAAAATATATTTTTAGAAAATCAAAAAAAATTCTGAAAATTGGTAAACTTAATGCAGCTTTAAAACCCTCCTATTACAACGGATCTATATTTGTCAAATCGAGTTTCTCATAGTTCCAGTTACGTTTGTGCTGACAACTGACAAGCGTCAAATCCAACAACAGACAATAAAAGGAAATTTTCAGCGTAAATACATGTAGAAGTACATGTATGTTATTGTAATGTTACTTATACTCTCTCTCTCTCTCTCTCTCTCTCTCTCTCTCTCTCTCTCTCTCTCTCTCTCTCTCTTCTTCTTCTTCTTCTTCTTCTTCTTCTTCTTAATAAAATATTGTTTAAACCAACAATACAGGATAAAGATGAAACTTCTAAACATGACAATACAATGAAATACTAGTATTAGTAGGGTCTATGATGGTAAAGTTCCCGAGCTTGAACGAGCATTGAAGTATATGTCTAGTTTTCATTTCTTCGATATATATTCAAATACATGAAAAATATCTGTATTTTACGCAAAACTTTAACAATAAGAGTCAACTTTATGCACTTATCAAAAGTAGAAGATGTCACAATTCGGCCGCCATAGAGTGATGCTTAATTTAAAATTGTTTATCAATATGAGGAATGGAAACAGATGGACCTTAAACATAACTCGATTGAGCGATACTTTTAAGAAATGCTTTCTTTGTTGTGAAAAGGGTTATTGGTACAAATTTACAACTACTCTGGATGTAAAATAATGCAATCATTAAGTTCCGAAAAAGTACTTTGTACATATACTTGTATCGCCATTTTATCAGTATACATATACTGGTATTTTGTCAGTATAAATAAGTCATTTTGTCAATATTCATGTACTCTCATTTTGTCAGTATATATCTTTTGTCATTTTCTAAATATACATGTATTGTCTTTTTTGTTAGTATACATGCACTATCGTTTTGTCACTATACATTTATTGTCTTTTTGTCAGCATGCTTGTACTGTCATTATGTCAGCATACTTGTACTGTCATTTTGTCAGTATACATCCATTGTCATTTTGTCAGTATACATCCATTGTCATTTTGTCAGCATGCTTATTGTCATTTTGTCAGTATACATGTACTGTCATTTTCTCAGTATACATGTATTGTCATTTTGTCATAAAACATGTACTGACGTTATGTCAGCATATATGTACATATACTATTATATTGTCAGTATAATGCGTGTTTTTCCTTAGTCGAATTCTTTAAAATATTGTCTCGGTATGTTTATAATAAACATGTCTACGGGTTGTTTCAAACAATGTCCTTTTTCTAATGTCAGCAACTTTTGTTTTAAAAAAATGACTATTTTATGAAGTCAAAAAGAAGAAGACTTTGAGTGAAATTTGTATTCATTGCAAACAATTGACTAAAGCGGTTTTAGGAAATTTTTTGAGTTTTTTAAGAAAAAAATTTTGATTTCTAAATTTTAATATGGAATGTCATAATTATGATTTAAACTAAAATCAGTTGTGTTTGCGTTTAAACCAATCTATCACGACCGATTTCAGATGCAAATAACACATTGATGTTGACATTTGTCGTGTAAGAATATAAAATTAAAGTAAAATGTGTAATTTTATATAACACACTTTTAAAGGCTAAATTTGGAGATAGAAGAAGAGAGTTTCATTTTAAGCCGATTAATTACTGGTCTGAATATGACACTATTGTGAAGATTTATGAATACATTCTTGTCTATACGGGAATCATATTGCCGTATAGGGTGGAGTGGAGTAATGATGTTTTTGTATCGCCCTGTATGTAGTTTAGACTCAACCATGAATCATATTGCCATATAGGGTATAATCATTTCACTTAAGATTTTTATTTCTTAATTAAGTTTGTTAAGTTGTTGCGGTGTGTGGTATTTTAAGTTGCAGTTACTAGGCAAAATACAAGATTTTCAGTTACAAGTTTTGCAAAAACTTCAGTTTGACGTCTAATAAGCATTTCCCGATCAAGCTCCTCAATCGTCCTTAGTGACAAGATCCTTTTTCATCGACCACAATACACCATTATCTTGTTTTAAATAATTAACTATATAAACATTGTGTGTTTGATCAGACCAACGTTTATCTTTTTTCTGTCCTAAATTGATGATCGATTTTATAGATTGCATAAAGATGGTTTGCATACAGCAGGGATGAAATATCTTTAATAACTAGTTAACTAGTTGAGTTTTAACTATATATAGAGTTCCCGACTTGAAACGGGCATTGGATACAACAGCAAAAAAAAAAAGTTTTCGGTAGAGTAGTTCGAAAAACTACTGCAAAACACTTGCTGTTCCATTTGCTTGGACATCAACAAGAAAACAAATATAGTTTAATGAGAGTGGAGTGAATGGAGTTATGATGTTTTACGCCCCAGTCAAGAATCTTTCACTTATTTCGAGGCGGTCAGTTCTTGGATGGTGGAGGAAACCGGAGTGCCCGGAGAAAACCACCGACTTTCGGCAAGCGAACTGACAAACTTTCCCACACTAGGATATGTCCCGAGTGGGATTCAAACCTAGGCGGTGAGAGGCACTGTGACCGTAAGCGCGCGCTTTAGTCCACTCGGCCACCGAGGCCCCTGAATGAAAGTGATTTGACCGAAAATTAAGTTCCAAACCAAGTATACAAAAGCAAGGTACGTTGTTGTTTCAATTTCGGCTAAAAAGTTCCAAATATGGCACTGATCATTTACTTGTTTTTGTTTACAAGTAGATGGGAATCGAAATCTGATTGAGACAGAGTTAGCGTGTGTATCTCATAAACAACAATTTTTGAATCCGTAAACCAAACAGGTGTTATATATATATTATTAACATAAACGAAATAAATATTTATACAAGAACTGGCCGTGTTTAAACGTTCATGGCGTGTGGTTGTGACGATGGTTTAATTTACTTATTTATACAGGATTTATAGCCTGTAATTCTGTCTAATTTTCTAATAAAACCGGCATGTTATTGGAGATATGTTTATTTTAGTCGTTAATCTAAGTAATAAACAATAACGGCTATTTGGGGAAAAAACCTTCAAGTACTTAGAAAGTGTATACGAGGATGGAAACGAGGAGTTTCGTTACTTCAGCGTCCGTCCAAAGTCGGGATTTTTTATCATCCGATATGTTCAAATATACTTCTGTCGGTAGAAAAATACACATTTATGAAATTCTTTCTTAAATTTCTCGGGTTAAAATTTACAATAAATAAATAAATAAATAAAATTGGTTTGATTTCGCCATTATTTTTTCAAAGAATTAATCCTCAGAAAACTACACATCAATCCAATTTCCGTAGTTGACAGTCGTCTGCAACCTTCGATTTTGTAAATGTTGTAACATGAAAATTGTCATATTCGAATACTAATTTTTGTTAGTTTGTCCTGCTTATTCAGACCTTAAACGTAGTTGTTTTTGTTTACCAAAGAATTTTGTCATTGGTCAAATATTTATAAATCAAAATATCTAATGAGTGGTTCAAGTCACTATTTAAATAATAAACTATCAAAATTTGTTTATTTTGCATTTAAGTATAGAGAAAAACTATTGTACATTTTCTACTTCAAAAATATAACTTCAAATTTAGATGTATCTTGTGCGCTATTTGTATTTAATTGTGTTTAATGAAAGCTATAAACATTGTAATGTTTTATGCTGAATAACGATATTGATTGATATATTAATTAGAACTGATTTATCAATTAGAACTGAAATATTAACTAGCCTGGAAAACATATCCTCTTCTATACATCCCCACGAAGATGTACGTGATATGTCTATGATACTATCAAAAACATCTGAAACTTTTGTTTAAAACTCTTACGTAATCTTTAAATAAAATAATTTTTTGTTTAATTTTTTATACAATCTTCAAAATAAATGTATTACACAGATACTGACATTTAAGTTTATTGTTAACATCTTTTTTCGTTTACAAGATATACTAGTTCCTGAATGCTTCATGGCAGAATGTTGTAAAACTAAATTATTTCTGTTTAAATAGTTTATCATTAGAAAACTTAAATCTTCTTTTTATTCAGATTTTAACTATAAATTTTTCTTTTATTTCCCTGCTTGTCTGATCATCTGTGTAAATTCTGGTAAAATGGTAACCATGTTTGTTTAGATTTCTTTAGAGTTCTTTACACGTGTTATATACAGGCTTTTTAAAATCTTAAAGAGACTCTTGTCGTGTGCAGAATATTTTTTTCTGTTGTCATATACAACTTTTTGAATTCAATCATAAAAATACATTCAAAAAGTGGTATATGACAATATTGCATATACCACTTTTTGAACGTATTTTTATGATTAAATTCAAAAAGTGGTACATGACATTGTCATAAACTTTCCCGGCGTCTGGTTGTCGAACAACCTCTCGAAGTGTTCAATTCCTATTTCAAATTTTAAAAAAAGGTACAAATACGTTGATACTAATGTAATAAGAACACGTGTTTTGTTTTTCTGTATTTTACCATATTTAACGCTCTGTATTTTATACTACAGCTAAAATGGCACGTATTTTGATGTCTTTTAGTTACGACAAAAATATACACCATAACGGTATAAGGCATGATACAAACTTTTTAATTTATCTTCTAAAATCTTGAAGAAACCAGTGCTACAGCAGAAGTGAATCAGTCAATTATTGGTTATCTTTAACATAAGTTGTATAGAAAGTGAGATTATGTGACCCTTCTATAGTACTTTTACTTCAACAATGGAAATAAACCTTCTAAAACTTTAACATTTGAAATAAACCTTTACAAAATCGTCTGAGATTTATAACCAGTGGTCCCAGCATATCTTGTTGTTGTATTCCAGCAAATCTTGTTTTCGACATATCTTGTTTTCGCGTTCCAGCATATCTTGTTTTCGTGTTCCGGCATAGTTTGTTTTCGTGTTCCAGCATATCTTGGTTTCGTGTTCCGACATATCTTGTTGCCGTGTTCCGACATATCTTGTTGTCGTGTTCCGGCATATCTTGTTTTCGTGTTCCGACATATCTTGTTGTCGTGTTCCGACATATCTTGTTTTCGTGTTCCAACAAATCTTGTTGTCGTGTTCCGACATATCTTGTTGTCGTGTTCCGACATATCTTGTTTTCGTGTTCCGACATATCTTTTCTTGTCGTGCTTTTGGCTGTTTCTTTTATTGTCTGTATTATTTCATTTTTCTACATTGTCTTATTTTGCTAATTCTTTCATTAATTTTTATTGTCGCTCTTATTTTATGTTTATTTTTGTTTTGTTTTTTTCCCTTTTTTTTCCATTACCTTTTGTTATGTCATTTTTTCAACATCCCTTTGTCTTGTTTTTCCTCTTTCTTTCATTTATTCGTATTATATCGTGTTATAAAATGTCTTTACTCTACTTGTTAAGGTCGTTTTATTTTCTTGTATTTTGCCATGTTTTCTGGATGTATCCGTATCGCTAAGTACATGTAATTCTATTCTATTTCAAGACCAACTGTTTCTCACATCTAGATAATGTATTCATAGAAAATGTTTTTACTATACATTCGTTTTAACTAAAGGTGTTTATTTTAAGATTTGTATAACTTGACATAAAACTTATGTTCATCGTGACATTTTGACCCGTAAAAATTTCCACTTCTACTTTACATGACACTTTATCTATTCACTGTCTCCACAAAGACGAGAGTGAAAATTTATGTAAAAATGTCACCAGCATCCGGTAACTCTAGCTGGTTCATTCCCACTTGGCCAACATTTTAAAATTTTGTACCTTATAGGTAAGGTTTAAAATAATGTGGTTTTAAAGCCTTTGTGATATCAAAAAATAAAAAGCTGTTTCGATTCATTAGTTTTAGGCGGTAAAAGCATTAAGAAAAAAACCGTGGTGTCAAATGTCATTTATTTCAAGTTCTCCAAATTATAACAATTTAAAAAACATAAACTAAATTCAGTGTGTTAATCATACAGACATTGAAGGATGTATTTCCCTGTTATGTAATTCATGTAATATAGCTATATACATGTACTGCGATGAATTTTCTACAATGTGAAATAAGACTAGTCTTTCCATTGACCTTCATTTTAGAGAGAGAGAGAGAGAGAGAAGAGAGAGAGAGTGTGTGTACGTGTGTGTGTGTGTGTATGTGTGTGTGTGGAGGGGGGTCTCTCTTTTAAACTAATGATCCGTGTATGGAGTCGATTTGTAGAATCGTCTTGTGTTTTTTGTTTCAAAACTTGGTCATGTCCCAAGCATAGACCTGCCACCATACTCACGTGGCACAACAACAAAACTCGCTACTCATGGTCACTGTAAATCCACTGCTTCATCTTTGACATGTTACCAATCGATATAAATAAAATAATCTTGATAAGGGGCTTAAAACAGAATTTACTACTTTATTAAATAATGCTAAAAGTATACGTCATAAAGTTGAACCATCGAAACGAATGATTGCTTACACACAAACCTATCATGTGAACGTGGGCACAGAAAATTATCTAGTATATACAATATAAAATAATTGTTTCTTTATATCCATCATTTAGATAATTATCTCTTTATTATCCATTGTTTCCTGGTTTTGCATTTTCGTGACCAAAATGTTAAATACATGTAAGATGATTCATATTCAATGTTGTTTTCTTGTGTTCTTTATCAATTCCGCCTCCCCCGCTTCTGCACCGCTACTATAACATATGTACTTCTGTCATGACTGTTGGTAGGTTTTTGATATTTAAAAAACGACAAAGTTCAAAATATGGTAACGCACAATACATTATTAATTCAAAGAGATAAAATTAATTATAAATTACAGCATTGTATTGTTGAAATGTACATATATCTGTTCACAAAATGGATCAATTTTACGAAAATTAACAGAAATATCACCTAAGTTGAGTATGACATACCGGTATATGTGTATTTGCAAATTGAAACTCCAAGAACTTCAACATTCATCACTAACACTGATACTATAACTCAACATGCAACCAATTTACCATTTCACTTATTATATAGAAACCGTCCAAATTGGATACACTTTGAATGACACTTCAACCGCTATATCGCTTCAAATATAATCACACCTTGGCATTCCAAACGCTAGATCAAGGATAAACTGGCTTCAGTTACTATCACACCTGGACATTTCAAACGCTAGATCACGAATAAGATGGCTTCAGTTACTATCACACCTAGACATTCATACCACTAGATCAGGGATAAGCTGACAGTAACTATCACACCTAGACATTCCTTACCGCTAGATCACGGATAAGCTGGCTTCAGTTACTATCACACCTGGACATTCCTACCACTAAATCAGGGATAAGCTGACAGTAACTATTACACCTAGGCATTCCTTACCGCTAGATCTCAGTTAGGTTGAGTTTAGTAACTAATCACACATGAACATTCCTACCACTACATTACGGATAAGCCGGTTTCAGTAACTATCACACCTGAACATATCTACCAACAGATCACGGATAAGCCGGTTTCAGTAACTATCACACCTGAACATATCTACCAATAGATCACGGATAAGCTGGCTTCAGTGACTATGACACCTGAACATTCCTACCGCTAGATCACGGATAAACTGGCTTTAGTAGCTATCACACCTGAACATTCCTACCGCTAGATCACGGATAAGCCGGTTTCAGTGAATATCACACCTGGGTATTTCTACCGCTAGATCACGGATTAATTGACTTCAGTAACTATCACACCTGAACATTCCTACCGCTTGAAAACGGATAAGCTGGCTTCAGTTACTATCACATCTGGACATTCCTACCGCTAGATCACGGATAAGCTGACTTTACAAACTATCACACCTAAACATTCCTACCGCTAGATCACGGATAAGCTGACTTTACAAATTATCACACCTAAACATTCCTACCGCTAGATCACGGATAAGCCGTTTGCGGTGAATAACACCCCTTGGCATTACTGCCGCTAGATCACGGATGAGTTGACTTCAGTAACTATCACACCTGGATATTCCTACCGCTAGATCACGGATATTGCTCTTTAACCAACCATCACACCTGGACATTTCAAACGTTAGATCAAGGATATTCTGCGTTTTTAAAATTCTAACCCTTAATTACGGATTGGCTTTCCGATTACAATTAACTAATGACATTGTTTTGTTTTTCTTTAGAAGAATCAAAGAAAATAAATAAAGTTTAAAAAAACATGACGTAATTTTAGTTTTATTTAATATTATTATTTTCACCTGTGATACACATAAATTTCACTTTTGCAACGTAAGCAGTGCATATATTGTTTTTCTTAATTAAAAAAAAATAATAATAAAAACCTGACGTCATTAACATTAATACCTGAACACATTTTACGAGATAAGAAAACTTTATTTTAACCACATTTAAGAAGTCAGTTGTATATATTGTTTTATGATGTGGTTAAGATATATACTAGTGTATATTATATATATATATATATATATACGAAATTGTACGAAATGTTTGTCTACATGTCATATTAATGTTTAATGTCATGTCATTATCTATCTTGGTTTTAACCTATTACATTTATATTTTTGTTGGTTCGTTTATTTATTTTTTTTGACATAAATCTTCACAATTTACTGTTTTATTTGTTTACTTTATTATGTAACGATACAGGATAAATATCATTAAAGTTTTGTAAAGGTCACCGCTTTTAAAAACGTCAAAATATTTGAACAAAACAGTAGTAAAACCAATCCCTGATTGCTTAAAATTTAATGTTGCACTTTAAATTTAATAGAGGTTTACATTTTATATTGCATATAGGATGGGGATA
The DNA here is from genome assembly GCA_029721355.1 of Tegillarca granosa. Classification (NCBI taxonomy): domain Eukaryota; kingdom Metazoa; phylum Mollusca; class Bivalvia; order Arcoida; family Arcidae; genus Tegillarca; species Tegillarca granosa. Next base: position 20,688,962 of record CM056601.1, read on the forward strand.
ATTTATGTGACAAAACAATTGATTTACTCCTTGTACCTACATCGAAATGTCATTTTTAATCTTTTATGAGCCTGAAACAATTTAACAGCATTTATTTGGATAAATGTATTTTTTGGTAGGAAATTGTACTAAAATAAAACTATAAAAAGAGGTACTTGGAGAGAGAGAGAGAGAGAGAGAGAGAGAGAGAGAGAGAGAGGGGTATAATTGATCTATGCCTTTTAATACTTGTTATCGTATGTGTATGAAATCGACAACTTTACGTATATTGCTCAAATAGAAGTTAAAGTGTTCTGAATATTAATAAATGTCGAGGCTACTGCATTGATTAGTGGTACGAGACTGAACACACTGACATCAATGCTTTATTAAGTGTTCTGAATCTGAACACAAAAAGACCGCTTAATTTCTCAGTGTTCTGAATCTATACACAAACGGCTAAATTTCGCAGTGTTTTAAATCTGAACACAAAAAGACAGCTAAATTTCTCAGTGTTACGAATCTGAGCACAAAAAACAGCTAAATTTCTCAGTGTTACGAATCTGAACACAAAAAGACCGCTTACTTTTTATAAGTGTTCTGAATTTAAATACATATTGAGACCACTATATTGATAAGGTTTAGAAGTTGAACACACACTTAAAATGTTGAAATGTTAAGTGTTCTGAAGTTTGAACAAATGATGAAACCACTGAATTGTTAGGTGTTCTGAAGCTGAATATATATATATATATATATATATATATATATATATATATATATATATATATATATATATATATATATATATATATATATACTTTTTACACTAATTGATGTGTTCTCAATCTGAACACATACGGAAACCATTGAACTGTTACGTGTTCTGAAGCGGAGCACATATAGAGGCCATTTTGTTTTCTGAACAAAAAATAAGACCACTGAATTGTAAAGTTTTCTGAAGATGACGCGTATTTACAAAACTAGATTGTCGAGTTTTTTCTAAATTTGAACACATTCTGAGAGTACTGAATTGTCAAATTGTATAAGCCTGAACACAAACCAAATATTAAAGGTATCCAAGATAATTTTATACCGACTACATGTATACAAAAATATTAAAAATAGCCATTCATTTAAATAAACAATCGGACATTGGAAAATCTAAACAAACAATACGCTGGTTAACCCATACTGACATTTACTTTGTTAAACGTTCTAAAATGTAATATGTACTTTTAATGTATTTCTGCTTGTATTTGAATTCATCATGTGTGTAAATATTGCTAGTATTCATCCCTGACAGATTCTTTCTGTGACATCTAAAACACGCTTATTACAAAAAATTCAACCCGCTATTAAGCAACTTGTAACATGCTTCTCTGTGGTGCCAATATTCTTTTAATTCGATTGTGTTTACAATATATATATATATATATATATAGAGAGAGAGAGAGAGAGAGAGAGAGAGAGAGAGAGAGAGAGAGAGAGAGAGAGAGAGAGTATATCAAAATGGTTTCAAAATGAGAAGAGTCATAATGCATTTAATCACAAACTGTTCTGTTTCCATCTTGAAATTATTAATTTAATTGTAAATAGATAAACCTTTTTTCTTTACAGCTATTTTTACTGTAAAAACTATCCCTGACTCAGTCTTATCTCAAGTTATTTTTCTACGAATCGCTTACCTACGCCGTTTATACTATTGTCCCGTGTCAAGCCTCATCCAATCGTTTTATCAAGTCAGTAAGTTGCGTAGGCTATATAACATTGGATTTCCACTCCTTTAAAATAACACGCTCGGCGTTCTTCACATTTGAACATTTTTGAAATGATCCCTAGTTCCGTTGTAAAGTAAACTTGAACATATATAAGATATTAATATAAATGTATTATAACAACTGTCAGTTAATTTTAATAGCGATGTCTTAACACACGGATAACAAAAAATGGACAATTTACAGAATTTATCTTCATATCAAAATATTTCATGGAATTTTAAAACTTTACAAGCGTTAAATGATGAAGAAGCTGAACAAAGAATACCAACTATTGTTTATTTATGTGTTTTAATGCTACTTGGAATTTCAGGAAATACTCTAGTTTTAATTGTGTATTCTTTAAAATATAAAAACTCTAATTATAGGATTTTTATCTTGTGTTTAGCAGTGATTGACATGTTAGCGTGCTGTGTTTACATGCCGACAGAGATTGTGGATAACAGATACCCGTATATGTTCTTCAGTGAGGCTGCGTGCAAGATTTGTCTATTTCTAGGAAAAGTTTCCACCAATGGATCAGCATTTATTTTAGTTGTAATTGCTGTTGACAGATTTCTGAAGATTTGTCGCCCCTTAGGATCTCAGTTGTCTTCCAAAACTGCACGTGTTATGTGTGGCATTGCAGTAGCGTTTTCAATATTGTTTGCGTGGCCAAATGCATTTGTGTACGGAAGAAAATTACGTATGTTTGAAAACAACACTGTTACTGGATATGCATGCTCTGTGGATGATGATATTGTAAACACAGAATACCCGTTTATATACAATATAGTTTTAATGATTCTTTTTATTATAATTTTTATAATTTTAGTCATTTCTTATACTTTCATTGTCATAAAAACCGCCAAAAGTTATCAATTTTCACGACATTTTATTCGAAAAAATGACAAAAATGGTATACAAAGTGTTCCAAGGCCAAACAGAAAAGTAACAAAAATCATGTTTACAATTACCTTAGTCTTTATTCTTAGTTATATACCACATTTCACTTTGAAAACAATATCAACATTTAAAAAAGGTTTAGTAGCGCCACCTAGTCCTATAGTTCTTGGGATATTTCCTATTCTAAGTAAGTCATTTTTCATCACTAATGCTGCAAATCCGTTCATTTATGCCATCGAAGATAAACATTTCAGAGAAAACGCCAAAAACATTTTTTCAAACACTTTTCATGTCATGTGTACATTTTTGAAGTTAAAAAAGGAAAAGGAACTCGCGCAAAATTCAACGGAAGTGCTTACTAACTTGTCTTCAAAATATTTAAATGGAAATGTTAATGTGAGTGCTGCATGAATAATTAATATGTTATCAACTTTTTAGTTTAAAACAATCAGTATTTGATATGTATCATGATCTTTTCACTTTTGAAGAAGGTTCATAACCTTTGTTGTTATCTCCCTTTAACTACGTCGATTTGCATGACGTCACATGTGGTATGCATTTCAAGGCTGTTGTTTTCTTTGTTTTTTTTTTTTTTTTTTTTTATATATAGATAATATTAAAATGATAAATGATTTTTACTTAAGTCTTTAAGAATGTCTTGTAATTATGCCATGCTGTCTTATGTTACTGTTTCAAAGTGAATAAATATTTTTGATTTATGTTTTAAATCAACCAAGGACAAACTAAAATATGTTAGCTATATATATGAGGCCCGAGGCTAAAGGTTGTACAATCGAGTTACTGTAAATCATAAATTATTTCTATGTGGATGAATTTAGGTAATTCTATGCTTACAGTAATTTTGAGCACCGGAAATCACATTCTTACTGTTTTAGAAGAAAAAAAAAATCATGCCCTGAAACCGATTCTCCATGCAACCACGTAATACCTCATAGTATGTGCGGGACTAAAAGAATCTATCAAGTGCTACTTGTGGTGCCAGATAGGGAAATCTCAACCAGAGTTCGAATATATCTGGTCCAGAACGAGGCTTGCCGAGTTCTGGGCCAGATATATTAGAACGAGGGTTAAGATTTCCCTATCTGACACCATAAGTAGTGATTGATTCTATTTCTTGCACCACAAAATATACAAGTTCTATTAAAAATCAAAATTCAAAATATGATCGAAGTGACGTGTGAATACAAAAGACAGGAAAAAGCGTGACGTCATAATTCATACTAACATTACGTCATATAAAAATTACGTCATATAAAATTATTGTAATATGAAATAAACTTGTTATTGATTAAGAAAAAAGTTTTTAAAATTAGATTTAAATTAAAACTGTAGTATTACCTGTTCCATTTATTTGTTTATGCAAAGGTATGCCAGATTCTTGGGTTTAAAAAGGTTCTCAAAGTATCGATACACCTCTGATTTCATTGATAGATCTTCGCGGGAAAAAGAGCGTGTAAGCTATCTTGTACAGGGGGGTGCAAGATGGAAATATCTAGCACCGCTCTTTATATGGAAATTTCTTTCTGGGGTGCAAGAAAATTATGTCTGTTGACAACAGAAACACATTACGCAACGCTTCCCGTAATTACGACGTTTTTGGGGAATTTCTGACGTAAATGTTATCCATTTCATTCCGCACAGATTTTAAGAGGTATTGATCACGTTATACGCTGGCGCCGAGTTCCATTGTTTAAGTTGGATATACTTAAAGGCTGACTTCGGGGGACCTGTATTAAATTTATTTATTATCTCCAGTCCAGTTGGAGTCGTTTACCTAACCTTTCACATAAGGCTTATGTGAACCCACCACTATCTTTATGAACCCAACAAAAAAGGAGCAATCTCAGCAAGTACATGATTACGCCAAGGACAATTTAATGACAAAACGCCAAAAAAGATAAAACGATTGTGTAATTAGCTGTCTAATCGCATCCACAATGTTAGGTCTGGATATCCGGGGCCTAGTTGTTCAAAGCTTCGTTAACTTAACAAAATAGTTAATGAAATTAGGAAATGTTACTAAAATTAAAAAATGTGTTACAAAAAACAAAATCTGAAGCTGTAAAACAAATTTTGAGCTCTGTTGACTTTTTTATAAAAGCAATTGCATGCATCAATTTTTGAACATATTTTAATGTTCACATCGTGTAAACCTAGACCGTACGTCATTTAGTTGTTATTGCAAGATGCTAGCGGGAATGATAGCATTGTTTTTGTTTCTGCAATTGTCGCAAATAGCAAAGCTTTATCAGGGATTAATTTATTTATTCCATAAATGAAACTTAAATAGTATTTTTAGCACCAATTTTAATTATTACTGAATATTATTAATTTACTAATATAATGATTATCAATTTTACATATCTTTTATGTGCTAACGTTTAAACTATTTATGATATATATATAAAACGCTGGATTGATGTTGGATTATTTGATGTGCTGTGTAGCGAAACTAATATTTATACAGTTATACATATTTTGTTGTTATAAGGGAAATGTGTTGCGATAGTTTTACCTTCTATAAATCGAAGGCAAGATACAGGTTCCCGAGTCTAGTACCCGGTCTTTAAAGAACATTTGCGCGTGGCTTAAACGGTACTATACTCGTTGCTAACGGCAGATACAAACAATACAAAATTAACCTCAATAATAATAAAACAAACAAAAACACAAACAAAAAAAACAAAAACAAACAACAAACAAACAAACTAGTTTTAAAGAATTCAAAGAAATATTTCATCGGGGAAATGAATGCGTTTATTTACACAGTAATACGGAAGAGAAAAGAAAAAAAAAACGCAATGACGCCATTGTCTTCGCATCTTGCAATTAGAACAGATTGGTTTTTAAAAATACATTGTATTAATTATATTTTAGTAGTGAAACTGATTTTTCTTAAGGTTTATTGAAAAAAGCTTGAATGGACGATGTGCAAACTTTTTCAACCTTTCGCTTCGCGAATTATCATTTACAACGTTCATAAAAATCAGTTTCAGTGCTACAGATTTATTAATACTATCATGACAACTTAAACAAACATTTTCAATATTAAAAAAAAATAATGCTAAATGTTGAATTTACTGTACCCCCGGCCCTTGCAAACGTCCTTGATGATGGCCTAATATCCGCCATTTTGAAGTAAGGTATTGTGGCGTAATTTAGCATTTCGGGCATTTAGGAATAACTTATTCTTTTCAACCAATGAAATTTATCAAGTTTATTTATTATAATGTTTTACATACATTTGGCTTTGTACAAGATGACTTGATGAATACCTCTTGACAACTAATTTAAGTTTTTAAAAATTGCAGACATTAATATAACTGTTCCATTGGCGGGTTCAAGACAGGGGTTGTCGGGGTTGAAACCCATCCCCTTTGAAAAAATCATAGAGAGTTGAGAGTAAAATGTGACTAAAGTTCCCAGAAATATAAAAAATTCATTTTTTGTTGTTGCTTGGCCCCCCCTGAATCCCCTCCCCCCGACAGGACTCTGCTTTACACCTGCCGATTGCCTTTACGGCCCCAAGACCCCAGGGGGACTTGAGCCTTCGACGCTCGCAATGTCTTATGATAAAAACCCCTTCATAACATTCTAGGTTCACCACTTGTTCACCCATGCTATCGTTAAGAATCGCTTAACTACTTCAGCAATTGATTTCTTTCATTAAGAACGGCGTTGTTATGTCCGCAATCCCAGGGTACTGATAAATCCACAAAAGAAGATGATATAATCGTTAAGTAAATAACAAAATTATGATAAATAAATTACCCCCCAAAGACATACGTATTATGGTCCCTAATGGGCCTAATTTCCAGCTTACATCATCGATAATTCAACATTTAAGTACATGTGTGTGTTCCTTTAGACGTACTTACATACTAACAAAACAATAAATAACCATAAACGTAAACTTCAAGTATGTACAAGTGCGTCCCTAGTGACGGGCTTACAGATTTGCTAACCCCTTGACAACCGTTGAAACAATTCTTTTATTACAGAGTTACGGCACTTAAGTTCCAATATCTGACTTATTTTCAAGCATCTGTTCTGTATAGACTAGTATTACACCATTGGTCTTTCTTTTATCAGCAGGAGTTAAAAAGTTAATTGTTTAAGGTAGCCCTCCTGATTGAAAAGTCACGGGTTATTTAGTTCTCTGTAGGACTGATTATCATGGAACAAATGTTTTAGATTATTTTTGTGACTTAAAATGGATTATTTTTAGAATTCTATAATTTACCGATTTTTATATCCAAGGGAGTTAATCAAACATCAAAGAGATCTAAACCCGTAGATCTACCATCATTTAGCATTTCTTATTAACTGAGTGATTTCTTAATTATTAAAACATTCACATGACAACAACTTTGCACATATAGAAAACAGATTATTTAGACATATTGCCAACACAACACTTAGGGTCATGATAAATAGTGCAAATATGTATCATGATACTTAGTAGTTTACCAACACTCTGGTGTGAACTTTTTGACATCAGTAAACCTAATCAGGGAGTCTGAATTAATGTCTTTCTTACTATCCCCATATGTTCTAATGTATATCAGGATTAAAGAAACTCTTCATAGAGCATGTCTGAGTAAGACACAACACGCTATGAAAAAGGTATACACAACATAAAACCACTTACAATGCAAGTCGGGAATAGGACCAATTGCAACTTTTTTTGCGATTTTAACTTGTGTCCGTCCAAAAGTCAGGAATCATTACAATTGCAAATTTTTTGTCGTTACAACTTGTGGTTTGTCCGAAGTCGGAATCAGACTAATTGCAACCTTTTTTGGCATTTCAATTTCTTTCCATCCAAGATCTGGGATCATTACAATTGCAACCTTTTGCCATGACAATTTGTGTCTGTCCAAAGTCATGAATCATTACAAATGCAACTTTTTTCCCATACAATTTGTGGCAGCCAAAAACAGGATCATTACTGTGTCCGTCCAAAGTCAGGAATCATTACAATTGCAAATTTTTTGTCGTTACAACTTGTGTTTGTCCGAAGTCGGAATCAGACTAATTGCAACCTTTTTTGGCATTTCAATTTCTTTCCATCCAAGATCTGGGATCATTACAATTGCAACCTTTTTGCCATGACAATTTGTGTCTGTCCAAAGTCATGAATCATTACAAATGCAACTTTTTTCCCATAACAATTTGTGCCGTCCAAAAACAGGAATCATTACAATTGCAACCTTTTTGTCATAACAATGTGTGTCCGTCCAAAGTCAGGAATCATTTTAATTGCAACTATTCTGTCATTACAACTTGTGTCCGTCCAAAGTCAGGAATCATTACAATTGCAACTTTTTTTCCCATAACAATTTGTGTTCGTCCAAATTCAGCCATTGCGGTAGCTCAGTTGGTAGAGTGCTCGCTCCGTAAGTGGAAGGTCGTGGGTTCGAACCCCGGCCGGGTCTGACCCAAGACTTGAAAGTGGGTAGTGACTGTTCTTTCGCCAAGCACTCGGCATTACGAAATGAAAGTCACGGTTCTTTCGGATGGGAACTTCAAATAAACGAGGTCCAGTGTCATGGCAAGCATGGCACGATAAAAAACCCTGCTGTATAATGCCATCAGCGCAACGCACAGGCAAAATTTCTGCACTTTCGCCTATAGCTGGCGACGTCTCGATATAAGTGAAATATTCTTGACTTGGACGTTAAACACCATTACTCAACTCAACTCAACTCCGTCCAAAGTCAGGAATCATAACAATTGTAACCTTTTTGTCATTACATCTTCTGTCTGTCCAAAGTCAGGAATCATTACAATTACAACCTTTTGTGCATTACAATTTTTGTCCGTCCAAAGTCAGGAATCATTACAATTGTAACCTTTTTGTCATTACAATTTGTGTCCGTCTAAGATCAGGGATCATTACAATTGCAACTTTTTGCTATTACAACTTGTGTTCGTCCAAAGTCAGGAATCACAACAATGCACAAAATTTTTCCTTTACAACTTTTGTCTGGATTTTATTTATTTATTTATTTATTTATTTATTTATTTGTTTTCATTTTTATTTATTTAAATTTATTTTTTTTCTGTTTAGTTATTCTGATTGCTTTAACTATGAATGTATTAAACATACATATACGAAAAAATCAGTATATCATGTAACACAAAAACATTTTATTTACTTAATTTATATGGTTTGTTATATACATCAAAATATTTGTCTGAATGTGATCTATTTATTAATGCTTTTTACTTTAAAAACATCCCTACTTAGTATTTTATGTGAAAGTAGTTATTTGGATCAAGTTAAACTTGTTTATATTTCTTGGTTGGATTAATTATACCTTACTTCAGATAATTCGCGGTGTTTTTATATAAAAAGTATAACTTAATATTCAGAAACAGACAGTTATATAATGATTATGTTTTGCAGCTTTAGATTAATTATCTATTTATGCTCTGATTAATTTGGACAAGGTGAAGACGTAATCAGACATGATATTACGGAAGCTCTAAAGTGTTGCGGCACCGATGTGGCACAAAATGTATGAAAGGGTAAAACAATATATTAACAAAAGTTGTCAGAAGACAACAACGCTCGCTTGCACCCAAACATAAGTGATAATCCATTACTCATAACATCAAAACTTCAACATTTAAAAACTTTAACTAACATAAAACTTTAAAAATGTGACTTTTTGACCTTGACTTTTGACCTTCAGTCTCTGCAACTTTATCACACATCCTTTATGGCTTAAGATATCATCTGCACCAAGTATGTGATAATTCATTACTCTCAACAAAAAACTTTAACATTGAAAAACTAACATAAAACTTTAACATTGGGCATTGACACTCCTGCTCACGCCGGGAGTATGACATAAGCTCTCTGCACTCACGGCAAGCGAGATAAAATGGATCCACAAACTTGTTAGGACAGTAGACCGAATACCGGCAAAAATGTTTGCGAAAACGCTAATTTGCCAAATAATGGACCGGTTGGAAACAAAAAGAATGAACAAAGTTGCAATTTTACAAACCATAAGACCAAATGCAACCAGAAACGGTATTACGGAAGCACACGTTTAACAAATTAAGATCAATATATGTAAACGGAAAAGACCAAACGTTTAAAACATAGTAGCAAGGGCATGCCAATAGATGAGACCAAATTAAAAAGAGAAACAGAAGTAGAGAAGCACGGTTATATAGAAGATTAAATCAAACTCAAAAGTATGGAAGCACAAATATGCCAATAAACGAGACAATAAGGAAAAAGAAAAAGTTGTTATTGATGCACAACTATGCCAATAGAGGAGACTAAATTAAAAAAAAAGAAAAAAAAAAAAAGAAACGCCAATTAGTATGGAAGTACAGATATGCCAATAGAGGAGACCAAATTGAAAAAGGAAAAGAAACGCTAGTATGGAAGCACAAATTTGCCAATCGAGGAGACTCAATTGAAAAAGAACCAATAGTATGAAAACATTAATTAGCCAACAGACGAGACTAAATGGAAAAGGAAACAGTAGTTTGGAAGCACAATATCCAAAATAAAAAAGACTAAATGGATAAAGAAATAGTAGTATGGAAGCATGAAAGTGTCAACAGTCTAAATGGAATAGGTAACAGCAGTTTAGAAGCACGATATCGAGAAGACTAAATGGAACAAGAAATACTAGTAGTAGTATGGAAGCACGAAAGTGCCAAAAAGGCGAGATTAAATGGAAAAGGAAACAGTAGTTTGGAAGCACGATATCCCAAATAGAGGAGATTAAATGGAAAAAATTGTAGTATTGAAGCACGTGGCAATAGAGGAGTCTAAACAGAAAAGAAAGTAGATTGGAAGCTCGAATATTTCATTAGAGGAGACTAAATCGAAAAGTAACACTAGGAGAGAAACACGAATATGCCAATAGAAAAGACTCATATTATTGAAAAAATAGTACATGTAGTGTAATAGAACATGTCATTAGATTGTAAATTAGACATGATAGAATAACAATAACTAGTACGAACACGTGCTTTTGCAAAGTGTATTTTGTTGGTCCTACCACGCTGAGATAAAAAGCCAAATCTGACCTAGTTTATATATGTTTGTAATTATATAAACAAATAAGATGTTGATGATGATAAACATGATCTTAGTCAGATATGCTTGACTTTGAAGTACTAGGTTTTCCCAATATCATCAGGATAATTTTGAACTTTGAAGTGTGGTTTTATTTGAGTTCAGTAGCATGACTCTCATCTTTACTAGATCTGTGGTCACGCCTATTTGGCTATTTTTTTTATATAGAACCTTTATGATGTTGGAATGGTTGTTGGAATGGAAATACTATCGATGTATTCTGTTGTTGTTATTCTTCCGTTAATTGTGTCTTAGAGAGAGAGAGAGAGAGAGAGAGAGAGAGAGAGAGAGAGAGAGAGAGAGAGAGAGAGATTTGTTGTCGCTACTGTTGTTGAGAGAGAGAGAGAGAGAGAGAGAGTGTGTGTGTGTGTGTGTGTGTTTGTGTGTGGGTGGGCGGGTGTGTTATTGTTGTTGCTAGAATCGTTGTTGTTTACATAAATTTTAGTATTTCTTCCGTGTGAAGTGAATTTGAACCCAAAAATAAATTATGAGGTCATTGATTTAACCCAGATGTGACACACTTTGTTTTATCATACATGCCCAATATGATAATCAGTGGAAGGTATAGATTACTTGTTATAATATGTTCTTTACAAACATGATTCTTAGCTTCTGATTGTAATTGTCGAATGGTTGATTATAAATTCAAGTCTTGAGGCAGACACACACACACACACACACACACACACACACAAAAAAAAAAAAAAAAAAAAAAAAAAAAAAAAAAAAAAAAAAAAAACATTATCTACTGACTCGGTCGATTATGTATGTGAGATCAAAAATATAATATGAGTCAAAATTATGCATGAAAAAGTGTATCACAGTTCTCAGATGTTACAAAATCTTTTCTCATTCGTTTGCTGTTACTCTTGACTATAACAAACTCTGTGTTTATATTTTAAACACTGTATGAATACATTTCAAGAGTCTGAAAATATAAGTTATGATTGATTGATTGATTTATTTATTACTTTTCATTTTGTCTTTTTATTTCATTAAATTTAATTATTTTGATATATCACGCCTGCGCAACCATCAAGTAATCTTCAGTATCCTGAAGTTTTGATTTAAAGAAGAAGATGAAGAGCAGAATATCGCTGACTGTAGTAAATTATCATGTCCGTATCATTTCCAGCTTTACTTGTAGACAGGTCCTAATATACCGGAAGTAACAATCCAGCATGGCTGCTGGCTCGATTGAAATTCCCCTTCGGGATACAGATGAGGTTTGTTTCGTGATTTTTCTTTGAATAATTTTGCTATTCTTGAACTTTTGAGATATTTCAATATATGTTCTACATGCTCATTGTCTATAGATCCGGTCCACGACGTATCTTTATGGAAATCAAAAGAAAATGAGATGCTATATGTTCTCTGGGACAAAACATATTGAGAGTAGGACCGGCGTCATTCATTGTGATTGTATTTTTGATAAAAATCCAATAAAACTAAACAAAGTTTTAAACAAAATACACAGCCACAAACAGAGTAGCACCAATGATATCATTCTGCATATTTGTTGAAAGTCCTCCCACAAGCATACTGTCAGACTAGACACTGAGATGTAACTGCTCTACTGTCTGATTCACGTCTGCCGTAGCGCTGCGACTAAAACCAGCCCTGGGATAAAAAACTAAAACCAAGCCCTGGGATAAAATATCATAAGCGACAATGTGTGGTAATAGTGTTTTTGCAAAATTGACTTTCTATATTAGTTTTTCTATAGAAAAATACCTTTATCCTGTATTATTACTAATAATATTCATGGCCCCGACCTGTTAAGCCAATTAGTGCAGACGGTAAGCCAATTACTGTGAATTCAAGTGTGACTTAAACTCATGAGGTACTAGTAATTATCAGATTATACGGCACGCTTGTTGATTATTGAGGAACTCGGAAAGTGATTTGAATAAAACACGGAAAAATTCCCTCTCAAATACGAAATGATGTCAATAAAAATGATCCCGAAAATCCTGTTGATATTAGAGTTATAAGAAATGCCAAATACAATGCCAACAAAGCTAATAGGCCTATTAATAGTTCAAGTAACAATTTGGCAGATGATATTCAGTCAGTTATTTCAAATCTTAAAGATAATGGATTTACTAGATCCACTATATTAAATGACGACAATAAACCACAAACAATGATCTGTTATCTGGAAGACCAGCTCAATGACATGATTTGTGCCGTATCTAATGTGCCATAATTGGTATAGATAGAACTTTTAATTTGGGACCATGATTTCTTACATGCATGGTTTATAAACACCCTTTCCTAAAAAGAAAGGGAATGCCATTTTCACCCGCCTGTCATCATGCAAGGTCCTGTTTTCCTCCATTGGGATGGGTCCTATGAAACATACTCTATATTTTTAGCAAAATTTCGAATAATTTTAGGATTCCATGCAGGAATTGAAATTTCACCTAAGAAGGTGTACCTGAAAATGATAAAAATGACATGCATCAAAATCAAATAATTGACATCAGAGGTGCTCTTCGTGGTAGGGGTAATTATGAACTTTCGGCTGAAGCTGGACATCTTAAAATTAGTCATTACTTATGGGTAAACCTTTCTGACAAACAAAGATTGAGAATGAATTCAGCACAAATTTTTCAAATTTAAGCATTCAATAACAATTGAGTCAAGTGATGGGCATTTTTTAATACCACTGACTGCGAGAATCGCAAAAAAACCAGGACAAGTTCAATAGAATCAAAAGTACAAAAACTTTTTCCTGCAAAAGATCTAAAATGGATTAGATACAACAAATTCTTTTATTACCTTAACCAAGCTGTTGGGAGGTTGTCCATCGGGGGACAAGATGAATACCAGTAATTCTGCAGCTACATCATTGTAAATAGTGTAAATAGTGTAAACAATATTTTTCTTTCGATCATTAGTTCATCACTCTAACTGATGAGGCCCAATGAGGACTAATATTTTAAATAGTTGTAAATAATTCTAAACTTTAAAATTAAATAATTAAAGGGCCGAAAGTTACTTGGTGCAGACAGGCTAGTAAATAAAAAAAATAATAATAAATTAAAAAAATAAATAAAATAGATTTATTAGCCTGTCATTATCCACATTTTTTTCCTAAAATGAGTGAATTACATGTGTAACTTTACATTTATTATATTTTGTTTAGAATTTGTTTTGGAAAGCCATAGTGCTTTTTCTAGTTAAATTTACAAATTTATAGAAATTAAACTATGATTTATTTTATTTTCCAAATAATTGTCATGGATCATAGCACCAAGGAAGTCTTAGAGTAATGAAATTTAATTTAATAAGAGTTACCTCTCTTTACTTACCCAACAATATGGCCGCCTTACGAAAGTTACGGTAATAAATTCATATTTTCACTTTATTTATCACTCGATCGTTTTAATTTTTATGTTACATATTTATCATTATATATTTGATAATATATTCAAATTACATTCATTTATCTTGACCACAGACCTCCCAGGCTGTTGTTTATTTCCCAGGGCTTTACCCGGGCTGTATTTTATCCCAGGTCTTGTTCTAGTAGTAGCCCTGCCGTAGCACTAGTTTTTCAAGGTTTTAGAAGAGATATCAAAAATTTTGTAGCATGTCACATACCGTTATGAATGTATGCATTTTGTGGTAATTAACTGACACCAAACTAAATGCCATCTTAGCCGGAGTATAAAATGCAGAGCTTTTTAAAATCCTTATGGGGATTTAATATGGAAAAATCCCCAGAAACAGTGTCCTTTTTTGCAGAAATATTAGATGGTAATATTGGATATGTAAAGCAATTTTCTTCCACAACCAGACTCAAGTACATGAATAATATTATACATATTTAAGGTTTATTGGATTTTTAATGAATATTCTGCAAAATGCACCTGTCATAAACACAGAGATTTCTACAGTATATATTGACTATTCTGCTTCTGCTCGGAAACTCAAAGATCAAGTGAAAGTTCTGGGTTAAAAACAACTGGTATGATTTTTTATTGCCTTGAAGACAACAGGTGTCGGTAATGCTGCTAAAGCAATTGACAGTTTATTAATTTGGAATGTTTTTGTTAAAAAAGATTTTTTTCATTAGTTATTTCTGCACGCCATAATTTGTATCAACTGGTTATGCATATGCCGCTTAATGAAGGCTCATAGTGGAATAAGACAGTATTTTTTTCTACTCAAAATCATTGACTATTATACCAAATGTTACATTAATAGTCTTGTTGTTTTGTGACAGCCCTGCAATGTGTTCCATCCTAAATCATTTCCATGCTTGATATATTTTCCATTACAATTATTAAAGAAAAATTGTGTAATTAGTCCTGAATTGGATAAGACCTGTTCCAAATTTTTTTTTTTATCCATGTGAGGAATAATTTTCATACAGTTGGATGCCAGTGATGTCTAACATTTTGACATTTCAAACATTCAATAGCATTAGTTATCAAATGAATGTTTTAATTTTAGGTGATAGAACTTGATTTAGACCAGTTACCAGAGGGAGATGAAGTACTTAGTATCCTCAGACAAGAGGTGGCTCCATTACATATATGGGTCACATTGGCTGTAAGTAAAACTTAATAGTGATATAAATCCATTGATTCATCAGAACTTTTACACTTAAAAAGCACCTGAATGTAGTAGAGTATTTACTATTCTAGAATGCTCATTTTCTCCTAACTATTCTAGAATGCTCATTTTCTTCTTACTGTTCTAGAATGCTGATTTTCTCCTTACTATTCTAGAATGCTCGTTTTCTTCTTACTATTCTAGAATGCTGATTTTCTCCTTACTATTCTAGAATGCTCATTTTTTCTTTACTATTCTAGAATGCTTTTCCTCCTTACTATTCTAGAATGCTTATTTTCTCTTTACTATTCTAGAATGCTCATTTTCTCCTTACTATTCTAGAATGCTCATTTTCTTCTTACTATTCTAGAATGCTCATTTTCTCCTTACTATTCTAGAATGCTCATTCTAGAATGCTCATTTTCTCCTTACTATTCTAGAATGCTCATTTTCTCCTTACTATTCTAGAATGCTGATTTTCTCCTTACTATTCTAGAATGCTCATTTTTTCTTTACTATTCTAGAATGCTTTTCCTCCTTACTATTCTAGAATGCTTATTTTCTCTTTACTATTCTAGAATGCTCATTTTCTCCTTACTATTCTAGAATGCTCATTTTCTTCTTACTATTCTAGAATGCTCATTTTCTCCTTACTATTCTAGAATGCTCATTCTAGAATGCTCATTTTCTCCTTACTATTCTAGAATGCTCATTTTCTCCTTACTATTCTAGAATGCTCATTTTCTCCTTACTATTCTAGAATGCTCATTTTCTTCATACTATTCTAGAATGCTCATTTTCTCCTTACTATTCTAGAATGCTCATTTTCTCCTTATTATTCTAGAATGCTCATTTTCTCCTTATTATTCTAGAATGCTCTTTTTTTTCTAGAATGCTCATTTTCTCCTTATTATTCTAGAATGCTCATTTTTATACGCCCGTCAAAGACGGGGCGTATTATGGGATCACCCTTGGCGGGCGGGCGGGCGTCCGGGCGGGCGGATGGGCGGGCGTACTGGCGGCGGGTTTGTCCGGCCCATAACTTTGACATCTATGGTCAGAATGACTTGAAACTTGGTATGCTTACATACCACGATAATGCGAAGTGCAGTGCACAGGAACCGTAACTCTAGCTTCCTTATATTTTGAGTTATTCCCCTTTGAATGCTGTTATCATGTTTGGCCGGATCATAACTTTGACATCTATGGTCAGAATGACTTGAAACTTGGTATGCTTACATACCACGATAATGCGAAGTGCAGTGCACAGGAACCGTAACTCTAGCTTCCTTAATTTTTGAGTTATTCCCCTTTGAATGCTGTTATCATGTTTGGCGGGATGATAACTTTGACATCTATGGTCAGAATGACTTGAAACTTGGTATGCTTACTTACCACGATGATGCCAAGTGCATTGCACAGGAACCGTAACTCTAGCTTCCTTAATTTTTGAGTTATTCCCCTTTGAATGCTGTTATCATGTTTGGCCGGATCATAACTTTGACATCTATGGTCAGAATGACTTGAAACTTGGCATGCTTACTTACCACGATGATGCCAAGTGCATTGCACAGGAACCGTAACTCTAGCTTCCTTAATTTTTGAGTTATTCCCCTTTGTGTGCTGCCAGAGTGTTTGTCTGCATTATAACTTTGACACCATGATTGGAATGTTTTGAAACTTGGTATGTTTACTTATCACAATGATGAGAAGTGCAGTGCACAAGAACAGTAACTCAAGCTTCCTTAACTTTTGAGTTATCTCCCTTTGAATACTACCCGCATGTTTGTCCGGATCATAACTTTGACACCTATGGTTTGAATGATTTGAAACTTGAAATTTTCTTAACACGGTGATACAAAGTACATTGCACAAGAACTGTAACTCCAGTTTCCATAATTTTTAGTTATTCTCTTTGATCTCAATGTAGAGAATTGCAGTTCTTAAGAAACATAATTGTTTTTATCATAATTTTTGGTACTTATATAATTATGTCCAGGGCATATTTCAGTAATTATCAGAAATACAACTGAGCTTATAATGATATCACCTTTAGCAGGCATATAGTTAGCATGTTTGTCCTGATTACAATGTGGACATAGGCTTATAAGTAATATGTAAACAACAATTGTTATTGTCTCAATAATTACTATTGTTTTTTATTGTACTTGTTGACTTGTGCACTGCATTTTGTATCATTGTGATGAATAATTGAATTGACTTATTGATTATAAACAGCTCATACGAACTGTATAAGTCCCTTTATAGTTCATAATAAACAAAATATCCACATAAATGACTTGCAGATTTGACGGGCGTATCATGCTCTGCCATGCGGAGCTCTTGTTTCCTTATTATTCTAGAATGCTCATTTTCTCCTTATTATTCTTGAATGCTCATTTTCTTCATACTATTCTAGAATGCTCATTTTCTCCTTAGTTAAGATAACTTTTTGAATTATATATAAGCTTAATTTTTCAGAAATTCAATCTGGAGACCCAAAATGTTAATGAAATAGTAAAAAAGATAGCTAAAAACAAAACAAAACAAAAAAAAAAACCAAAACAAAATAAAAAAAAGTTAAAAAAAAAAAAAAAAAAAAGAAGTAACTGATACTATCAGTCAATCTGTTACTTGCATATTATTAAAAGATCAAAATAGTTACGAATTATTCAGTGTACTCCACAGTGTAAAACTATACTCTTTTTTTTAAATTGAATTACTATATACAGAATTTATAAACTGAAACAAAGAAACTTCATTCTCAAAGTTGAGTCTGCAAGGCTTTTCCTATCATTGATTTATTGCTGAAGCCATTTCCAATGCAAAAACAAACATTTTCCCACATAGGAAAAAAAATTCTCATTACATTTTTGAAATTACAATGATTTGTTTCCTGTAAGGAATTACTAGCTTTTCTTTTACTGTTCCCGAGATCAGAGACACTTTACTCCAAATTTTTAACGTACATCACGCTCACATGTGATCTGCATTAGCACATGATTTAGTTGTCATTACAACAAATCATCAGCAATGTCTCAAAAAAAAGCAATTATAAAAATTAACATTGATGATTTTTCCAAAATCAATCTATTTTCTAAATTCCCAATTTAGTTAAGAAAAGCCCTGGGCTGAAGATTTTGTTTTGAGTATGTTTACTAATAATTTTAAATATAAGATGAATGTAAGTCTCTTTTTTATTGTTGACAGTTGGAGTATTACAAACAGGGACTGGTTGAAGACTTTGTCAAGATTCTTGATGCCTCCAGAACCGATGCCGGACTAGATTATCAAAATTTTGAAAAAGATCAAATGCAGGCATTAGACACACTGGCAGCTTACTATGTGCAAAAAGCACATAGAGAGAAAAATAAGGACAGAAAGAGAGAGTTATTTACACAAGCTACACTTTTATATACAACAGCTGATAGAATTATAATGTACGACCAGGTAAGAAAAGTGAAAAAATGAAATCTCATTGTAAAACATCAGTCATTGAAATCTCATTGTAAAAAGTCAGTCATTGAAATCTCTTTGTAAAAAGTCAGTCATTGTAATCTCTTTGTGAAGAGTTGGTTACTAACATTTAAAGAAACAAAACATAGAAGTGGCTAGGGGAAATTTTCTTTAAGGTTTGGAATAAATAAATTTGAATCTGAATCAGGCCTTAGTTCCAAATACAAAATTTACTATTGATAAATACTTTTACCAAGTATATATTATAAACTTCTCATTTTCACTGAATCTAGACTTTTTCCAATAATTTGTATTCATATTGTCTCACTTTTGGTAATTCATACTGTAGTGTTTTGAATAAAATTATTTCTTTTTGTTTTACAGAACCATTTATTGGGTAGAGCTTATTTCTGTCTACTGGAAGGTGACAAGATGGACCAGGCTGATGCACAGTTTAATTTTGTACTTGGACAGGTAAATTTTTTTATACTTATCAGAAACAACTCACGGTTGTCAAATGCAGCTGTTGAAAGTCAGTAGGTATTGGTGTACAGATTGCTATTACTTGTATTGGATCGATCTGGATTTTGGACACTGCTAAGATAAAAAAAGTAATGCTCAATTAAATGAATTTTGACCTGGATGGGTAAAATTCTGATCAGAAAAAAATCAGATCTGTCAACTGAAGCAGGAAGAAATCAGCAGCAAAGCCCATATTGGCCTAAAGTGCATTTGATCAATCTCAGTTGGAGACTAAGTTGAAATGTTTATTGCACAATTTAATATTCATGTGTATTTTGTACTGTGACTTGTAAATGCTTATTTTATTTCTGATCAAAGCAGTTGCTAGGAAGTGAAAAATTATATCTTAACATTACATGAATACCCAAACAACCAAAAAACAAATTTTTGAAAGATGAACAACACATTATTGTAAAACAACTCTTCATATTGTCAAAACGTAACTCAATTAGGAAACTGACTTGATATTACAGTAAGACTTGAAAGATTCTGTCTAATACAAAGAGTAAATTTTGACCAAAAGAACCTGTTCACTATATAGAGGTTTCTAATAACAATACAGTAGCTCAGTTGGTAGGGTGTGTAGATATAAGGTTGAGGTTTCATGTCTAGCTGGGTCATGCCTAAGACTGAAAAGTAAGAATCTGATATCCTTTGAAATAAAAAAAAGGAGGCTGCTCAATTTCAAAAGTGCCTCGTGCATGATTTATTTGAACTTTATTTGGCAATGCTGTTATATTACTGGGGCTTTGGTGGTCGAGTTGTTTAAAGTGCATGCTTATGGATCACAGTGCCTCTCACCGCCTGGGTTCAAGTCCCACTTGGGACAGATCCTAGTGTGAGAAAGTTTGTCAGTTCGCTTGCCGAAGGTTGGTGGTTTTCTTCGGGCACTCCGGTTTCCTCCACCATCCCAGAACTGACCGCCTCAAAATAAGTGAAAGATTCTTGACTGGGGCATAAAACACCATTACTCCACTCCACTCCACTTAGTGATACATGTATAATCTTCACTAGGATATAGAGTTTCTTTTACTGCTTCACGACCAGTAAATTAACCCTTTCAGAAGGACATTACACATGAATTTTGTTTTATTATGAGATGATAAAGAAATTTGCAGCTTAATTTCAGATGCGCATTCATTACAAATGACTTTCTTCTACATCAGTCTTTGAATAAATATTACTAAAGTGAAATAACCTTCACTGGGATTTAAAATCTCTTTTATATCTTCACTAACCAACCAGTTTCCAGAGCCTTCATTACATTTTTATGTTTTAAGAGATATACATCTAGTATATTACCATTTTTCAGGCAAACAACAATATCCCATCATTACTTGGAAAGGCTTGTATTGCATTTAACAAGAAAGAATACAGGGGAGCGTTGGCGTTCTACAAGAAGGCGTTACGTGTCAACCCTAACTGTCCAGCCTCTGTACGGTTAGGAATGGGACATTGTTTTGTTAAAATGAATAAACTGGAAAAAGCAAGGTAATATACATAATAAAAATAAGAATTTGTTACTGAAAAACAGGTACTGGACAAAAAACAAAATTGAAGAAAACATAAAACAATGATCATACAGCAAAAAAACAATTATAGACAACAATCATTGATTGTAGAACAACTATCTTTAGATGAACACTACATTAAATGTCCAGTGTTGTGGTTGAAGTACAATTCGATAGCACCGAGTAACAATTTTATTTTTTGTCATGTTAGCCATATACATATTTTATCTTTGGCTTTGTTTATTCAATAATAAGGTCTGTAAGTCTAGTCATGTGATCAACTATTTTTGACTTGATTGTTATGTCATCACATGATTTAAAAATGAACATTTACCTGTAAATTTGTGTGAAATCTGGCAGTTATAGTCATCTGTTTCTTTGTCCTCCTGTGTATTAGACATAACTTAGAATTTTTATAAAATATATTAGAATCTATTTTCATATTCATATTTGAGAAAAATGAAAGTTAGATTTCAATTGTATGGGTGCTTATTATAATATTTTCAGAATGGCATTAAAGTTAGATATTAATTGTGTGTGTGTGTGTGTGTGTGTGTGTGTGTGTGTGTGTGTGTGTGTGTGTGTGTGTGCTATGTTATATTTTCAGAATGGCATTTGCAAGGGTGTTACGATTAGATATTAATTGTGTTTTGGTGCTTTGTTATATTTTCAGAATTGCATTTGCAAGGGTGTTACGATTAGATATTAATTGTGTTGAGTAATATGTTATATTTTCATATTTGCAGAATGGCATTTGAGAGAGCATTACAGTTAGATATTAATTGTGTGGGTGCCTTGGTTGGATTAGCTATTTTAGAACTAAACGCCAAGACACAGGAATCAATCAAGAATGGTGTACAGCTTCTCTCCAAGGCTTACACCATAGACTCATCTAACCCCATGATCTTAAACCATCTCGCCAACCATTTCTTTTATAAAAAGGTATCACATCATTGTTGTCTCTTTATATGTTACCTTATTGTGTCGCCTGACTAGGCGACATATAGGGATTACTTTCGTCGCGGCGTCAGGATTTCCTTGTCCGGAGCATAACATTGGTGTTGAACGTTTAAATGACTCCAAACTTGGTGTGCGTGTTTCTGGCAATGACTTGAAGTGCAGTGCACAAGAACCGCAACTCTATCTTTTTCTATTTTGAATTATTTCCCATTGATTTTTGTAGAGCATTTCTTGTCCTGAGCATAACTTTGGTGTAGTATGTTCAAATGACTCCAAACTTGGTGTACATGTTTCAGGCAATGACTCGAAGTGCAGTGCACAAGAACCACAACTCTATCTTGTTCCGTTTTTGAATTATTTCCTTTTGATTGATTTTTACAAGACATTTTTTAATCACTTCTATATTAAAAACACCTTAATACACTTGGATGCCTGAGTAAATGTAAGGTGTGATTTGATACAATGGCTGCTTACAACAATAGGTGAGACAATACCTCTCACCATCGAGTCCCAAATCAGTTGATTATTGGCTTTTGGGACCTGCAAATTTGTTTGCAAAATTAAATACTTCTCAAAATAGGACCTCCAAAAATTGAGACCTTTTTAATATAGAGTTAAGAACAAATATTGTTGGGACCTGAAAAATACCTCTCAAAATTGAGTACCTCTCAAAACTGAATCCCTCGAAATCGGGACCCGACTGTACTATGCAGTGTCAGGCGACACATCTGTTTCAAAGAAACATATCTAGTGTTGTTCATGGGCCCGCTTGTTCTAAGTTTATTAAAAAAAATTAAAATTTAAAATGAAATTCAAAATGTTATCTTAATTGAAACATTTTAAAACTGCATTAAGTTTTCTTAGGAAAAAATTAAAATGGTGCTGATCTACTTTAAGATGTTCCTAATGAACAATGTTATATTTGGTTCAATGATAAAAGATGGAATAAATATCAAAATAACAGTTATTTTCAGCAAGATATAGCCTGTGGGAACTTTTTTAGAACATATAACGGTGAAATACAATAAATTAAACATACATGTAGAATTTCATTAAATTTGTCATTTGTGACTTTGTAAGGGATAAATAACACCATTGTGAATACATTCGAATATTAATGACAGACAATGAATGCAATTTATCAGGTTTCCCCTTTGATTCATTTGAGTATCTGTACATCAGTGTGCATGCTCCAACCTTATTATAATCATTGTGACCAACCCATTCGAGGATTCTATTTATTTACAGCTAATAGGGAAGAAATTTTAGAAAATGAATTTCATGGATCGTGATTAGAAGTAATCTTTTTTTAAAAAATACATTTTTAGAAAATAAAAAAAAAATTCAGAAAATTGAAAAACTTAATGCAGCTTTAACATGGGAATAAAGTTTTGATCTAAATCAATACTATATGGTAATAGCATAATTGTATACATTACCTTTTAAACAGCGATTTCAAAAATATTGCCTAATAATCAAGGACCAACTGGTTAAACTAATAGAGCTTTGAATAGCCAAGTACTGGATGAATCTGGAGTTGTTATATTTTGAAAGTTTTAGGTCATGTTTATTTCAGATTTTTAACTTATTTTGAAAAGCAACAAGACTACATCAATGGTCTTGTTTGAGTATGGTGAAATACAAAATGATTAATTACATTACACAGAAATAAAATAAAAATTACATCTTTTATGTCTGTAATCTGAATATAGTATATATTAGTATACTAATAGCTTAAATTGTTTAATAGTTGAATTGTGTATTCTATGTCAATAAAAATTTACAATAGAAAAAATGACTATATAAAATATATTCATAAATGTAATTCAAACATAATCAATTTCACGGAAGCAGGTGAATTTTGGAAGGATTCTTGTTGATATTTGCTATAAACAAGTTTTTGATTTCCATTTTAGGATTACCAGAAAGTTCAACATTTGGCACTTCATGCATTTCATAACACAGAAAATGAAGCTATGAGAGCAGAGAGTTGTTATCAGTTGGCCAGAGCCTTTCATGTCCAGGTACGTTATCATGAATTTATGTTCAGCTTACTATGTTTTCTGAGCTGGGAATTGTGTATGTCATTTTACTTATACATGGAGCTAGCTGAAATGGCAATACTGTCCTGCAGGGTACACTTCCACACCTGGCATCTCATTAGGTCATCTTTCAATACTCTCAGTACTTTAATTACTTTAATTTGTTCAAATAATTAGCTTCCAAATTTACCTAAAAACTTGCATATAATACTACAGTGCTATATGATTAATTTGAACATTTAGCTGTGACATATTTTATTTACTTTGTGATAAAAAATTCAGTATTGTAACCATGTGACATTTCTTTCTTTTTTTTTTTTTTTAAACCTTTACAGCAAGATTATGACCAGGCTTTCCAGTACTATTACCAAGCTACACAGTTTGCTCCGGTCAATTTTGTACTTCCCTTCTTTGGACTTGGTCAAATGTACATATACAGAGGGGATAATGAAAATGTAAGTAGTGTTGAAAATAACGTTGCAAGTCTAGTCTGAAAAAAATCTGTAGTGTTAATTTTAGACACTTTTATCAAAACATTTTCTCAAAAGTGGATGAGAACGACAGTGCCTGCATGAACCCTGCTGATATGTCTCTAGCTTTCCAGGCTGGGACAACTAAATGTGATTGTTAAATGTAGTTTGAGTCTTTTCCAAGCTTACTTGTGTATTAAGCATGTGTTTTAGTGGCATGGATGACCAAAAGCATACTGAATCTCCAATTTACCACAATTTTAACTTAAATGCTTTTGCTGTATCCATCTGGGCTGCAGATGCAGAATGATTCAAATCAACCAGACTTACAGATTAAAGTGTTGTTTACCGCCATAGTTTGAATTCTAATGTTAAAAATTATGTAAGGTCACTTACTTAAGGTTGGTGTTTTTTTTTTTTAAAACACTCCAGTTTTCTTCACCATGCGATTACTGACCAACTTGAAATTTTTTAAAAATCTTGGCTAGGGTGTAAACCACCATCAAGACTCTTTATTTAATCAGCTGTGGATTTGAGCAATTTAAAAAATATTTCTCACCAGCTTTGCTTGGGTATCGACCTGCAACTGTGACCTTGAAGCAAAATAACTTGTTTACACCCATCTACATTAAGTTGGTCACTTAAATAAATCCCTTTTTAAACAAGCACCTGATCATTAATATCAAAATTGCATGGTATGGTATATTATAAACTTTAAGAAAGGTAAATATTTTGAAAAGTATAAAGGTATTTTCATTTTTGAATTTTAGGCTGCTAATTGTTTTGAGAAAGTACTAAAGGCACAACCTGGTAATTATGAGACGATGAAGATCATTGGTTCACTGTATTCTAATTCTGTTGATCCAACAAAGAGAGATACAGCCAAGGTAAGGTTCTTACTTATTACATATTTACAACTTATGTATACATGCACATGTTTGTGTTCAAACTACATGTATATATCCCATTTGGTCTGAGGTGCCTTGTTGGCTTAATGGTCTAAGGGGTAACTTTTGGAACACAACACTTCTATTGTCTAGGTTTGAATCTTTTTCAGGGTGATTCTAGTGTGAGAACATATGTCAGTTTTTTTTACTGAAGATCTTTACTGTGCACTTTGTGTTGTTTGAGTTTTACTAAAAGAATTGTTTGGAATATAACCATTGGTGTTGTTTTTTTTTTTACAGCAACATCTTAAGAAGGTAACAGAACAGTTTCCAGATGATGTTGAAGCATGGATAGAACTGGCACAGATATTGGAACAACATGATGTACAGGTGAGTGATGATGGTGATAAGGAGTGGATAAATCTGGTATGAATATTTTATCAATAAGATATAGAAAGAAGAGCAACATGATTTAGATCAATGAAATAAGTGAACATGTTATTTGACCAAGTCACTTGTTACATTAAACTTTTTTAATCAATTAGATTGACTTTAAATATTGTCTGATTATTGACCACACCTTTCTTGTCAATGGGAGTTATTCAATTGAAACATGTGTTATGTAATTTTTTTTTCATTATCACGCTCATAGCCTAAACAATGCAGAACACTGAAAATTGTCACATTCCTTTACCAATCAGTTCTGAAAATTAGTTTTGCCTCACCACAGATGGGTAAACAATGGCATTTGTTGATGTCACAAATGATGCATTATTTTGTTGTTTTTTTTTTCTTCAGATTTTAAGCTCACCTGAGCTGAAAGCTCAGATGAGCTATTGCGATGGTTCACCGTCCGTCGTCTGTCGTGCGTCGTGCGTCGTCCGTCGTGCGTCGTCCGTCGTGCGTTAACATTTTACATTTTAATCAACTCCTCTAAAACTACCAACCCAAATTTGATGAAACTTGGTGATGATGATGTCTGGGTGAAGGCCTTTCAGATTTGCACATATGAAGGAGTTATGTCCCCTTGGGGCCCCATAAGGAGGGAAATAGTGAAAAACTTTAAAAATCTTCTCCTCTGAATGTACAAGTGATATACCTTAGTTATTTCACTTATAACATTCTTAGGTCATCTAGTTTTAGATTTGCACAAATGAAAGCGATGGGGCTCAAAATGGGGAAATGGCAAGGAACTTAGTGGGAAAATTGCTAAAAATTATTTATTTGTCACTATATCTTGAAAACTATTAACTTTTTGTATAGGCATTTATATTAGAATATTGTAGGTATTGCGACAACAATCATTTTGATATATGGTTCAAGGTCATATGTTCAAAGGTCAAGGTCACAGCTGCAAAAATAGACTTAAATCACTAATTATCTTGAAAACTATTAACTTTTTGTATAGGCATGTATATTAGAATATTGTAGATATTTGGACAACGATCATTTTGATATATGGTTCAAGGTCATATGTTGAAAGGTCAAGGTCACAGCTGCAAAAGAAAAGTTAAATTGCTAATTATCTTGAAAACTATTAACTTTTTGTATAGGCATGTATATTAGAATATTGTAGGTATTGACATGACGATCATTTTGATATATGGTTCAAGGTCATATGTTGAAAGATCAAGGTCACAGCTGCAAAAGAAAAGTTAAATTGCTAATTATCTTGAAAACTATTAACTTTTTGTATAGGCATGTATATTAGAATATTGTAGGTATTGACATGACACTCATTTTGATATATGGTTCAAGGTCATATGTTGAAAGGTCAAGGTCACAGTTGCAAAAGAAAAGTTAAATTGCTAATTATCTTGAAAACTATAAACTTTTTGTATAGGCATGTATATTAGAATATTGTAGGTATTGCGACAACAATCATTTTGATATATAGTTCAAGTTCATTTGTTGAAAGGTCAAGGTCACAGCTGCAAAAGAAGACTTAAATTGCTAATTATCTTGAAAACTATTAACTTTTTGTATAGGCATGTATATTGGAATATTGTAGATATTTGGACAACGATCATTTTGATATATGGTTCAAGGTCATATGTTGAAAGGTCAAGGTCACAGCTGCAAAAGAAAAGTTAAATTGCTAATTATCTTGAAAACTATTAACTTTTTGTATAGGCGTGTATATTAGAATATTGTAGGTATTGACATGACGATCATTTTGATATATGGTTCAAGTTCATATGTTGAAAGATCAAGGTCACAGTTGCAAAAGAAAAGTTAAATTGCTAATTATCTTGAAAACTATTAACTTTTTGTATAGGCATGTATATTAGAATATTGTAGGTATTGACATGACGATCATTTTGATATATGGTTCAAGGTCATATGTTGAAAGGTCAAGGTCACAGTTGCAAAAGAAAAGTTAAATTGCTAATTATCTTGAAAACTATAAACTTTTGTATAGGCATGTATGTTAGAATATTGTAGGTATTGACATGATGATCATTTTGATATATATTTCAAGGTCATATGTTTAAAGGTCAAGGTCACAGCTGCAAAAGAAGACTCAAATTGTGCATTAGCTTGAAAACTATTAACTATTTGTATAGGCATGTATATTAGAATTTTGTAGGTATTGCGACAACAATCATTTTGATATATAGTTCAAGTTCATTTGTTGAAAGGTCAAGGTCACAGCTGCAAAAGAAGACTTAAATTGCTAATTATCTTGAAAACTATTAACTTTTTGTATAGGCGTGTATATTAGAATATTGTAGGTATTGACATGATGATCATTTTGATATATGGTTCAAGGTCATATGTTGAAAGGTCAAGTTCACAACTGCAAAAGAAGACTTAAATTGCTAATTATCTTGGAAACTATTAACTTTTTGTATGGGCATGTATTTTAGAATATTGTAGGTATTGACATGACGATGATTTTAATATATAGTTCAAGGTCATATGTCAAAAGATCAAGGTCACAACTGCAAAAGAAGACTTAAATTGCTAATTATCTTGTAAACTATTAACTTTTTTTATAGGCATGCATATTGGAATATTGTAGATATTGACATGGCAATCATTTTGATATATGATTCAAGGTCATATGTTGAAAGGTCAAGGTGACAGCTGCAAAAGAAGACTACAGTCACTTTATGCATATTAGCTGCTTATTAATGAAATGTGACTGAATATTTCTGATTAATTTTTTTGGGAGTTCTTGAGTTTCTTTAAATTTTCTGTACTTGATATATTGTCTGTTGCACTTTGTAAACAATTTTGGAGATATTCTCAGGTGAGCGTTAAGGCCCATGGGCCTCTTGTTCAAGTTCTTATGAAAAAGATAGCTAAAAAGACATTCATTATAATGAAAAATATACTGACTTTTGTTGAGTGTGTAAGGGTAGACTTTGTGTAAGGGTAGACTTTCACCCTCACAAAAAAATTAACACCCTTGACTTATTCTTTGTGTTATTTATTAATTTTTATACGTCCGTTTATGACGGGACGTATTATGGTATGGCGCAGTCCGTCCGTCTGTCCGTATGTCCACATGTCATACACTAACTCAAGAATGCTTTGAGCAATTTTACTGAAACTTTTGTGAAATGTTTGTATCTAAAGCAGAAAGCTCCCTTTCGTTTTTGAGATTCGTATGTTTTCTTGTTGCGGAGCTATTGGTCTTTAATTGTCAAATTGTAGGCAATTTTTTGCATGTTGTACAATAACTCAAAAATGCTTTGAACAACTTGAATGAAACTTTTGTGTTATATTGGTATCCATGGCAGAGAGCTCCCTTTTTATTTTTGAGATTCCTTTTTTTGTCACTGCAGAGTTATGGGACTTTAATTGTCATATTTAAGGCAACATTTTTGCATGTTGTATAATAACTCAAAAATGCTTTGAACAATTTGAATGAAACTTTTGTGTTATATTGGTATCCATGGCAGAGAGCTCCATTTTATTTTTGTTTTCTTATTGTAGAGTTTTTGGCCTTTAATTGTCAAATTTTAGGCATTTTTTTGCATGTTGTAACTCAAAAATCATTTGAACTTTTTTTATGAAACTTTTGTGTTATATTTGTCCTATAATCAAAAAGGTTTGTGAATAAACATTGAGAAATAAATTTTCTACTTTTGTTTTAAAAAATATGTTTCAGCTTAATGTTAAGTTGTTTAAGACATTAAAAAAGAAGTTTAAATATCTGACGGACGTATCATGCGCTCCAAGCGCAGCTGTTTATTTGTTATGCCAAGGGTGATAATCTACCATAACACACCCATCAAAGTCAGTTTGTTTATATTGTCTATTTATAGAACTTTAGCTCTGTTATCTACATGTATTTGTTTCTGCACCGTAAATTTAACCAGTGTTATATAAAAAGAAAGTCAAAAAGTTTAAATGTTTTTACTGTACTTATTTCTAATATGAAACTTATTGTATATAACATATTAAATATATTAAAAATTTGTATATATGTATAATATTGGTATTATAATTTAAATTTCAGGGAGCATTATCAGCATACGGAACAGCTACAAGAATATTAAAGGAGAAAGTCCAGGCTGATGTTCCTCCAGAAATACTTAACAATGTTGCTGCTTTACACTTCCGTCTGGGTAATTTACAGGAAGCCAAAGTAGGTTATGAAGCATTTATAATTGTATTAAACTGTTTTATAGTTTCAATTCTCTTGCAAATCTGGAATCACACAAAATTTTTGATTTATCAGCTTTAGCTTTTTCCCCCACTTTTTTATCAAATACTTACTTTCACAATGTGAAACAAAATTGTGAATTTGAATTTCTTAATTTCTTTTTAGATATCCTTCACTAAGCTGGGTTCAAATCCTGGATTAGGTCTGATCAAAACTTGAAAATAGGTAGTGACTGTTCTTTGGCTAAGCACTCAGCATTAAGAATTGAAAATCACCGGGTCCTTTGGAGAAGACCTTAAAAATTGACAACCTGTGTCATGGCATATGTGGCATGCTAAAGAACCCTCCCTTCACATTGCCCTTAGCACACTGCAAAGATAATAAATTCTGTCACTTAATCTATGGCTGATGACATCTTGATATAGGTTAAATGGACCTAAAACCTCTTAAATCTTAAATCAATCAATCAATCTTCACAAAGATTGTATATTTTGTCAAAGGTTCATTAACTGCTACCTCTGTATAAAAATCACCTGTATTTTGTGGGACATCAAACCATCAACATATTTATTCCTTAAGGCCACTTCCAAAGTTTTCACTTTGGTTTCACTGGAATTCATGTAATAAAAAACACACCAGAGGATGCTACTTTGCTTCCTTTTTGACATTTTCGTTTTATGACTACTGTAAAATCAGAAACATTCCGACATAATTTTTAGACAGTGTTTCCACCGTCTGATTATTTTTTAAGAATAATAGGAAGATTGTGTGCTTTAGATCTATTATCGTTAATATTTTAGAGTGCCCAGAGGGGCTAACTGGGTACAATTTTCATGTGTCATTTTTGGCTGGGTTGCACAGAGTGCAAATCCGGTTTATAATATGGTGAATGTTGGGCGGGGGGCGGGTGGGTGGGCTGATCGGCGGGCGGGCGGGGAAAATAGGGTACCAACTTTGTGAACTCAACTCCTCCTACAGTTTTCAACCAAAAACCTTGAAAATTCACAGAATGTTTCTATAAATATTTTGAAGATGTGCACCTAACTTTATGGCAATATTTCCAGATTTTTTCCCCATTTTTCCAGACTTTGAAACTTAGTCACTTTTAAGCAAGTTTTTGAACTGGGGGTACCTACTTTGTGAAATCAACTCCTCCTACAGTTTTTAACCGAAAACCTTGAAAATTCACAGAATGTTTCTATATATATTGAAGATGTGCACCTGACTTTATGGAAATATTTCCAGATTTTTTTCCCATTTTATCAGACTTTGAAACTTAGTCACTTTTAAGCAAGTTTTTGAACTGGGGGTACCTACTTTGTGAACTCAACTCCTCCTACAGTTTTCAACCAAAAACCTTGTAACTTCACAGAATGTTTCTATATATAATGAAGATGTGCACCTGACCTTATGGAAATATTTCAATATTTTTTTTTCCAATATTTTTTTTTCCATTGTCATTGGTTTATTAGCTACTGGATGAAAGTGTGGAAAGCTAGTGCTGTCACCCTGTTGCCTATCTGTCCTGTACTGTCCATCGAATCCAGTCCATTCCAATGTAAAGTTTCTGGTTCACATTTTTAGCTCACCTGAGCACAAAGTGCTCAAGTGAGCTATTGTGGTGGGTCATTGTCCGGCGTGCGTCGTGCGTCGTGCGACGTGCGTCGTGCGTCAACTTTTGATTGTTAACACTCCTGAGGCCACAATTTAAGTGCAATCTTAATCAAACTTTCTCAGAATGATCCTCTTGACAAAAGCTAGCTCAAGTTCGTATATGGGCAATGTTGGGTCAATAAGTAGGTCACTAGGTCAAATTGTAGAAAAACCTTGTTAACACTCCTGAGGACCCAATTTCAGTCCAATCTTCATGAAACTTAGTCAGAATGATCATCTTCACAAAAGCTAGTTCAAGTTCGTATATGGGCATTGTTGGGTCAATAAGTAGGTCACTAGGTCAAATTGTAGAAAAACCTTGTTAACACTCCTGAGGACCCAATTTTAGTCCAATCTTCATCAAACTTAGTCAGAATGATGCTCTTGACAAAAGCTAGCTCAAGTTTGTATATGGGCCATGTTGGGTCAATAAGTAGGTCACTAGGTCAAATTGTAGAAAAACCTTGTTAACACTAATGAGGACCCAATTTCAGTCCAATCTTCATCAAACTTAGTCAGAATGATCTTCTTGACAAAAGCTAGCTCAAGTTTTTATATGGGCCATGTTGGATCAATAAGTAGGTCACTAGGTCAAATTGTAAAAAAAACCTTATTAACACTCCTGAGGCCCCAATTTTAGTCCAGTCTTCTTTAAACTTAGTCAGAATGATCTTCTTGACAAAAGCTAGTTCAAGGTTGTATATGGGCCATGTTGGGTCAGTAAGTAGGTCACTAGGTCAAATTGTAATAAAACCTTGTTAACACTCCTGAGTACCCAATTTTAGTCCAATCTTCATCAAACTTAGTCACAATAAACTTCTTGACAAAAGGTAGCTCAAGTTTGTATATGGGCCATGTTGGGTCAATAAATAGGTCACTAGGTGGGATTGTAATAAAACCTTGTTAACACTCCTGAGTACCCAATTTTAGTCCAATCTTCATCAAACTTAGTCAGAATGATGCTCTTGACAAAAGCTAGCTCAAGTTCGTATATGGGCCATGTTGGGTCAGTAAGTAGGTCACTAGGTCAAATTGTAGAAAAACCTTGTTAACACTCTTGAGGACCTAATTTTAGTCCAATCTTCATCAAACTTAGTCAGAATGATGCTCTTGACAAAAGCTAGCTCAAGGTCGTATATGGGCCATGTTGGGTCAATAAGTAGGTCACTAGGTCAAATTGTAAGAAAACCTTGTTAACACTCCTGAGGACCCAATTTTAGTCCAATCTTCATCAAACTTAGTCAGAATGATGCTCTTGACAAAAGCTATCTCGAGTTTGTATATGGGCTATGTTGGGTCAATAATTAGGTCACTAGGTCGAATTATATAAAAACCTTGTTAACACATATGAGGGGATCCATTTTAGACCAATCTTATCAAACTGTCTCAGAATGATGCTCTTGACAAAAGCTAGCTCAAGTTTATATATGGGTCATTTTGTGTCAATAAGTAGGTCACTAGCTCGAAATATAGGAAAAAATCTCTTTTAAGAATAGAAGCTCCAGTTTGCCAAAATCAAGCTGAGTGTACATCATTTTCAGGTGAGCGTCCAGGGCCTTCATGGCCCTCTTGTTTCAATTTACTGTAGCTTTAGAAAATGTTAAAATGATTGAGATATTCTTAATACATGTACATATATATACTTGTTTCAATACTCTTTCATATATATTGTCATTGTTGGACCTACTGTATTCCCCATTTTATGACTTTCTGTGAATGATAAAAAAAACCACCTTGTTCACCTTGCTTTGTGCAATTATTTATAATTCCTTCCACACTTTACACCCACTCAATAGAAATTTAAAAAACAACCCGGCCCATTGAGTCTTTGACCCATTTTTTAAAATGATGCGGCATTAATTTTGGAATTGATTTTTTGTTTCAGAAATGTTATGAAGCCTCGTTAGAGAGATCAAGAAGTGAAGCTCAACATGATGAAACATATTACAGTGCAATATCAGTGACTACTACTTATAACTTGGCTCGACTTTACGAAGCTACACATGAATACGATGACGCTGAGAGGTTATACAAAAATATTCTACGTGAACATCCTAACTATGTTGATTGTGAGTTTAGTTGACTTTTGTCATCATATGTTCTATATTTTGTTGTCAGATAGATTTGTACAAAAAATCACAATATAGTAATTTGGATAAAAGTATATTTGTACAGTACTTTTTATTAAAAAATGATATGATTGAAATTAATTTCAAGTTGAGTACTCAAGTCAGTTTTAAAAATCCATCTTAATATTTTGTAGTCAAATACAAGTGGTTTGAAGTATCAGCATATTGATCACAGCTCTGGACTTGGTTCATTTTTAGGGCTGATTGCGGTGCATAATAGCGTCCACTTATTTGCAGAAGTGTGTCAGCTGTTTTTTTCTCTTGGTACTCTGGTTTTCTCCACTTTTCCAATCTGATCTTGGTATGAGTTTAATCAATTTTACTGGGGGTATTTCAAAACATTTCCAACCATTTTGTTTCTAATATATTCTTGTGTTTTTGATTTAGGTTATTTGAGACTTGGCTGTATGGCCAGAGATCGAGGACAGATTTATGAAGCTTCAGATTGGTTCAAAGAAGCACTACAGATTAACCAGGTAAGGAATTTCATTTTAATTGACTTTTCTGCAACAAGAAAGTTGTGGACGTTACTATTTTGGAGTTTTTGCATAATTTGTTTCAGTTTCAAGCAATGGCAGATGCAGTTACAACAACATTTATATGATGCTTCAGATTTACCATAACAAAGTTTTAAGGAATGGCATTAAAAGGTCGAACAATAGTAGGTTCGGCTAATCTTATTATAGAATAAGGTTCATGTTTGTATGTTTACGTGGAAGTATTGTTTTCATTAAACATGGAGTTGCATTAATTTGAGGTTTTTCATGTAAAAACAACTTTATACAAGAATTTACAATGTGAATTTGTTCCATAACATTATGCAGCATGACCACATTATACACTTAATTCTGTGTTTATTTAACACTTGAATTGGCCTTTTGTTTCCTGATTTTCTTCTTTATGTCTTATTAAAAACTGGGTTGACATGATGGCATAGTATATATAAAGAAAGAACTTTATCAATTTTTGCCATTAAAATGTGTTATTTTTGCCTATGTCTAGTTATTATTTTTTTTCCAATTATGTGCTACTTTCCTTCCATATGTCATAAATGATAAAATACAATTGAAAAAGAGTCATTAATCTTTGTATACTTCTTCAGGATCATCCAGATGCTTGGTCTCTTATTGGTAATTTACATTTGGCCAAGCAAGAGTGGGGACCAGGACAGAAGAAATTTGAAAGAATCATTGGTAGACCTCAAACTAAGGATGATGCATATTCATTAATTGCCCTTGGCAACGTATGGTTACAGACTCTACATCAACCAATGAGAGATAAGGATAAGGTTTGTTTAATTTCAAATTGTATGTAATAAATGTCCTATAGCTTAGCACTTTACATTTAAAAATAAAAGTTATAAATTCTTAAAAATCAATGCCTTATGTTATTAAAGGAATTGTATAATTAAGAAACATTATTTTTCCAAGCTTTTAAGATTATTGGAAAAGGTAAATATCTGCATCTTCATTTTTACATGTAGCTAGCAGTGTCCTAATATACATGTAAGTGAAATGTTAATGCCTTCTCCTCTTAACCAATAGAACATTTAATAACCAGTAAATACCGGGTAATACATGATTGACATGTTACTTGATTTTTATTGTTTTAGGAAAAAAGACATCAGGACCGTGCCTCTGCTATGTATAAACAAGTTCTTAGAAATGATGATCGGAATATCTGGGCAGCTAATGGCATCGGTAAGTCTGTGTTAACTGTTAGAGTTTTAAATTTTTACTCAACCAGGATTTAACACATTTGCTGCAGATGGCTACATAAGTCAAGTGTAACATTGAATGCAAGTATCAGTTTAATTTGAATTAATTTTGGTATTTTTCACTTACTTGAGTCTATTTGTAATTAAAAAATTGCTATGCACATCTTGTTTACCTTGGAATAGAAAAGAAAAGTGTTGCTGCTCCAGGGAATTTACATGTTGGAAATGGTGATGTTTTTGGTGACGCATAATGTCATTAGTGCAAAAGAATCCACCATTTGCCTTGTTTTTCAACATGTAAAACCTCATAGCAGAAACTTTTTCCTGTGTGCAGAAAAATTTCATGGTAACTGAGGATGCATACATCATTTTTTCCATCATGACTATAGAGTCTAGTAAGTAAAAAATTTCATAAAATTCACTGTAACAAACACAGTGACTCAAACAGTTAGTCTAGGATTTGGCTGTTTGCTTGCCGATTGTCTGTAAATTTCCCTGCGCACTTGGATTTACCTTACCTTCATCATCTCATCTTATCTTAAATCATTGGGCATAAAACACCATAACTTCGTTGAACTCTTCCCTGAAATAATTGATCAATGTCCTTAATATCATTTATTGTTTTAAACCCAGTTTTCTTTAAACACCAGACATTGAAAACTTCCATACATGACAAAGTCACCCTTTGGTCTTACTTAATGTTGTGTCTTGGTGTCATAATTTGATTTCACATTATTTCTGTAGTCTTGTTGGTATCAGCTAAAGCTTATACATGCTTCAAATTACTTCATTCCATGCCAAGACAACAACTAAAAAAGTTCATAAAAACCTATGGTGTTTTGCAAAGGCAACATATTTTCCTAGACTTAATTGGAATTCTTCAGTGTTTTGGGTATTTGCTTCAATTGTCAACAAAGTTTTATACAAATTAATCACTGTAGTTTCTTTGGTAAAATAAAATTTTGGTATATATAGAATACATAGATATGAAAAGAATTCTCCTGCTTAGCCAGTTATTGATTACATTGCTGAAAAATGTCATTGTCAAATCTGTGCAAAAAAAAAACTGCTTCTGTAAGTAGCTTTCTCTGTATATAAGGGCCATTTCAATAAAAATTTTGGCTGATGAGTCTCTCTCATTGCCTAGGGTTGAATACCACTCAAGCAGAACATAGTGTCAGAAATTTTGTCTTTTTTCTTGCAAAATGTCAGTCGCATTCTCTTTAGCAGTTTAACTTTAACTGATAACTCTTAAAAATGAAGTGAAAGAATCTTGACTTTGGCATAAAATCCTAATTTTCCCCTCTTGAAGAACCAATTTTTAACACAGATTTGCATGAAATGCTTCAGCTTATTGCATAAAAACTAAAGAAGTTCATAAAAATCTGTGCTAAGTTGATTTTTTTTTTTTTTTTGTAGTTTTTAATAATAATTATAATAATAATAAATAAGATTATAAATTCATAACAATTTAATAACAAGTTTATGCAATAAAACAAGATATTATATAAACAAAACATTCCCAACACTTGAATTTGATTTCATGTCATAATCTTTTTAAGTAAAAATCTTAGTTGATTAAAAATATTACAATTTATATGAAAAGTTTCAAACACAGTTTGTAATAAAAATAACAGTTTATTTGTTCCTGTTTTAAAGATTTGTCGGGACTTTTCACAGAACATTGAACATTGAACACACACTGTACAAAGCACTTAAATAATCCAATCAATTTGAATTTGTTATTTTCACAAAGTCGCATTTATAACCATGCATTTCACAAAGCTAAGGAAATTTGTCTCTTTTTCTTGGCAATTTCAGTAAGTGTCCTTGTGTTGTTTGAACGATTACGTTTGTTTGCGAACCATTTTTTAACTTGTTCAGTTGAAATTTTGCCCATTTCAGCCAGTTCCTCGATAGCACTACCATTAGGATAAGGGTGTTCTAAATGTTCCTTGTACCAGTCTTCCATTAGTTTCACAGCGCGTTTAGATAAGAGTGGACGTGGCTTAACAACACGGCAAGTCTGTTTGTCTTTATCCTCGAGTAGCATAACGCTTTTCTCAACACGGTCCATAATTTGATGAAGTTGAGCATCATAATGTAAGTTCAAAGATTTCTTGTAATCGGCACTGTAACAGTCCTCATGTAAGGTACGAAAACGTTCAGTCTCAACTAATGCAGCCTGGTAACGGTAAAAACTAGATAACTGAGTAATGTCCCTTGGAAAATTAGCTTCCAATTTACTAAATCGTGATTGCAGTTGTTGTTCACGTTGAAATACATCAGGTTGAGGCTGCGTTGTCATGGTATACAGAAGTGACTCTGGTAATGAGTCAAACTTAATGTCATTGGCTAAAACAGCTTGCAGGTCACTAAAGAATGGATTATTAGCAAGAGGGCTGTCAGGCGGTGGAGAACCCAGTAATCCAGTAAGAGAGTCATTAAAACGGCTATCTCCAGATGGACTATAGTTGTTTAGTGGAGTTGTACTCGATGATAAAGTTCTTACACTAACTGGTGTTTTTGGTTCATATTTTATCTCGCTGCATGATATTGATGAATCGGATTCTCTTGATGTAGATGGCAAACAGTCTTTCTTTGGTAATTCCACATTAGACATTTCAAGTGGCTTGATTGTCACGATAGGCGTTGGTGATAAATATTGTGTCAGCGAATCAACAGCATCATCAGAATCAATGTTACTGTCGTATTTAATGTCAGAGTTATCTCCATCAATGATCGAATCTGCAAATACACTATCAAACGATACATTGTCTTGTATAGTAGCAGCAATGACATCAGACAATGTGGTCGAAGGTGAAAGTTCAATACTTGGTGTTATATCATAATCACATAAGTCATCTATACTATAATACGTAACACTGTTGTTGGTATCCATGGCAACAGTTTGTTTTAGTTACAGCAATGTTGATTAACTCAAGAATAGTGACAGAACTTCAAGTAAAAAGTGTCATACCCTGAGTTATCTGCCAGCCTTTTTGTTCGAGCAGCATCAGATGGCTTGGACACCAGGCTCTATCATCATTGGTTAGTGTCGTCACATGATTCCTCAAACTATACAAGGTCATTTTTGATTGGTTATGATGATAATTAGAATGGAGAAGGCTTGAAAAAATTTCAACTCACTTTCCAAGCCAGCTTGTTAACGGTCTGATTTCATTCGTTAATTTCCTGCTGTCTTGTTTGTTGCCTGCCCACTGAGTTGTTTGTGATTGCTGATCACCTTCACTTTTCAATATCATGGCTTCTTTTATGTCAACAACGAGATCAACGATTGTTTTGATTAGACTGGATTAACCCTTAATTAGATTAATTGACCAGCATTTAATACATTAAAAAAAAAGAAAAAGAAAAAAAAAAAAATAATAAAAAAATAAAAATAAATAAATAAATAAATAAATATAACAATTCCTTACCCAAAAAATCAGAAAGAAATTGAAAGTTAAAAATTTATTTTTAATATCTTAATGAAAGTATTTGTATAGTTTCTTTTTTTATTATTATTTATTTATATATATATATTTTGGTAACAGATTATTTTTAAAAGATAATATAAAGTATTTATAGTATATACATACATGTTGATGATATACAAATTTAATTCAATAACTGATAATAAAACTTATTAAATGATGAATATTAAATGCAAAAAAACTAAACTAATCTTAAGAACGGTAATTGTACTTTTTACTTTAGGACAATGTTTTTTAAAAGATAATTTGGTTTATTCACAAAATTTTTACTATCTTAAGATTTTTTTTTTTTTATTAAGAAAATGGAAAAGAATGGAGATTTTAGGTTTTAAGAGCTTGTCGTCAAAGCATTGATGTCAGATAAGTTTTATTTTTGCTTTCAGAGGAATATGATGTGCTTTGACATTCTTTTACAGGGTAATTCTGAATCAAATTTATAGAAAAAGTTTTTTGAAATGTTACAAGAATAAAAAGCTAGTCTATGTTATACATTGAAAATAGTTATTAATTTGTAATAATAAAAAAATATTGATTAATTTTATTAAAATTTTACTGTTTGATTTTAATTTATTTTTTTAAATTTACATTTATGTGATCATTTACATTTTTTAATACAGGAAGATAATTTATTTCTTTATTAAGGATTTAATCTTTAGCATGTTTATGGGATATTAACTCTGTACCTTTTAAATGACACGGTCATGCTTAAAGATGCAAAAAAAAATTATTTTGATTTTATATGAAATATTTGATTGGATCCATCTAATTAAGTCTCATTTCAATTAAAGGTTGTTTTGGACCTAAAAGTTTCAAATAAATAAAATAATTAAATAAATAAATAAAAAGTTTCATTCAGTAAATAAAATATTTCATGTGCCTACTTCTTTTCAGTAGTGACACTTATATCAAGAACACCATTATATCATTCCTTACAATCACAATTAAATAACTTCTGACTTACATTTATATATATGAAATTTAAATTTAAAAGTTATTTGATAAATATAAAATAAATAATTTTTAAACAAAATGACATTTTAAGAATTTTTTTTTATTTATCAGTAAATTGAGACAGAATACACATTAAACATTATTATTTAATAATTTATTAATAACATTATGTAATGTATATTATTGTTCAATGTATGTAATGTAGACTTTTAGTAAACTGTAGTAAAAACTTAATTTGACTGACAGTATTTGTTTATTCATGTATTTTAATAATTCAATCTTGCAAAACCAAGTAGCTTGCAAAATTTTTCTTTTTCTTTTAAGTTAGACAATTAACTGCATTCCTGTAAGTGTATCACTCCCTTCAAGATCTGTGAGTTATCTCCCTTATGTCTCCGTTTGTACATAAAAAAACCCAAAAACTATTCAATGACACATTACAGGCAGTTTTCGTTAGTCTGAAGATTTTAGATCCAATATATATGTATATTAAAAATTTGGTTGAAACATTTAAATTCATATTTGAGAGGGAGTATATATGTGGAAAGAGAAAGAGAGAGAGAGAAAAAGATATTTCTCCATTGATATTAACAATTGGGATTAATAAAAGCGTTTCCAGACTTACATCTGATCACTTTTTCAATTTTTAACTCAAAAAATTTTTTGGGCTATCTTAAATATTAATTTTTGAGTGTATTATAGAATATAAGGATTGATTCACCTGTTGTCTGAAAATCTTATTAACTTCAGTTTGCATGTGATATCTAAAGATCTAATTACAATAAAATTAAAAAAAAAAAAAAAATAAAACAAATGTTAAATTATTGGCAAAATCTAAGTAATAATGTTTTTTCATATTTAATAAAATTTGCCTTGCAAAAATTATTGTTTAATTTCTGGACTCGGTAGAGAAGAATATATAAAATTTATCCCTTAAATAATATTTTTTTTGTCTTTGTTAAAAAAAGTTTAATTTAAAACATTTAAAATGTCTTTTTAATTTAAAACATTTAAAATGTCTTTTTTCTTTTTTATTTTTACTATTAAAAAATAGTTAAAAAATTCAGGAAAGAAAATAGAAAAAAAAAAAAATTAAATTTTTCTGTCCTTAACAGCAGATAGTTTTTATAATATGAAAGATGGTTTAAGAAATATACAAATAACTAGTGAAAGTTTTTTTTTCTGATTCTCTATATCTGTTTAAATTATTCTCTTTCCAACAGCAATTTTTTTTTTGCGAAATTTGAGAGATAGTTTTGTGTATATACAAGTAGTCAATGACAATTTTGTTTTTGATACACTGTATCTGTTATTGAGGCCTTCGTGGCCAATAGATTTAGAGGATACTGATAGATACAGTATACGTACATCTTACCACATACGTTTATATCTCACTTGGGGCGGATTCAAATTGTGAAGTTTGCTTGATGGGACTTTGGTTTTCTTTACCATCACTAAACTAACTGCTTCAAAACCAGTGAAGAAAATTTTTCTGGTTGTGTAAAACCCTTTTTTTTTTCTTCATATGCTTCCATATTTGTGTTATTTTGAACTATCCTAATATGTCAGTAAGTGCTTCAAAACCAGAAAAAAAAAAAAAAAAAGAAATATGCTTGTGGTGTAAAACCCCATTTTTTCCTGCACTCCCTTCGATATTTGCCTCATTTTGAACTATCTTGACATGTCAGCAAGTGCTTCCAAAACAGTTAAAAGAAATATGCTTATGGTGTAAAATCCCAATTTTTTCTGTACTCCCTTCTATATTTGTCTAATTTTGAACTATCTTGATGTGTGGGTGAGTAAAATAATCTTCCTCCATTAAATCAATAAGACTGAAAATGTCGTTCAGGTGTAAGTAATCATTTATTTTATTGTCAAATTGATATAATTCAAAATATGTGAATACATAAAAGATAATCGTAAAACATTGAGCCTTATGAGACACTATTTCAAAATTAAATTAAAAGTTTCTAAAAAATAAATTTTAATTAAAATGAACACCTGCATCTATCATTTTTTTAAAAGATAAATAGAAGCAAAACAACTTTGTGATTAAGGTTTCTTAGGTAAAAAATAATTAATAAAATAATTATCAATTCAAAAATATAAAAACCTTTAAAATGATATAAAATGAGTACTGAAAATTGTCATAGAAATTACACTGGATTTAAAACTGTTTTTTGTCTTCAAATACAATTAATATGCAAGTAATACAACTGATAAAAGATTACACTTTTTGATATTTTTTTACTGCCCATTAGAAACAACCTTTAGCTAAAATATATTTCAATTGACACATCTATTGAAAAATGACAACATTTAAATGTAACTCTTCAAAAACAAATTCTAATAAAATTGAGATGAAATTTTAAAAATTCAATGAAAAAATTTCTTCTCTATATTTTAAATTTGTCACTTTATTTCAACAAGTGATTTAACCATAAAACAATATATTCAAATATCTTACAAATGCAAATAGGGAAATTTCAAAATTTCCAACTCCCATATTTCTTAGGAATAAACATAGAGCTTATTTATTTATTTATTTATTTATTTAGTTATTTATTTATTTATTCTCTTTCTTTTTTTTCAAAATCATTTAAGTTCTTCCTACTCTTTTCTCAAACTATCTTTCTGTTTTATTTATTTATTTATTATTTATTTATTTTGTTGTTGTTGTTGTTTAAATTTTCATATTTTTTAAAATGCTGAAAGTATTTAGAAGCTGAGTGAAAAAAAAACCAACATTTATAATAATCTTTAAAAAAGCAATAGTGATTCAACAGAACCAATGAAACCGTTTTTTCAAATTTTTGTTTAGAATATTCCCTTTGTTAATTACTCAGCTTTTCACACCTATGATTGATTACCTTTGGTGTATTGTAATTTAATCAAGTGTTTGAAGTCCATCCAAAAGAAACTAATTAAGGTATTATGGGTAATTAGTACTCAGTGGTTGGAAGATTTCCGAAATAGGGGAAATTAAATAAACATAGTTAACAAACTTGTGAAAAAATTATAAAGACTGAGAGAGATAAAACAACAAAGTTAGCTTCCTATGTTTAGGGTTAAAATGGCTTCATTTAATGACAACTTCTTGGCTTTTTTCAAAAACAACACTGTACCTCTCTTCTTAAAAAAAAATCTTTTTCATCTATATTTCATTTCATTTTTTTTTTATTTTTATTACCTCCTATAATTTTATTTGTATTTTTAAAAAAATGAACAATAAATCAATCTATTTAGTAAATCAGCACACACACACACACACACACACACACACACACACACACACACACACATATATATTGGTTATCTTTAGTTTCTACCAAATTTTAGAATTGACAAGTTAAATTGCATGAAGTTTTAACTCCTGAATTAAAAAGAGGCTTCTTTGCTGCATAATCAGACCATGTTGGTTATTATTTATGCTTTACGTTCACGATGAATTTTAAAAAAGCAAGCAAGAGAAATACAAGACTGCATACGAAAAATATAGCACAAAACTTTTTCATAGAAAATGGAGCACTTGTGAATAAAAATGGTCTTTTTGTTAACTAGAATAGTAATTTTAAAACTTTTTTTTTTATCAAGTTAGTAAATATTTTTTTTAATTATATAATTTTATAATGAAAGGTGTAATTTTAAAGTTGAAATATGATCACATTTTCTGGAAATTTTTTATTAAAATTGTTTGTGTATTTCTACCATAACTCATACTTTTACGTAAAACAAAAATCATGGCCTTCTGGATCATAACATCTTTTTTTTTGCATCCAAGCAGATTCTGGTGTGAGAATATTTTCAGTTTGTTTGGTTTTCTTCAAAGGTTGAGTTTTTTTCCTCACCACTCCAGTGTTCTCCACTGCACTAGAACTGATCTCCGCAGTGTTAATAAAAGAATCTTGAGAGGGAAATACATTTTTCCAGTACTCTTCCTTACTCCTGAATTGACAAAATTTAAAAAAAAACAGTAATTGTTTTAAATTGCTACATTTCCATTAAAAAACAATTACCAGTATCAACAATGTTAAATTAAAATAAATTAATGGAAAATGAACAATTTCATTACCAATTTTTAAGAAATGAAAAAAAAGTATATATGTTTTGTTACTTTTTTTTAAAAAAAATAATTTCTGTTTCTTAAAAAAAATTCTGTTGTTTTTTATTGATCAGTGAATACAAATAATTTAT
Source organism: Tegillarca granosa (assembly GCA_029721355.1). Classification (NCBI taxonomy): domain Eukaryota; kingdom Metazoa; phylum Mollusca; class Bivalvia; order Arcoida; family Arcidae; genus Tegillarca; species Tegillarca granosa. The sequence continues at coordinate 20,732,908 of CM056601.1, forward strand.
TTTTGAAAATTGTTTTATCATAAAAAAAAATATGGTTATATGAAAGCAACTAGAATTATTGAAAAAAATATTTTGAAACTACAACAGAGGCAGTAAATTTTAATTAATTTTTTTTTACTATAAGTTAATCAGATATATTTTGAAACAAATTTTTTAAAAAAAGTGTGGATTTGTTAATGCATCTGAAAATCTGCATATAAAATAAAATGCAGTTTGACACTTAGATTTTAATTATGATATCTGTCTTATGTACATCTGAAAGTATTGAGAGTTCTTCAAAATTGAAATTTTAACTTGAGCTTAATAAATTTGTAGCAAATGTTGCATGATGATAATTAAAATAAAATTATTTTATTTTATTTTTAAATTTTTTTTTTCCTATGTCAGGCAGGCAGAATGGTCTAGAGTACAAGTTTACAATTATAACACTCTTACTGCATAAAATCCCATTATGTTAAAAACTTAAGTCTTAGGAAAGTTGTCGAGTTCGCTTGTCCTAGGTCGTGGGTTTCTTCATTGCCCTGCAGTTTTTACCACCATCCCAGAACTGACTATCGTAATATAAGTACTCCTGACATTGACATTAAACACCACTTTGGTTCTCTTTTTTATGTCCCATGAATGTGAAAAGCAAAATTCAACTGTTTTAAAAAATTAACAGTTTAGAAATGAAAATTTTTATTAAAATTTTGGATTTATGTCTATTTTAACACCCATTGGAATACCATTACTGATAAACCTAAGCATGATTTTATTTAAGTTGAGAGTAGAGAATGTGAGAAGTTTGTAATCCAATTTGAAGAAAGATAAGACAATAATAGTTTTTCAGATGGTTGTTCTACCAAAAGTCTTAACTGATTTTCTCTAACTACAGCAAGGGGCCTCGGTGGCCAAGTAGTCTAAAGCATACACTTACCTATCACATGACGTCTCTCATGTTCGAACCCCACACGGGACAGATCCCAGTGTGAGAAAGTTTTTCAGTTCCCTTGCTGAAGGCTGGTGGTTTTCTCTGGGCACTCCGGTTTCCTCCACCATCCCAGAACTTACCGCTTCAAGATAAGTGAAAGAATCCTGACTGGGGTGTAAAACACCATTACTCCACTCTTAACTACAGCAACTGGTCCTGATTTCGCAATCATTCCATAACTAATATTTTTAGCAAACTAAATTTAGCAAATTTAAAATCCTAATATTTTAGTTAATTGTTAAGATATTCAGAAAATTAAGATGTCATTTTGAAGATCATTTCAAGCTTTTAATACCTGCATTTAGTTTTGACAGAAATGTTTTGGACCATAGACAATTTTTATCATGGTTATATACCATAGACAATTTTTATCATGGCGATATACCATAGACAGTATTTATCATAGTGATATACCATAGACAGTATTTATCATGGTGATTAATACCATGGACAATTTCTATCATGACAATACATGTATACCATGTACATTTTTTATCATGGTGATATACCATGGACAATTTCTGTCATGGCAATATACCATAGACAATTTTTATCATGGGGATATACCATGGACAATTTTTATCATGGCAATATACCATGGACAATTTTTATCATGGTGATATACCATAGACAATATTTATCATGGTGATATACTATGGACAATTTCTATCATGGCAATATACCATGGACAGTTTTTATCATGGTATCTCATCTCTAACATCCAGATATTATTCAAGTGATGGCCTTGTATCATAAAAACATAACTCTGTTTGTGATCAGCACAAAGCATTGTAGTTTACCCGTGACATTGTAATATATGTATGGATTTTTGGCATAGATGGCCAAGTGGTATAAAGCATTTGTTTCATTTTACACCTCTCAAAACACCTAAATTTGAACACAATTATACACAGACCCTTGTATTAGAAATTTTATCAACTTGCTTGTAAAAAATCCATGGTTTTTCTAGGAACTCAAATTTTCTCTACCATTCTAGATCAAAACAACCCTCCCCCCTTCCCCCCGCCACACATCTCCATTATCTCCATTTTACTTTGTGATCTTGACCATTGACCTACATACCTTAATATTCAGCATATACATTTATTTCAAGTTTGATTAAAATCAACCCATAAAGTTATGGAGTGGACACAATTTTACATGGTCAGACAAATTGACAGATAGTTGCATTAACCAACTACAGTGCCTCACTACCAAAGCTTGAATTCCACTCCGATGGATCTTCGTGTGAGGAGGTTTATCAATTTGCTGGCTGAGAGTCTGTGGTTTTCTTCAGGCACTCTTGTTTTTTTAATTATCCAAGAACTGACTGCCTCAATGTAAGCGAACAAATTTTAACTGCAACTAAAACTATCATTATTTTACTCCATTCCTGTTGGTATTTGATTGTGTGTCTGTGTGTGTGTGTGTGTTTGTGTGTGTGTTCTTAAAAGAAACAAAAAGATTTTAGAGACTGCTCGTGTCAATTGCAGAATTAGCATTTATAATAATTTTCAAATCCATCTGACTGGATGGCGAAAAAAAGTTACGTGTAATTATTGTCTTGTAATGTAGAACCTTCTTGAGCAAGGCATTTAATTAACGTTTCAAATTACACTAGTTGTTCAGCTAATAAATGAATTTGTGTTGGTAAAATGCTGGTACTCTCAGAAACTTTAGGTCATGGAAATTAGTGTGAAAAATCATCCTGATGAGGCTGAAGGCTTATGACAGGCCTTAACATAACTAATTATGGAACCCACAAGTGGAATTTGTTTTTGGTTTTTAGATTGCCTACAAAGAGATAATATCATTCTCCTGGTGTTTGCACCAACGTCAGTATTCAATGTTAAGTGTATGCAACAACTTTCTGAAAAAAAGATGAATAAATACAGGCTGGCTTTCTGGTGCTTTCTTAAAGAAAATAAAATTGATAAGTAAGATAGATCTAGGTGTTCGCTATTTAAATAGATTTTTTTTAAGTACCGTATGTAAAAGAAATGTTTGTTTTTTAACTACTTTTAGTATTTTCTGTGCTTTGATTATCTTAAAATAGATACTTGACCCTGTTTGATCTTCAATCCTTACTGATAATTTACATGTGAGTGATACGGTGGGAAAAAAAATAAAGTTTTAAAAAAAATCAATTTAAGTATCCGTAGCATTTAAAACAACATGTCCTGTGGAGAAAAATAATGTAATGGTCATTCAACAAACCCAAATTTGTATCTACATATATTTTTTTTTTTTTAAAAAAAAGCATTTTTTCTATTAAAATACTATTTTATAAATTTTATAGAGAAGCCTAAGCACTAGGAAATTTCAATTCTAAATTTCAGTTTCATTATTAAAAATCAGCTATTTTTTGAAATTCAAATTTCAAATTTATTTAAATTTCTGATTTTCTTCAAAAATTGATACTTGGCAAAAATATTGACACAATTTTCTTCTGTAGTATAATTTGAAAAAAGGTAAAAATGAGAGACTTTAAACTTTAATCTCAATAATATTTAAAATGTAAAAAAAAGTTAAAAATGAAAAATTGAAAACTTAATTTGAAAAAAATACAGGTAGTCATATCAATGATAACAATGATTTTATCATGTGCCATTCATAATTTTTTCCCTTTTCTTATCTTGCCGAATAATAAAAAATACAAAAATTGTGTTTTAAGAAATAAAATATTTAGATTTCTATGGCTCAAAATATTAAAGAAAATTTTATTTGCTTTTGGTTTTATGTAATTCTAATACTGTAATTAAGAAATTAAAATTCAAATTAATAATGGTATGTTACAATTTCAGGATAAAATTTTCAAACAACAGTATTTCTCCAAAAGTTTGTCTTTGTTAAATGAATTTTTTAAATTTAATTTAATTTTTTTTTTTTTTTAATTTTTCATTCTTCAAGGATTTTCTTGAAATTTTTCATAGTTGGAAAATTTGAAAAATTTCATTAATTATTTAGAGGCATTGTAAGTTTGCTTTTTGAAAAATTCCTACTTATTTTATAAAAATCCAGAAAGATTAAAAGGGAGTATAGAAAAACCAACAGTTTTTGTAGTAAATGAACTAATACCATTGGAATCGCTATATTTGTGACAGTGAATTATGCAAAACTTTCATAGAGAATCCCACTTACCGGTACTTTAATCCAGTTTGGTATTTTGCTTTCTTGAGTTTCGTCATAACTGAAAATTGCTATGTGCATCCGAAATTACCATATAATATTTCTGTAGAAATGAAACTGTTGTTGCTATGGGAATTTATCATGTTGAAAAACAAGGTAATTAGAGGATTCTTTTGCACATAATGCATAATTTCTCACCAGAAACATCACCTTTGGTGTAAACTTGGCCATTTTTGACATGTTAAACGCCTGTAGCAGCAACAGATTCCTTTGTACAGAAATATGTTATGGTAGTTGCACATGTGCATAGCGATTTTTTAGTTTCGACTAAACCAAAGTAAGCGAAAAATATCAAACTTAATTCAAGTTACCGTAATTGGATTTTTTATGAAAGTTTTGCATGATTTACTGCCACAAATACAGTGACTCAAACAGTAGGCTACAATTAAAGAAAAACATGACTTTAGATGCCTGGAAGTTTTTCCACAGAATTTATACTAAAATAAATAATAAAGCAGATTTCTCTTCCAGATTTTTTTTTTACATCCATATACATTTATGTTATATCTATCAAAATTTCATTTTTTCTCCAGGGGACAATTGTTTCATTTCATTGAACTTAAATATAGTAGTGTAATAAATAATAATATTGCAATATTTTTATAAAAAAAAGAAAAAAAAAACAAATTTTAAAATTTCATTTTTATTATTGAATTTTACTAGAATTTTACTAGGTTTTGACACTTGAAAATTTGATACATTAAAAAAATTAGAAGTTGAATGAAAAACATGGCAAAGTTGTTGTGTAACAGGGTTTGAATTAAAGAAAATTATGAAAGTGTTTTTGTATTATAAATTAATTAATGCCACTTTTTTAAGAGGAGGAACTATGATTTCAGTATCGGATCACATTTTACAAGCCAGTCTCCAATATTATATTACTGTGTTTAAAAATATTTGATATTATCTATGTTTCTATAAATTTAAAATTACTAGTAGCCAAATTTAAAAAATTGTGAAAATATAGTCTTTTTTAAAGTATTTTCTCACAAATTTGCTAAAATATGTTACTTTTTGAAAGAATTTCTCAGAAATTAATAGCCAATGGTGATTTTGGCTACCAAGAATGGAAACAAAGTATTATAAACACAAAGTTTTTTTTTTAAATTTTTTTTAAATTTGCACATTTTGATTTGAAAAATAATGTACTGCCAAATTAGTATTTAGTTTTTTTTAAAGTGTTTAAAAAATTAATCTGGATGGTAAGACAACATGGACAACATTTTAAAAGTTAAAGTAAAAATTCAAAAGAGTAGGGAGTAACAGTGTTAAACACTAAGTCACACATATTGAGATGTTCCATTCTGAGATATAGAGGAAACTTGAGTTCCTATAGAAATCCACTGACCTTCAGTGAAGGGATCTGTGACTGACTTTCTCACAGCATCTGCCTGAGTAGGATTCTAAACGTTGGTGGTGAAATATATTTTTAAAAATTGAAAGGATTATCAAAGAAAATAAAATTTAAAGTTAATTTAAAATTAACATTTTTGAAATTTTAAAGATTTTTGTATTTTAATCAGAGTTACATTTTGAAATGCCATATTATAATAATAAAAATAATGTTAAATTACAGATTTTGAAATTGAGATTTATTAACAAGCCTTTCAGCATTATAGCGAATCTGTGATTTTATCTTTGAAGAAACTTCTTTATTTTATTGTAATAAATATTGTAAATATAACAGTTAAACTTCACAAATTTCAATTTTTAAATAAAATTTTGGTGTACTTATAAAAAATATTTAAAATAAGAAATAATGAAGAAATTTTAAATGTGGTAGACACTTATAACATTTGACAGGAAAATATTTAGCTTGCATTATATATTTGCTGAAAAAATTATTATTATTATTATTATTATTATTATTATTATTATACAGTTAGTTTATCAGAGTGTTCAGACACTCATGTTATTTTTGACATTTTCCCGAAACTATGTAAAATTATTTTCTATTTAAAAAAATAAAAATGAAAATGAAAAAAAAAAAAAACGTAATTAAATAAATAAATAAATATAAAAAGAATTTAAAAGCTGTCCTGATTTTGATTATTCCTTGACAGATGCAGTTTTTTAATGACATTTCCATTATTAAAAGTAAAATAAAAGAAGGCATGTTAACATAATGAACTGTTTGTTCTGCTGTATTCTTTAAAAAAAAAAACAAGATTGTTAAAGTAGCCACACAGTTAAAAAACACTGTTTTACAATAAAATTATGTTAAAAATTAGCTGTAAAACATTTCTTGTGTTTAACATTGATTCATCAAAACAACAAATTAGACAAATTAATTTGAAATTGTTTAATAGAGAATTTTCTCAAAGAATCTAACAGTGAAATTTTCTTAAAATTTGTCATTTGAATTTAGGATATAAAAAAAAATTAGCTATGAAAATACTGGTATAGGGAAATCATCAAGAATAATGTGAGTGTTAACATACTCTTCCTGCTAATCTCTCGATCTGTATCTTCATATTAGTTTAAACATCATTTTATTCACAAAGAAATCATATACATAATATAAATCATATAAATCATAAAATTTTTTTTTCTTGATATTGAGATTTATGTCTAAAAACTTCAGTCAGTTTTTTTCAGCTTTTACATAATTTACTTTTATAAAACAATAACAATAAAAAAAAAACCCACATATCTATATTGATCAGATTTTATTTTCTCTTTTTCATGAACTAAAAATCATAGATTTTTTCATAGAACACTCTAAAACTATGCAAAACCTAATTTTCTGAATTTTCTTGATGAACTTATGGATTAATTAATTAATTATGTTATACGCAAAAATAAAGATAATAGAAATAAAAATGGATTTTATTTCATATCTTTTTAGAAATGTGGGAAAACAAAACAACTGTCATAAAATGTCCGTAATTATCCTGGTTAACTGATTTCAAAGTAATCGCTAGAAATACGGAAAAAAACCCTCTAACTATAGTACTGGTATATATTCAGTCATATGTTAATTATTTTTTAGACAATATATATTTGATAATTTTAACATATAAACTGTAAAAAAATAATTGTAATAAAGAAAGAAAGAAGAAAAAAAAAACAGTTTGTAAACCAAATTACACCATAACCAATTATTATGTCTACATCATTCAATTTCATAATTTATGGTTTCCATTTTATTTCCATGTGATACAGAATTTTTTTAATTTAAACATTGCATCATTTTCAGACGTTAAACCAAGTATCTTTATATAGAAACATATTTACATGTTATTTACTTCATTAGGTGGTGTAATTTATGGTTCCTTGATCGGTTACGTTTATTTGCGAACCATTTTCTGACTTGTTCGATGGTAAGTCCACAGTCCAATGCCAGCCTCACAGTCTGATCTCGAGATGGATAAGGATTACTCAAATTCTTTTCATACCAGGTCTCCAGGAGTTTAATTGAATGTTTTGGTAACAGTCTTGTTTTCCGAGGGTCGGAACACCCTGGTATTCTCCCATGGAAACTAGATGAATCCATGTCAATTTCGTTTAGACGATTCTCAACCTGTTGGATAACTTGTAAGACTTGAATGTCCAATTCCTGATTATAAGCATCCATTTCTTGGAAATTTGTTTCAGTTCCACGTAGGTGATCTTGTCTACGTTTTTCGATGGTGGAAATTTGGAATTGAAAAAAATCCAAAAGCTGATTTGCCTTTTCGGGATCCTTTACATGAAGTTCTTTTAACTTTTTTCGCATTTTCTTTTCTCGCTTACGAACATGATTTCCATTACAAAACTCTACTGATTTTTGTTTGTCTTGTGGACTACTGATATATTACATTTCCATTTAGAGGAGATTCCCGTACTTGTTCATAATTAGTAGCATATTGGTCAGTATATTCTGATTTCATATTTTGTTGTTGAAGTATATGGGCCTCATCACTACAGTTGTGTCCCGACATATAACTGCTAAAATTTTGTTGACCATTTCCATAAATTCTACTCTGGAAATCCCCCTCTTTTTCATCAAGAATATGTTTTTGTGTTGTCATTTCTAAATGGTTTCCTGCATATTTATTTCCATCATAGCCATTTTCAAATTTATTATCAAAGTATCGTGATTCTTGTCCATTGTGTCTCATAAGTCTATTTTGTTCATTGGATGGTGTTATATATTGTAAATCTGCCACAGGATATCTTGATGTGTTGCTATCTCCTTGTGTGACATGATGTACGGGGTATACCTGGCTCATACTCTCATAAGGAGAAACTGTAGACACTCGTTCTCTTGGTTGCTGATAAAATTGGCTGTAATTCCCGTAAAAATCTGCACTATACCTTGAATAGCTACTAATATTATTATATGTTGAAGAATGATTTGTGAAATATGCTGGCGAAAATAACAAATATGATGGCTGTAGCGTTTCTGGAACCTCACTATAATCATTGAAATGTGATGTGGAAGGATAAGTTGAACTCCGATCATTTACAGGATGATCTGGCCACATGTAGCCTCCATTTTGAGACCAGTACTCTCCGTAACTGGTAGCTGTTGGTTTCCAGCTAATTTTAGCAGAGGATGTTAGTTTAAATTTCTGATTGTCAGAATCCATGTTTGGTTTTTGTAAAAAGCCTTGATTTGCTGATTTCGATACAATTTCCCAGTATTTCTTGTTTTGAAAGATTTCACTTTGTTTGTTTGCTTGAAGTGATAAGTGGCATTTCAGTTCCAAGTCTAATGAGTTCATACTGTTTTGTAAGCACAGTGAAATAGACACGACGTAATTAAAAAACTTCAAATATTTCTTTCTAACACATATTAGTTCGTAAAAGTCACTTTCACATTTAATTTAATATTTTTATAATCACTGATTTTTTTTCTTTTCATACGTTAAATACTTGCATCTCGTATTAAATGATATTTTCCAAGTGTTAAAAAGTTTCCAAATTAATCTTTTAAAATACCATTTAAACAAAGATTTTTTTTTTCAAAAAAAATTCATTCGTTCTTTTTTAAAAGATGTACTGAAACCCCTCCTTTTAATATTAGCATTTAAAATGAATCTTTGAAATTAATTACTGCTGTAAGTTTCAAATTTGCAAAGGAATTATTTACATTTTAAATCACATGACTAAAGCAGCAGAAGATATTTTCTGGAACTATTTACATTGAAAGTCACATGACTAAAACATCAAGAAAATAGTACCTAAAAACCGTAATTAAATTAATGTTAACAATCTATTGTGTAATGAATAGAATTATTTCATTGAGAAGTCATTTGTACCGAAGCATAGTTTAGACTTGTTCAATACAGGGTCAATGATTATGTACTTATTCTCCGCTATTCGTAAGGTGTTTGATGTCATTGTGACGGTCGTTGTTGTAGTACAACTTTGAAGTAAAGGTATATTGAAGTTAGATATTTTGGATTTTTCACACAATAGTTAGAATATAAAATCGTTGTTATTGTTATCACCAGATTAACAATGAGAGTTAATTCTAAGATTATAATTAGTATGCTTTTAACGCGCGTGAGGCTACTAAAGGGGAAATCCTTACGAACAATTGTTGGAAATCATAACCAATAATTGTTGGAAATTTAAAAAAAATGTTGATGTAAGTTGATGTGTTATTAAATAAGTTTCAATTATTTTTTTTTTTAATATACAAATTTTGAAATAACAATTTGTTTGGTTTTTGTTTGTTGTTTCAAAACAAATAATAATAATGATAATAATAATAATTAATATAAAATAGAATTTAAAAAATGGGAAAAAAAAAGGAAAAGGCTTGAAATGCATCGAGAATAAACAAACTACATGCTATGACAGATGCTCTTTGAAGCACATGTATTTACTGTGTTACTAATAACTTGACATCCTCCTCTAAAGCAACAATATTTGAAAATTTTTGTAGTTGTGGAAAATCGGAAACAAATCGGGATATAATTCTTGTTAGGAAATTCAATTTTAGTGTTAATCTGGATGTAGGAATTTGAAGGAAATTCACTTAAAAACCAATTAGTGATTATGTACAGGTCATTTACACGGTGGATTTAAAGCAATATCTCGTGTAATTGAGTAAATTATGTGGATAGATTTAACAATTTAAGAGAGTAGGGATCATCTGGTGCAGAATATCGGTGTGGGCCACAGCGAGCAAACAAAACATTTTGTTGTCCATTATCTACAAGATATATTTAAACCTAAACTGTTAAAATGTTCTTCACAAAGCCTTTAAAAGCAGTATGACTATGGAGTAAAATATTGTTTTTATTAGCCTTTTCAACTAAATTTGAAACTGTTTTATTGACTCCTTTAAAGATTTCTATTTAGTAGTTCCCTTGATCAAATTTGATGCAAGTTTAAAAACGTTCTCAACGGGGTGCCGTAATGATAAAAACCCTATTATAGAGATAAAACACTTATGGGAACAATAATATGTTATGAAAATTAACCTGGACAATGACGGTTGTTTAAGTAGGTGGTAACTGTAATTTCTAACCCTTCTAATCATAACCACCAATTCACTGATATTAGTAACCTTTCTAGTTTTAAAAATACGCCAGATGAATAGTTCCAGAGCTTAAAAGGTCGACGTTTTTACACTTAAACAACTATATCATTCCGTATTACTTAAACTGCTTCAACAATTAAAAACGCTGGGTGTTGTTTGCTTGGATATTATTCTGTTTGCCCCACAAGTAACCTGCACTCGGTAACACGATTCCCTGATTGATATGTTATGAAGAAGAAGAACTCTTCACACGTATTTGCAAATGTTTTTGGTCGTTAATTTCAATATGTTACCACTGAAGCTAATTTACATTTCATTCAATAGAATACACTTCAAACGATTCAAGTTGAAGAGATTAAGAATTGACAGAATTCAAAATTAAATTATTAACATTTTAATTTTGTTTCACAGATGGTTTTTAAGTAGAGTCAATGATTACAAATTCCCGGTCAGTTTATTTATCTCCCCTTGTTTAAAAGGGGTGAATTGGTGCTGATCGCTTAAAAGATTGAGGTGCAGATTAGGTAATTTAACACTAGAATATATGGATTATCAGTAAATTACAATGGATTATCCTGGTATATTAATTAGACTAACAAGATTTCTCTAGGTAGTTTGCCACCAAGATTAAAAATGTGAATTTTAATTAGTTTTCCATTATTTACACAAAAATATTCAATTGTAGGCGGGTTATTTTGTTAGTTTGATTTTTCGATGAGATTCACACAGGTGCGATTAATTCCTTACTAATTAATATATTTGTTGTTTTTCTTTTTCTTATACAAATGTTTTAGCTGTTAATCAAATTATTATAACGAGAAAAAAATTGCAGTTTAAATCATTTAATTGATTAAAAAATAATTGAAATTCTTTTTATATTATTATTTAAATGTAACATTTTTTATTTAATATTTCCCAATAATTGATTAAGAATGTAAATAAAAATTATTTGTTTAATTCTAATTTAACGTTTGTAATCTGACGATATTTGATTTACGTTAGAGTAATTCTTGATTGGTTTATTGAAATAATTGACTTTAACTCGTTCTTTCTATTGACATAATTTTGACTGGATTGTATTTAATTATACTTGAAAAGGTGTTGACCATTGGCTTTTTTGGAAAAATACAAGTGCAGCTTTGAGAAATCCATTTCTTAATTAGGAAAAAAAACATCAAAAGAAAAATTTTTTTATTATTATTTTGGGTAGATTGGATTTTTAAAAAAAAATTAAAATAAAAAAAATAAAATAAAATAAAATAAAAAAAAATGTAATAATAAATAAAAAAAAAGTGTTTGATGATGAATTTCTGGCTCTGTTGTTGTTTTTTTTCTGATCATAGGTGACATTTTACATAATTAAGGGTTTTTATAGATTAAAAATGTGTCCAAAATACAAAAGGAAGGTGTCTGAAATGATCTAGCAGAACATTGTTGTCCATAAGCCTTATTATCTCAAATTTATTTGGAGAGGTTAATCTTATTGGTCCTGATGAAATCCCATTATTGAACGGAGTACCAGTAGTCTTAGTTTCATTTGACACCCCTAGCTCTGCAGTTTAGCGGAATGTATTATATAGGTAAGATTAAAACGAACATTTACAATGAAGTGTTTTCAGAATACTAACAAGTAATAAACTACTGGTGATACAGAAATCATTGAAGAAGAATCAGATAAAATCACTTGATGTATATAACCTATGGATGGGGCTAATTACTTGAAACTTAATTGGTTTAATTAATTGATGAGTCAGAATTTGAAATTGAAGAATTTCAAGAATTCAGTAAAATAAATGTATTATTTAAACATATTTTGAAAGTAAATAGAAATTCATCAAAATAAAGCACTTTATTATAAACAAATGAGAATTGATGTAGTGATTTTTTTTTAAATTTTGAATTTATATTAATCACTGATAAAATTTATCAAGGTTTAAACAACAGACAGTAAATGGGTGGCTAATTAACTCTTGAAAGTTACAATAAGGTAAATAAAAAGTAAAATAAGAGGACTCGCATTTGGAAATAAAAATGTTACAGTTAGGAAATTATTTATTTATTTATTTATTTATTTATTTATTTATTTATTTATTTATTTATTTTTAATTTTTTTAAAAATTTATTATTTTTAATATTATTGTTGTAAAAAAAAATAAAAAACAAAATTTTAGAAAGTACCACATACTATAAAAAGGGATAAAGAAAAGAACAGGAACTTTTAAAATTGGAGAAAATGTTTATATGTTAATAACTACCTAATTTTAAAATTGAGTCAAATAAAATTTTGAAATCAAAGCAAATTTAACTTGACTCTAATTTTTCTCTGGAATAACCTAATATCCCCCCCCCCCCCCCCCAAAAAAAAAAAAAAAAAAAAAAAAAAAAAAAAAGTCATAAATAATCTCTACTCCTATCTGAATTTTTAGTGTTATATAAATTCAGGCTTGTGTAATTATTGAGAAAATCATAAAAAAGCTACCAGATTGTTAATTATTAATTCAAATACAAAGATGGAAACTTGCTGGCCTAATGGCCTAAATTGTCAACTTTATGAGTAAACACCTTTTATGGTCTTAAGTTTGAATCAAATTTCGGCAGATCCTTATGTAAGAAAGTTTGTTTATCAGTTTTCTCTTGGTATTTTAGTTTCCATGGCTACCCAGAACTGACCGACTCAATATAAGTAAAAGAATCTTGATTGGATCATAAAACATCATTTCTCATTGAGTTGAAAGATTAATGATTTTTAAAAATGTTCTGCTGTTTTACTTTAGTGCATAAATGCTAGATTTTTGACACAAAATTAAAATAGTTTTTTTTTTTTTTTTTTTTTTTTTTTTTGTTTAGGATGTGTATTGGCACACAAGGGCTGTATCAACGAGGCCAGAGATGTATTTGCCCAAGTACGAGAAGCTACAGCAGATTTTTGTGATGTTTGGCTAAATATTGCCCACATATACGTAGAACAGAAGCAGTATGTTGCCGCAGTTCAGATGGTAAGTATCGACATTCATGTACCATTGTTTTAAGTTTGATAGTTCAATCAATTGATTAGTCTATTTTTTTATTTTTTTTGGGGGGGGGAAAGACCAAAAGTTAAAAGAATACAATACAATTAGTTTTAAAACAGTTGATTTGATGGTGATATGTTACTCTTTATTCATGTTTAAAATTTATGTTAATTATTGATTGAACTTATCAGTGTTAAATCAAAGTGGTTTTTTTTTAATTATTGTTTTATGTGTGCAGTCTCAAATCATCAAATTAAAACTGGACATTGGATTCAGTCTTTTAAACTGTTTTGAAAATAAATAAACTTATCATTCTTTTAGTGTTAAACATTGCAAAGTATTATTCAGATTTGGGTGGAGACACCTAACCTCCTTAAAAATTGCATAAAACTGCATATTTTCTGTCATTTTCAATATCAGATACACAAAAAAGGAGTCTGTTGACCTATTGTATTTTTATTTCTCGAATCTTCATAGTTCATTCTACAAAATATGTAAAATTCATCATGATGACATTTAGACTCTTTTTAGTCTACCCAATTAAGATATAAGCTTAACTATTTAGTAAATTTTAACACTTTTTTTTGTAGTACGAAAATTGTCTGAAAAAGTTTTTCAAATACAACAACACAGAGGTGATGGTATACCTGGCCAGAGCCTACTTTAAATGTGGTCGACTGAAGGAATGTAAGACAATTCTTCTCAAGGTAAGATTATGTTACTTTTTTTTTTTTGTCGATAAGTGTAAATGTTGTAAAGAAGGTCCTTATAAAGAGGGTTCTCTGTTTATGGTTAATTAATAATATTTTCTGACAGTTTTAAATTCTGTAACTTTCATTATTGGAAGTAAAATGATACTTTAAGATGACTGGCAGTGGTCGAGAGAGCAATTTTGATTCTTGTTTAGAGTTACATACAAAGTTAAAGTTTTCTTATGAGCCATTATCTGGGGCATTAAGCTTTTTTATCTTCTGACAGCTTATTAAAATAAATGCTTATGTTATGTAAGAATGCAGTATCTATCTTTCAGACTTGTCCATCATCTATCCTTTGTCTTCCTTTCACTGTCAACTTTTAACTTAAACAGCTTCTTCTCTCAAACCATTAGACCAATAGCAATGAACTGTAGCAGGGATGCTGCCAGGCCTGAGCCCTTTCAAAGTCTGCAAAGCTGGTTGACCTTCATTTAAAGTCACATTGACCACAAGTACATGTATTGAAATTGACTTGTCATAAACTGAATGTCTTAAAAAACCTAAAATATAACACCAAAGGCCTACCTGAAACGCTACCAAATTTGCTTAATTAATTGACCTTGACCCATCCCACATTCAGGGTCAGCATCTGTACATGAATCTCGAAACCAACTTTGAAAAGCTGATAAAAATTGATTCTCATTCCATGTCTTAGCCCTTCCAAATAATAAAACCATTTATCATTTTACTGTTGTGAGTGAAAATCCCAAGAAGCTCAATTTCTCATACGCTGTATCCATGCCTCTACCAAGTTTGCAAAGCTAGTTTAATTTAATCTGCAGTTAAGGTTGCAGCAACCTTTATTACCGAAACCATTTAAACATTGTAAATTGTAAATTGTAAATCATTGCATTCCAGGCTCGTCATGTTTCTCCTAGTGATACAGTGTTATTGTACAACATAGCATTGGTACAACAGAAGCTAGCAACATCCATACTTAAAGATGAAAAAAGCAACTTAAAAACTGTACTGAGTGCTGTAAGGGATCTGGAACTGGCACATAGGTATGTCTTAATATTTACAGTACAGTACTTAGTTCATTGGTATAATGATATAAATGTTGATCATACTGAGTGCTGTAAGGGGATCTAGAACTGGCACATAGTATTTACTAAACTGAATGCTGTAAGGAATCTGGAATTGGCACATAGGAATGTATTTATATTTACAGTACTAAGTGCTTTAAGGGATCTGGAACTGGCACATAGGTATGTATTTATTATTACAGTACTGAGTTCTGTAAGGGATCTGGAACTGTTACAAACTTAAGGTATTAGTATTTATAGTAATGAGGTCTGTAATGGATCTTCCATTGGCACATAGATGTATGTAAATAATTGATGAAAGATGTAAGGACTATTCTATTTTATTTCTTTGTAGATATTTCAGCTATCTTAGTCAGCATGGAGATAGAATGAAGTTTGACTTAGCACAGGCTGCTGCAGAAGCAAGGTACCCCTTCTCTCTCTCTCTCTTTCTTTCTCTCTCTCTCAAATATATTATTTAAACAGAATCACTCCCTCATGTTACATTAATACAGACATTCTCTCTGCATAAGGTTTTTTTTTCAGTGAAAGACATTGCATTTACAATAAATTGCTGTAAAATCTGTTTTAGTCTATTTAATAAACTGATAAAATGCAGACAAAATTAAAAGCTTACAGTTTATAAGCTAACATCTATGTTATATACAAACATCAAAATGTATCTTCAGTTACCTTTATAACATTCAGATTTTGTATAAGGAGAAAGACATTCATTAAAAATTTTAATGATGTTTTACTGTAGCAATGTAGGCCATGTTTGACCTTTCCAATTGACCTTTAAATATGTCAAGCTGATGTTTTGATTTAAGTAAAAATTATACAGTGATTTTGCTATGGTTTTTAAAAACTACCTTCCATCTTTCAGATTGGGAAAATTTGGACCCTTTTTATGTCACATATTACGCTCAGAATTTTGAAATTCATTGCAAAGATTTTATATTGTGACAATATCTAACATTTTTTGTCTTCAGAACAGTTTTGGACAACTGGATTTAACTTTAACTATTTGATTGTGTGTCACTGTTGCCTTTTGGGGAATTTTAGTTGTCAAATTGGGAAATTTTAGTCTTATTTCACAAGGGGAAACTACTTTTATTCGGTAGTAATTTTAGGCAAACAAAACCACTGTTATACTTTTGTGACTTTAATCTTAAACATTTTCTCTTGCATATTACAGACAATGTTCAGATTTATTGAGTCAGGCTCAGTACCATGTGGCTAGAGCTCGTAAAATCGATGAAGCGGAACGAGAGTTGAGAAAGAGACAAGAAGAAGATAGAGAGGCCATTAGACAGAAACATCTTGAAGATCAGGTATAAAATAATTAACATTAGATATTTTGTATCACTGTAAATATGGAAGTTCTCATGTCATTTGGTTGATTCAAACAAATTTACGGATTTGCTGTTGACACTTTTCCAGTTACTGTAAGGCAAGCCAATTAATATTGCCTCTGGGAATCCAGGTGACCCTTATTGTTACCCTACTGTAAATTGGGAATTTTTTACTGTTTTTTATTTTCACGTTGTTAGCAAATGTAACAAGACACAAAGATAAAACTTTCACAAATTTTGAATTTGATGTATTTCACTTACATTTGCACTGACCATCATCAGACAATGCAAAATTAATAATGCAGGAATATTTCAAGAAGGAAAAATGACTGAAGAAATTTCTTGTGTTACATTTATCAGATAATGAGAAGAACATGTATGTACAACCAAATTCAAGGATTTTTTTTTTTTTTTTTTTTAAAAATGGTGCTTTTAAATAAAAAGCAAATGGAAAAGATATATGCTTGTGATTAATTATCAAATCACTTTTTTTTCCCTCTTACAGTTGGCAAAACAGAAGCTAAAAGAAGACATAGATAAAAAGTTAATGGAACAGAGAGCCAAGTTTGTAGAAAAGGCTAAAAAGATCTCTCTAGAACCGGTTATGGAAGACAGACCTCGTAAATCTGGTGGAGGAAAGGTAACGGTTTTACACCCAATGAAACCAACACTGTATTTTATGGTGTTGTAGCTACAACATTATGTTACATTTAGAGCCTAGCAGGGCTATGGTTTATGTCCTTTAACAATAGATTTTAATTTCTACTCAGCTGATAAGTAATTTTGTAGAGAAAGAAATTTTTGGGGTTAATATGGACTGGCAACTAATTTCAAGGAGAGATGTGTACTCTCACTCACTTTAGGTTAAAGACAAGTATCACAATCATATAAAAACTAAAACTTTCTTGATCTACCATAAATCTGTCAAATTTTAATTCTGAATAATTTTGTTTGATTTTGAAAATATTCAGGACTTTAAAACACAAAACTGATATCAGTTGTATTCTAGTTTCATGAAAAAAATTTTTGTAGTTGCCAAAATTTGTTAAAATTAAGTCAAAGTATATTTATGATGTTAAAACAAAAGCCCTGATAAGCCTATAAGGCTTAGGACAGGTTATAGGTTTTCTTTAAAAACTGAAAATTTTTTTGCAAGACATAATATGGAGTGCAATCAATCAATTAACCAAACGTTTCACAGTTTTTTTTTTTCAGAAATTTAACAATGTTTTTGTTTATTTTGTTAATCAGCGATCCAAAAAACGGGACGATGGTGAAATATTATCTGACGAGAGTGAGGATGACATGCCAAGAAAGAAAAAGAAGAAGAGGGGAGGAAGTGGTTCTGAGGGAGAGGGTGATGAGGCCCCACGACGCAAAAAGAAAGGAGGGAGGAAAAGGTAGGATTGATGTATATTTTTACAGTTATACATTTCTTTCAAGATATATGATGATGCCTTATAGTTGAGTCACTTGTTTCTAGAGAAGAATTTTGGATTTTAAAAAAGAATACTCTGACACAAACATATCCATTCAGGTTTATAATTTTGCACCATAATTGAGCCGAGTTTGTTTCTAAATTTGGATTTTATTATAAAATCAACTATACACAAGAGTGTTGAATGGTGCATGTGTCCAATGTCCAATGTTTTTGATTAAAGTGTTTTAATGGAGTTGGTTTGCTGGAATATTTTCCTTCTGGCATCTCCTGTTTTGGTTCAACAGTTAGAACAACTAGGTACGAATATTCTTGCAGAGTTAATATAGTGAATCAGTTTGATTTGATTATCAATAAAATTTGGTCTCATCAATATGAAGATTAAAATTAAAGAAAATTGATCTTAATGAATAACTTGTTTCTCAACAAAATAACTTCGTAATTATTTTTATTTATATTCAAATAGATTCTTTTCAGTTGTTTTTGGTTTTTCTGCTTTGTAGAACAAAGAGAACAGAAGAAGGTAGCGATGATGAGGACGACGATCGTTCACGTAAACCACGTAAGAAAGGAAGATCTAAGAAGAAAGAGACAGTGGATGAGGATGGATTAACGGCTAAACAGCGCAGAAAAGTAGTATCTAAAGCTATTATATCATCAAGTGAAGGCTCAGACTCCGAGAAAGAAAGACTTAAAATTGACGATGCGTAAGTATTTAAATTTCCTATCTAAACCTGTAATTAAACTATAATGAATCAAACTTCATTTTCTCAAATGCTTTAACTGATTTGAGTATTTTTTGTGTTTTCCATGGCATTTCCATGTTATTGTCAGTTCTATTGTGTTTTTTTTTTGCCATCTCAAGGTCATTAGTTATGTGTTTTATTATCAACTAAATATCATTATTTGAGATTGCAATGTTCTCCTTAGCATCTTTATCAATGTGTTTTTCTTGGCCTCTCAAAGTCATTTTTTGATAACATTGTGTTTTCTTTGGCCTCTTGAATGTCATTATTTGAGATTACAATTTGTTTTCCATGGAATTTCAGTGTAATTATTTGATTGGCAAGGAAAAGTGTTTTAAAGAACAAGTCATGATTAGTCAAACTTCATAAATTAATTAAAAAAAAGTCTTTGTCAAGTAGATACAAAAATCTTCCTGTCTTTGTTATGAGGGTATGACATATGTAAAAGTTTTAGGTTTTTTTCAATTTCTTCTGTAGCTGTTTCTTGAAAATTCTCTGATCTATACTGTCTTTGTTATGAGGGTATGACATATGTAAAAGTTTTAGGATTTTTTTCAATTTCTTCTGAAGCTGTTTCTTGAAAATTCTCTGATCTATACTGAATTTTTGATGGATAGGATGAGTAAGTTAGAAAAACATATGTTAACTTGGTTTTATTATAATGACAAAGTAAAAACACTTGGAATAAGTATACATATATTTACAACTGTTCTTTTTGTTTTTTCCTTACAGTGGAAGTGATGAAGAAGAAGGTGTCGGCAAACGTCGTAGAATTTTGTCTTCTGGAAGTGACAGTGATGGCGGGTCTGATAAAGGTTCACGTAACAGCTCTCGTTCTCGTTCTCGTTCTGGTTCAAGATCAAGGTCCAGGTCTGGATCTCGTAAGAGCTCTAGATCTGGTTCAAGAAGTTCAAGATCAGGTTCAGGCTCCAGATCAAGGTCAAGATCAGGTTCAAGGTCCAAATCTAGGTCTAAATCTAGGTCAAGGTCAAGATCTAGATCTGGATCACCAGGATCAAGAAGAGGCTCTAACAAAGGTTCTGGGAGCGAGTCAGAGGGTGAAAAACCAGGAAGTGGCTCTGACAATGAGGGTTCTGGGAAAGGTTCACCTAGAAGATCTGGAGATGGGTCTGATGGTGGTCAGAGGTCACCACAAAGATCTGGAAGTGAGGCTGGAGGATCTCCTGCCAGATCTGGTAGTGAAGCACATGATAGTGATTGAGTTTCGTATTTTATGTAAATAAAGACTGGTTATCAAGGTAACAGTGGTTGTCAAGGTTACAGAATATGATAGTAACCGAGTTGGTTATCAAGGTAAAAGTGGTTGTCAAGGTTACAAAATATGATAGTAACCGAGTTTACATGTGTAATAACTTGTGTCAAGTTTAACAAATTGAACTCATTAAACTTATTAAGTGTTTTCATTCACAATTCATTCATTGCTTTTGTTGTATATGCATTACAAAAAAATATTTTTCAGTATTTTGATGTCATTCATGTTGATACTATTGTTGAATAGGATGGAAAAATTTGAATTGGAATACATAGACAACCCTAAAGCAGAGAGATTTAAAAAGTAATTAATTTTAAATTTAACTTTTGTATCTTGCTAGTTTATTTTATTAAAAAGTTGAAGATTAATGATTCAAAAAAGAAAAATACTGATGAACAAACAGTAAATACAGTGAAGTCTGATACATGTAGTAACATCTGTCTCTCTAATGTGTTTTAAATGTTTTCATAGTCCTATACAAATTGTATGATAATAAAGATCAGAAAAATGTTTTATTTGTTACTTCTACTTTAACTACAACTGGCCACTGTGGCCAAGTGGTCTAAAAAAGGAAAAACAAAATAAAGAATCTACTGATGAATAATTAGTAAATACCATCTGTCTCTCTTATATGCAACATCACAACAATGCAACCAATCTATAATTTTAATGCAAAACAATCCTTATTTGCTTTGTACCAGAGTATATTGACAACATTGATGGTTTGCAAGCACACAGGATGAAGTTGTAAATACATACTTGTCAAGTATCATGAATTGTTTGTGTGTGTCACACAATTTTAATGTAAATCACACTCACAGGCTGAGATTTTATAAACAAGCATATTATCAAACTGATGACAAAGATCTAAGTTTGGTTAAAATTTCAGTGGCCGGTACTAAACTCGTAGATCCGAGAATGACATACCGATCTGGTAATATTCTGGTTCATAAATGCTGATTGGACAAATATTTTGTTTGTTTTGATGTTTCTCTCATTAAAATTGTAATTTATTACAGATAATTTAATTTCTCAAATTGCATAAGCATGCACATTTTACACCATTTGTTAATTTTACCCATTGGAGGGGGTTGGCCTGGGATGCCACTGGACCCCCTAGCCAGGCATGTGACTATGTTGTATACATTCTTTGGATTGTTAACTTTTTTTAAAGAAAAAATCTTGACAGCTATGTAAATACATTAAACAATGAACTAGTTGGAAAAAGATTTACTTTCTCTAGATGTGCTACAAGGATAAAACCACAGACAAGATACTTGGGTCTAAAAATATGTATCATTAAAAATATACTCGTCATGGACTAAAAAATTGCTGATGTTGATTAAAACAAAATTTGACATTCCAAATCAATATAGCCTCAGTCATATCTGGTAATGTCTTGTTATAAATGAGCTAATTCAGAATTTTATGTAAAATGTCATGGATACCTTGTTATCAACATGAGCAGGACATAAACTAATGTGAGACAGATCCTCAGCTGTTTCAGATCTCTACTTTGCTGTCATCTGTTTTTATGTGCTTCAACATGCACATGAGGTTTATTATAATCAACCCTGTTCCATAAACTAACAAAAACATTGTCATCTTTGAATATTTTTATTGTAAAATCAATGCCATCTATTAGCATCTATTATATATAACTTTGTAAAAAATGTATGAAAAAAGTATATATTAATTAAAACATGTAACTTCCAGATCATCTACATATTGCATCACTTGGTTACTAAGCAACATAGGTCAAAGTTCAAAGGGCAAGAAGAAAGTAGAACATAAATGGTGCATTGTTTGAAAAATAATATGAATCATCATTTATATATGTAACGAATCTGGATCTTGATTTGAAAATAAAAAAAAAGTTATGTAGTCCATTTACAAATTTAAATAAAATAAAAATGTTTTCATGTTTATATTTTTTTCTCTGCTATGTTTATTAATTACAATGAAAAACATCACATAATTAATTTATCAAAAAAAATTTGAAATCTGGAATTAGAAAACATCAAAATGAAGTTAGAAAAACTGAAACCATTAAAATTCCAAAAACAAAAATGCAGTTTATTTCAAATGTGTATAATCAAGTGTCTTTATTCAAGGAAATTTTGAAAAAACATTTTCCATGACCAGTAGTAATAATAGGTTAGCACAGATGCTAAAATGTTTCATCATTGGTGCAAAAGCAATCCCTATGGGTTTTTAAAAGAAATTAGTTGGAGTTACTAGATAGTTTTACTAGAAATTTCTTATTAATTACAAAGAACTAAAATGACTTAGAAAAGTTTAGTAGACTAATCTTTGTCCTAACTAAGATGAAATACAATCACAAGAACTCTTGAAAACGCTATGTGAAATGAGACAATTACCTCCCCTTAAAATGTTCAAAGCTAACAATACAGGTTTTTGTGACCTCTATGTTTTAAAGAAATATTAAGAAAGTACACTTTCAATCACTCAAACTTTCTGGTTTTCTTGGATGATTTTGATGTTATTATCAGGTTTTGAAACTTTTGTTTTTCCTTTTGCATGGATTTAGATAAAAGATTAAAATGGTCCAAAGTGTCACACATTCAGTTAGCAAAGTTTTACAACAGATGAAAGTTATGATTAAAACATTGCATCCTAAAAATATTAATATGTGCTATGTTCTAACAAGTGTAATTAAGTGTTTCAATGGTATCTAGTACACATGTACCAAAATCTGATATCTCACCAAAATAAGGAATGCATATACCGGTAACTTAAAAAGGACCCAATCATCCCGACCTGGAATTTCCAGGTTCCTTGATTAGTTGGTAAGCTTTTATAGTTACATAAGTTATGTACACAAATTCAAAAACATCAATAAAACCAGCATATCGTGAACAAATCAATAGTTTTGTGAACAAATCAATAGTTTTGCAACAATGTCCGTTAGTTTGATCAACGACATTTAATCTGTTTTAAATGTCACTGGTTTAATGGAATTTGATTATTTCTTAACATTTTTCAATATTTATTTCACAGCATGTTCAAAATTATGCAAAATTTTAATTTTGATTTATCAATTGATTAAATTATCAAAGTTTAAACAACTAGTTCCAGGTAATGAGGTTAGACATAAAATAATTTATCCCCTTCATCTTAATATCTTTACCTGTTTTTCACAAATCTTTAAACTATCATTAAAATTTTGATTCATTAAAAAAATGAATGATACTGAATAAAATTTAATAAATATTATAAATATTATACATGTAATAGTTTTTGAATGTAGGGCTTCTAATTTCAAAAAAAAAAAAAAAAAAAAAAGCAGCACAATTAGAATGTGTTTGTCATGTTCTACCATTACCAAAATTGAATAAAAAAAAATCTTTTAAACTGTTTATAAATTTTATCCTATTTCACCTAATTCTGATCCTCAAAAATTATCTCCCCTGAGGACAATCTATAACTACCTAATGTGTATTACACAAAAAAAATGTCAGTATGCATGTGTTATAATCACTATATATAGTGCACTGCTACCCTTCCCATAATTCCTCAGTAAATCTTCAGACACCTTTCACAAAACCTCTATTTAATAATAACCCTGAACCAAAAGCATTTCTGAAATTTGATGTAAGTGCATTGCAAGAAAGATATTATTACTATGAAATTAAATCTGATTTAAACAATTTTAAAAAATCTATTGTTGCTAGTCTAAGCTTCCAGTTACTAAGTAAAGATTCATGTAATTATTTAACTAAGAAACGGATATAGAATATTCAACACAATTCTAAGAATTCAAATTAGAATAAAATAATAAAATAAGAATTTTTTCTAAAGCACAACATATTTCTAATACAAAGCCTACATTTTCAACTATTGTAATTTACAGAATTCATGAAAAGGTATACGTTGTATCTGGAATATATATTGTGCTATGAAAAATCATGCTGTCATTTAATTTTGTTTTATTATTTGTTTAATTTTTAAAATTGTGTATCAAATTAGAAAAAATTTAGAACATATTTTCTTTTCACATTAAAAACTGACATAAGTGATTGGAGTGGAGTAATGGTGTTTTACGCCCCAGTCAAAACTGCCATTAGATATTTTTACAACAGTTAAATTTTAGAAAAACAAATGTTATTAACAATATTTGTTGGATAGGTTTATATGTGTAGCCTGTAATTATTGCCAATTTTTTTATAAAAAACTTTTATAATTACCACCAGTGACTTACATTGGGGGTCTCGGAGGCTTAAGTTGTATAAATTGTGTGCTTACAGGTCACTGCAACCTAGCTTCCCAGGTTTGAGTCTTACCTGGGCAGATTCTACTGTAAAATAATTGCCAGTTCACTAGCTGAAAGTCTGTGCTTTTTTCTGGGCACTTTGGTTTCCTCTACCATTTCAAAAGTAACCACATGGATATAAGTAAAAGAATTTTGAAGGATTAAAATCACATTACTGCTTATATACAGATAACAATAGTTCAATCAAAAATATTTGGTCCCTCACAACTTTCAACAGTAACTAAAATTATGTTAAAATACACTTCTTGGTCATTTATTTTATGCCAAAGAAAAATAATCTATATAGCTTAACAAGGATTCCACAGATTTAAATGTCTCTCCTAGTTAGTTTTTGATCGAGTAGAAAAATAAATTACTTTAACATAAACTTTCACATTTTGACACACTGCCGCTGCCACCACAGCTGCCGCCAACGACTACACTGGAAAAGTAACACCTAAGTCTCGCCTTATGGTAATGCCAGGCTCGACAAAAATTGAGAAATTCCATGAAGGGGGAAACTGATGTCAGTATATGTCATCATACTTTTAAGAACCTGTTAAAACATCAATAAAAAACAAATTCACAAAATATAAAATAATACAACAAACAAAAAAATCACATGGTCAGAATCCATCACAGACACCAAAAAAAATCACAAATATTTATAAATACTAAACGTTACTCGTAAAAACTAAATATAAGAGACTGGACGGATGAGATATACGAGACAGGACGGATGAGATATACGAGAATGAGCAGAGGAGATATATACCAAACTAGATGGAAGAGATATACAAGACGGGACAGGAGTCATACGAAACTGGACAGAGGAGATATACGAGACTGGACAGAGGAGATATACGAAACTGGGCAGAGGAGATATACAAAACTGGGTAGAGGAGATATACGAAACTGGGCAAAGGAGATATACAAAACTGGGCAGAGGAGATATATGAAACTGGGCTGAGGAGATATACAAAACTGTGCAGAGGAGATATACAAAAATGGACGGAAAAAGTAAAACAAGTATTACCATATATTTTGAACTAAAAGTGGTTCATAAGCCGTATCACGTGAAAAATAAAACCAAAATAATGCTACTTAAAATTATGGTATACATTGGAATAATTTTGTATAAATTTATGCAAAAAATCTAAATAAATATTGTTATGTATCACATTTTAAAATGTCTAGTGAAGCTCTGTTGTACTGTAAAATTCTGTCAATTAGCAAAGTGGTTACAAATTTTCTTTCATAGAAGAAATCATAATATCTTTACATGTATTAATCAAATCAGTCTGAGCATAAAGACTGAAAAAAAAACCCAAAAATAAATCCAAGCTTCATTAAATTTCTGCATGCTACCACTAGTATATAAAAAACTATTAAAATTATTTTACAATGATATAAAAAATTTAAAAAGTGGACTTTGAAGATAGTAAACATTTGTTTATTCAAAATTATAAAATTCTGAAAATCCTGTAACAAACATTGATAAAAAAAATCTTTTTAAATAAATAAATTAAAATGATATAAAAAAACTGCTTTTCTTTTGAATTTCAAAATTTTGACATGATTAAAAAAATTTTTAAAAATATATCGGTTGAATTTTTCTACCACAATTATTTTTGTTTGTCACAAATCCGAGTTTTATCTATTGGTTTAAGCAATAAAACATTAATAATTGATAATATTACCCTGCTGCTAAAAACTAAATAAAAAATGGAATGGAAAAATGACTTCAAAATTTTATTAGGATGTAAAAAAAGGAAAAATAAAATCAAAATTCCACATTATAAAAATATTAATAAAATAACACAATGATTGAAATAACTTGTGTATCATTACATGTCAATATCACTGGAAAATATACAAAATATAAAGGGACGGAATCAAAAAAAAAATTTTATGGTTCTATTTAAAGAATTGGTCATTAATAAATGACCAACACAGATTAAATTGGTTATTGTTTTACTCATCACTGGGAAAATAAATGACCGTCACGTCACGGTCACCATAAAAAAAACACAGTGACTAGTTAATTCTATATTTGCACCAATTTGGAAATATTCAGCACAAATATTTATTTACAATTGTACAAATATTTCAAACAAATCTTATCACCAATTTTATTTTTGAAATACAAAGTATTTACCTCTAACAAGAAAAATATCAACGATAATGCCATTTCTATAAACAATATATCAAGTTATTCTGCTGTATAAAAGTTGATCAACATTTTTTTTGGTGAATCTGATATCCATAATCAATGCAGAAAAATCAATATAATCAAATATATTATACATGCTTATTTTCAAATAATTTTGATTAACAGTGTGTGTGTGTGTGTGTGTGTGTGTGTGTGTGTGTGTGTGTGTGTGACAACTACCTTAATCTGAGTTATGGCATAAAATGATTCTGTACTGACTATTTCAGAACCTACATGTTTATATACCCTGCTAATTAATAAAATCTTATTAGGGCTAGTTTCTGTAAGCAGATGTCCTTCCTACACAGACAAATGAATTAGCTATATAATAAACCACCTTCTGTAGCAGGTGCCCTTCCTATATAAATAAATTAGCTATATGTATATATCAAGTTCCATAAGCAGGTGTTCTTCCTATACAGGGAAATAAATTAGCTACAGAGATACATGTATATAAGCTTCTGTAAGCAGGTGCCCTTACTATACATGTGAAAAAAGCATGTAGTTCTATTCATATATCAGCTTCTGCAAGCAGGGGCCCTTCCTATACAGGTAAACATATTATCAATATTGATACAACAGGTTTCATAAGCAGGTGTCCTTTCTATACAAAGAAATAAATTAGCTATACAGATATATCAGTTTCTGTAAGCAGGTGTCCTTACTATACAAAGAAATAAATTAGCTATACAGATATATCAGTTTCTGTAAGCAGGTGTCCTTACTATATAAAGAAATAAATTAGCTATACAGATATATCAGTTTCTGTAAGCAGGTGTCCTTACTATACAGGAAAAAATAGTCAATCCTTTACACAAATATCAGGTTTATAGAGATTCTTTTAATCTAAAATAATTATAGAGTATACATGCTATAACAGGCCTTAGTTATGGTTTTCTCGACAACCAGGTTCTAAATTCTATGAATATTATGCTAACTACAGAGTATAGATACATGAACTATCATTAGCTCTAGGTATGGTTTATTGGCAGTAAGATTCTTTCTAAAATCTATGAATATTATGCATGTTAAACTATAAAATTAGCCATCAACTATCTACATGTAAATTCTAATGCTTGGTATAACATAGGAACAAGCAACTAAGATGTAAATGTTTTTTTTCAGATCTGATGCTATGTATGACGTGGGTACAATTCGCTAATACGTTTTTGTACTCTGCTTCTGTGACTTGTTATAACTTAGGCACAAATTGTCAACTTGAAAATGGTTTCCTTTTAAAATTCTGTGTCTTTTGTATATCTTACTACAAAGAAACTACGACAGTAACAAATTACAAAGTAATGCTGGCAAGGCTTTCTAATTTTATCATCACAGACTGAGCGATTAATATTTCCTCTTGGATAAGATTATATGTCTTGTCAAATATAACGATAATAAAACAACAATTCTTATGGCTCCGGAAGCCAGCTCATCAACAGATTCAGGCTACAGGTTTTGCTGACTTCGGTCGTTCAAATTTGCCTGTATTTTCTTGCGGTAGTGTCAACTCTGGAGGGCCAAATGGATCAACCTATTAAAATATTTGAAGTAACATTAAATAACATTGTAAGAAAAGATAATATTGAAATAAAAACCAATCAGGATGCCAAAAGCCTGAAACCTTTCTTTGTGGTGGTTCATAAATCTGTTCCTAATTATCACAATAATTCTAGATTATTTTGAGGTTCAAACCAATTGAACAATTATGAGAAGTTATTGTTGAATGGTTTGTTCCCCAGAGTGAATGCTTATTTACACATTATTGAACATTCCTTATGCCATATGTGGGACGTAAGACCATTTCTCTTTGGCTATTGATTGATCTAAGGGAAGCAACTCATAGTGCTCTGATTATTATTTGGTAACCGATAGATAGCAAGATTCTGTTATCTGACATAAATAAATAATGATTGTCTTGATTTATTTATCTATATTGTATTTTCAGTTTAAAATGATGATGCAGATTGTAACAAATGACTGGTTGGTTTATCTGAACCTAAATCATTGAAAAAATTGAAAAAATAAGCAGTTCCCACCACTGATAAGCAAAATGTAAATTTAAAAAAAAGTACAAATTTATAATTTATGGCTGCAAAAAATGTTAAATCTTGAACATTGTAGAAAAATCTGCTAAAAACTAGCCATGTTTTTGTTTTTGGGCCTTGAAACTTTCAGATCAGACACAAATAATTCAAATGTCAATATCACACATGTACATTTCCCTGCTTAATGCATATTCCTGTGACAATCACCTAGAATTTGATGACCAACAAACATTGGGAAGGCACACATATATACTTGTAATTTCTATTTTACTGTCATATACATATAACAGACCAAGCAGTGGCCTCTTCCTAACCATATCCTTTAAAGGAGAAAAATTGCAAGTTCGGTAATTGAACCCAGGACTTCCCACACCATAGGCGAGTGCTCTATCTACTGAGCTATCCAGACCGCTACAAGGATAGTACTTACATCCACTTTTGGATTTTGAGTGGGGTCCACTACTAAATCTGTGGCTTGAGGACCGTATTGTTTACGGGCTCTTGACCAGTTTGCTTTTATCTCTATTCCTTCTCGGGTACCTTGTGGCTTCTGGAAAGATTTACCAGGCGAGGCACACAATAGCTGATCTCTCTCAATGTCATTAAAATTCTCAATCTACAATAAGAAGTTAAAAGAAAGTCGGTCATGAGGATCATGATTAATGAACTTAGTAAGCACCATCTGATAGTCCAGTGTAGGGCAATTGTACACAGGTATTCTTTATAAAAAATAAATAATCATCTGCACAATACAGTACATGTAGAGTCCAAGTATCTCACATGATAAAATATTAAAAAATGTTCAAGTAGAATGTTTTGTAAAAAGGTTATATCAAAATTTCTAGAAACAACATCATTTTTACAGGAAAAAGTCAAGTTATGTAATATCATATCCAAT
The DNA here is from genome assembly GCA_029721355.1 of Tegillarca granosa. NCBI lineage: Eukaryota > Metazoa > Mollusca > Bivalvia > Arcoida > Arcidae > Tegillarca > Tegillarca granosa. The sequence continues at coordinate 20,762,576 of CM056601.1, forward strand.
GGCAATAATGAAAACATGCAAATACATGTATGTACTATAGAGTATCATGCTGTTGAAACTCCTTGCACTATCAAAACATTACAACAAAAGCTGCTTGACATATAAAATAATATGCAAGAGTTTCTCCAAACTAATTTTGTTAATATCTCTTCCATAACCTAAGGGCCTTGGTGGCAGAGTGGTTTAAAGTGAGTGTGCACTGATGGATCTCAGTGCCTGTCACTGCCTTAGTTCAAATCCTGCTTGGGCAGATCCTTGTGTAAGAAAGTTTGTCAGTTTGCTTGCCAAAAGTGGCTTTCCTTCATTATCCCATAACTGATCACCTCAATAACAGTGAAAGAATCTTGACAGTGGTGTAAAACACCATTACTCAACTCAACTTTATAACTTTAAAAATTTGAACTTGGCCCGTAGATATAAAACTGGAGAATCTAGACTGCATATTATTTAATGGATGATTTAATTCTTACCAGCTTTCCTTCCATATTGAAAAACATCTTCACTCGCTGCCACATGCCAAGTTTTAACCCAGCATTATCTAAAAGTTGTTGTAATGTATCGCCCCAGATATAAATCGCTCTCTCAATACTCTCTCCATTAGGATACACCATCACACGTTTCTGTATCAGAGAAATAAGATATATAATACTGCAATTTTTATTCATATTAGAAAATGATATTCACTGATTTTCAAAAAAAAATCTTCTGTGCTAGAGGACAGATGAACCAATCACAGAACATAAACTTATAAATATAAGCCAATGAAAAATTTGTTTACCAATCACAACACACATACACACACTGATTCATAATATATACATGTATATTAAAATTAAGAAAAAAATGTATATCATTAAAAAAAAAAAACCCATTTATTTATAATTATATACTTGTAAAATAATGAAAATATTGTTAGTGCCAAAATTTACAAAATCATAAAAGATTCTATTTTTAGCCATAATTCTCTGACTTCCATGACTTTGAAGCAAGTACGGTTTGACCAGAACATCTATTCTTAATGTTATAACATAACTTACTGTATCTGGCTGTTTATATAATCTCCCGGAGGTATTAGGTGTCATACTCAAAGGTCTATCTCTCTGATTAGCTTTTACTTCCGCTAAATGTGTCTATAGAAATAAAATAAAATAAAACGAAATATTATAAAAATACAATACATGGAGACAATTATTTTTTTTCAAATGTGGTTACTATGAGAAAAGTAACAAAAACAACAAAACAAAAAAAAAAAAAAATGAAAACTATAACATTGAATGTAAATTTGTCTTACAAAATACCGGTACCCTTGAAAACAAATTAGTAGAGGCACACCCCTTTTTAACACCAATTGCAACGGCTCTTGTTGATAGTTGGAAATTTAATGGTATTAAAGTACAGGCTTTATTGTTTGCATAGTTAATATTTTACTCTTCAATCAAATCAGGAAAATTCTGTACATGGCAAATGTTTTTTCAAAGTTTTAAAAGCTTTTCATTCATAGAGCATATCAGGTTTTTGTCTTTCCTCTCACTAGTTCAGTGTCATGTTCTTGTCATACTTTTAGTTTATGTACTGTGTCATATTTTTTCGACTTTCTAATTTGTGTTCTGTGTCATGTTTTTATTATGTCTACTGTGTCATGTTTTTGTTATGTCTACTGTGTCATGTTTTTGTTATGTCATATTTCTAGTTTATGTACCTGTCATGTTTTGGAGACCTTCTAATTTGTAGTGTGTCAGTGTTCTGTAGTTTGTGTGCTATGTCATGCTTTTTGTTATGTTATATCATTCTGTAGTTTTCTGTGCTTTGTTATGTTTTTGTTATGCCATACCTCTAATTTGTACAGTGTCATGTCTTTGTTATGTCATACCTCTGGTTTGTGTACTGTGTCATGTTTTGTGTCATACCTCTGGTTTGTGTACTGTGTCATGTTTGTCATACCTCTAGTTTGTGTACTGTGTCACTTTTTGTGTCATACCTCTAGTTTGTGTACTGTGTCATGTTTTGTGTCATACCTCTAGTTTGTGTACTGTGTCATGTTTCATCTGTTCCTCAACTGTAGGATCTTGCCAGTTACCTTCTATGATAACTGGTTGTTTAGAACTTCTTGTAGATCTGTATTCTCCAGGATTCATGTCTTCATATCTTCTTCCTATAAAAACAAACATTAAAAAAATCTGACATATTTTCTCCCACTTGAGTCTGTTATTATAAATCTAATCAAATCGTGAGAGGCACTTGCCCTCTATGTCAGGTTGTGAAGCATTGTGATCTATTAGCTCCCAGTTTTGATGCTAGAAAAGAAATTTGATCCCTGTCCCCCATACCTTCAATTAATTACACAAATGTAAGAACTATCTCTAATATGTTCTTGGCCCTCCATGCAAGACATTTTTGCTCCAGTTAAACCACTTGTCTTTGGTGTCCTTGACCCTACATGTTATAAACATTTATGTTCCTGCTCAGCTAGTGACCTTTGATGTCCCTGAACCTACATCTTATACACATCTCTCCCAGTTTAACTGGTGACCTTGAATCTTTTTGATATCACAAAAAAAAAAAAATAAATACATTATGACAAATAACAAAAGTGTTGATATAAGCTCAAGTCATTTCCAAGGAATCAAGAAAATCTTAAGCATTTCAATTTTTTTTTTTTTCAAATTTTCCATACCCTTCATCTGGCGTAGACAGTGTTTTTCAATATCTAACTCCATTGACACTGATGATCTGAATTGGCGTTTTTTCTTCCTGTTCTCAGCTTTGGACTCCACAACCTCTGGTGCCACAAACTCTCTACCACTAGACACCCAGACCTCGATAGGATATCTAAGAATGGTGTCCACTGATGGGATGCTGACTTGTTGTAATAATTCGTCTCTTTCTTTTGACACTTTTTCACGTTCTTTTTCATCTACTTCTGTAAAACAATAAACAAATTGTTAAATTGAATATTGAAAAAAAAATTCTTCAAAAAAGAGTGGTAGCTGAGTGGTTAAAAGCACATGTTTGTAGATCATAACCAACAACATCTTGGTTTGAATCCATCTCAGGCAGATTCTACATGAGAAAGCATGTCTGATTGGTTGTTTTCTCCATTTTACTCCACCATGCAGAAATGACCACTATCATATACAGGGGGAAAAACCATGATTGAGGCATACAACATTAATTTTCAACTGAATATACTTCAAAATAAGGAAAGATATTGCGATACATCTTATAATGATTTTTTTTCAGTAAAACACTAGTTTTTCAGGAAAATACCAAGAGGGTACAGGAAGAAGTATTTTTAATCTAAAAACAATGGTTTCAATGTCAAAATTTTCAAAAATTGATGAGTTTTATTTGATGAATAGTACAAAATAGTAATCAAAATAAATCATATGCGACATGTAACTGAGAGAAATTTCTATCAACAGCTCCACTGAAAAATATGAAAATGTCTTGGAAATCTTGCAAATGACCTTGACCTAAAATTTTTTTTTTCTTAAAATCAATCTAAGAGTGAATAATTTTGACTGACATATTAATTTGGGCAGGACAGATAGGAAAGACAAATGAAAACAGATGAACAACGAACCTGCAGCATCTGTGTCTTGATTTTGACCTTCAGTGGGACTATCTTGACCTTCACCTTCACCTCTCTCTTGAGGTTCTTCTTGATCATCTACAAATTTAAATAAAACACAATGGCTGTTTAGTATAAATGGATTTCTTTTAAGTTAGATGTCCTAAAAATCATTTATGTTGTATGTACTGCAATCAGTTCCTTTCTAAAATATAATCTAGATAGCAAGATATTAAGATTTTTTTTTAAATAGCAAGTTTTTATTTGGCTGATGGTACACAATGATGTATACTAGTATTTTATTTTGCTAAGTTTTTTGTTTACTGGTATAGGTGTACATGTATGTTAGATGTTTGCTTAGCAGACGGTCAAATCATGTAAAAAGCAGTATAAATTTGGTAAACATTAAACAAAATTTTTGAATAGTCAGATCAAAATAAATCCAAATAATAATTTTTAGTTGAAAAACATGCAATTATAACGATAATAAAAAAAATAATAAAAAATTTTTAAAATGTTTGTTTGTAACCAAAAAAAAAAAAACACACAAAAAAAAACACAAACACACACAAGTTAAGAAGTAAATATATATAACAAAAAATACCTGTTAAATTTTGATGTGCCATATGTGCACATTTCAGAAAATCATTTCTCATCAGTGCCACAAGAGACCCAAAAAGTTTGATAGATAAAAAACATTAGCTAAACACTTAAAAAATTTTTGAATCCCAAGTTTCAAAATTTTATGAATCCAAATCCAGCAAAGAAATGCTTTGCATGAGGGAACAAACCTTAGCTTTAAATCAATTTTAAAAATTAAGATGACTGAAAATTTTGCTAAAAGGTACATTTTCTGAATTCTTATTTTGATTATGACTCACTCTTCTTGCAAGGATAATAGTTGCTTATTTTGCTAGAAAATCTTTAAAATAAATTTAAACCAAAAATCTTAGTTTGTTAATAAAAAAAAAATACAAGTGTGTGTGTGTGTCGTGAGGGGGGATTTTTGTGTGTGTGTGTCGTGAAGGGGAATTTTTGTGTGTGTGTGTGTGTGTGTGTCTGTGTGTTTGTGTGTGTCATGAGGGGGAATTTATGAGTGTGTGTGTTTGTGTGTGTTGTGAGGGGGGATTTTTGTGTGTGTGTTTGTGTGTGTCATGAGGGGGAATTTGTGTGTGTGCATGTGTGTGTGTGTATGTGTATGTGTGTGTGTATGTATGTATAAATAGCTATGTCATTTATAATATGCATATATCTAAAAAATAAAAATAAATCAAATTCAATGTAACAAAATAAAGATAAAATATAAAGCAGAATACAAGCAAGGTTAAAGTGGTAGCTTACTAATGTAAAATATCCAATCTCCTTCACTGCCGTAACCAGTAGCAACTGCGGCATAATTTACATCATATGGCTCAGGATCGTCATATTCCATAAAAATATTATCACCTACATGAAGTCCATACCCAACGCGGATAATGCCATCTGACCATGATACCCAATAGTCTCTGTATTCGTTTTCAGACAGGAAATTTCCAGAAAAATCGCTAAATTTAGGTTGGCCATGTCTGGTATTTCTGATGACAGAGCCAGTATTTTTCCAGCCACCAATTGCGATAAAGTAAAAATCTGTGGTTTTATTATCTGGCTTGTTAGTAAATAATCCAACATATGCATCATTTTTGGCTTTGACTTTGAAGGCCACAGATTGTGTAGAATTAGTGTTGATACCATATGATGCTAGATCTAGTAAAGTTTATTGTGTTTGATGTGTGTATTGGAACTGATTGTATCTCTGGAACTGATTGTGTCTCTGGTTCTCTGGTTACCTTGGCAACTGATGAAGGTGGTTCTATAATATCAAACAGGCAATAAGAGTAAACTATAAGCCTAGCAAAAATCTAGCAATCTAAATTCTAAGTTGTAATTATTGTAAAAATAATTTAACGTTTAGCTAAATACTAAAAAGCAGATAATGGAACATTATTCTAGCAGGCTGACCAATCACTTTTATTAATGTTTCTGGATTGGTACATGTTAATGTGTGATATCACCAAACTGGTGCGTTTTTAACATTGTAGATACATTTTTAACAAGTAAGATTCGCCTTTCTGCTATATCATTATAGTCAAAAATGGGAAAATTCTGTTAAAAATTCAGATTTTTTTTTATATTTTTCAGTCTGTTTTTCCTTTTAAAGCAGTACATTTCTGTCGAAAACGAAAATTTCTGTCGATTTGGTCAGCCTAGTCCTAGCTAATATCAGAATCTGTGAACATTAATAATTCAAACTATTTGTATACAGTAAAAGCAGTTTTATGAAAAACATCAAGGAAACTCAAAAATTTACCCTAGAAACTTGAAATATTACCCCAGGTACCTCAATTATTACCTCAAGGGAATTCATACTTTTACCCCTCATAACTCAAAATATAAACTCACATTACTCAAAATATTACCCTAGGTAACTATTAATAAGAATTTTTCCAAAGGTAACTTGGAAAACAACCTTAGGTAACTTAGAATATAAACCCAGGTAACTTGGAAAACAATCCTAGGTAACTATGCATATAAACCAAGGTAACTTGGAAAACTACCCTGGGTAACTCAGAATATTACCCCAGGTAACTTGAAATACATGTAACTATCCTAGGTAACGAGTTTTTTTACTGAACACATAAGCTTTAAAAACTATGACATATTTTACTGTTTCCAAAACAATCTTGATTTATAAGCTGTCTCAATATGAATAATAAGAACAAAATATTGAATTGGATGGTAACATTAGATACTTATATTTATACATACATACATACATTGTAACTGTTAAACTGGATTAAAATCACATTTCGCAAGAACTAACATTCTCGTACTTTGAAAAGTAAAATGCAATCTGGTTCTTCAGAAAAATTAAGAGAATCTATTCAGAGAGTAATTTGAAATATATATATATATATATATATATATATATATATATATATATATATATATATATATATATGCAGATGTATATTTATATGTATTAAAGATTTACTATACGAGACAGAAGCTAAATTTTAATTGTAACTACAAATATCTACAGCCACTTTGAAAATAAAACGTATATTGGATGATAAGGTCAGGAAACTAGATTACTTGTGAGGTATACACAAAGAAGTACAGCTATGACATCCCAGATTCTATGTGAGAAAAAGTTATGCTAAAATGAAATAAAACTGGAAAGATATGTAAAAGACCCAGAAGAACCTTTGCAGGGCTTGACATTAACTTTTATACTAAAATCGCTAAGAAAAGACCGAGTTAATCCTGTTAATCATTTACAGAAGACTGAATCAATCTTGTTTTATTAAACTGTTAATAAAATCTTCTTGATTGAAGTTAACTTATTGTTTTTACTTTAGTCACTGTTGTTTTAATTCAGAGTGTGATAAAAAAGCTTATGAATAGTTATACCATCTTTAGTTTTATAAAGAGATGTTTCTTAAAAAATGACAACATTGACTTTTGTTTTAATTTGGCCATGTTTGCAGTTTCTTTGTCAATAATAGACGATAACCTATTTGGCGCTCTGATTGGATTAAATTGAGTGATATAAATAGAATAAACCAATAAAATCTCTCGTTTTATACATTTTACGCTTATTCACGACAGGTTCCCGATTTAAACCCTAAGAGTCATAGGAAATATACAGAAGTATGGTGTGCACTTTAACATAGAAAATCGGAAAAAAAAAACTCTCAGAATTTTATGTCAAAACAACAATTTTAATCATGTATGGCTAAAATTTTCACTTGTCACGTCGGACAAGTTTAATCTGAAGTTTACTTGCCCTGACCGTCAGTTTTATTTGCCCCGGGCAAGCGGACAACCGTTAATGTCGAGCCCTGCTTTGTGAATTTATACAGAAAATAAATCGAGAGGTAAAGCCAAAGCGGACATGCACTTTCTTTTAGCTGCTATTAATATGCTGGATAAGATCAATAATCAATAATCAAAGCTTACGCCTATTAAACATCCAAAAGCCATCATTCTTAGCATCCATCGAAACACCAACATGGTTAATTTTACGGGGATTTGGATCATTCCATTCCATAAAGATATTTTTGCCAAGGATATTTCCTTTTCCAACTCGGATTTTGCCCCCTTTCCATGTTATCCAGAAATCTCTGTATTCGTCTTTGTCTAGGAAATCACCAGCACACCACGCCATAGGCTTACCCTTGAGAACATTACGAATGACAGACTGCTTGTTGCCCCACCCACCAATGACGACATCATAGATATCATCATTATTACTATTCTCAGGGTCGTTTGTAAACAACCCAATGTGGGCATTGCAAGCTGCTTTGATGCTGAATTTTATAGATTCTGTAGAAACAGCATCAACACAGATATCAGTTACATCTTTATAAACAGTGCCATACGGTAGATATATTTCATCTGTAATGCCTATTAAAAGAAAAGTTTTATTGCACATAACTTCTTATTTCCATCACAGGATTTGTGCAGTGTCACTACACATATAGTGTAAGGCTTAATGTCTCTGGTACTATTCCTATATATTTATTGTTAATTAAAAATCCCTAAAAATGAAAGTTTAATTTTTCTAGCAGATATTTATTAATTAATTACCAATTTAATACATGTAAAATTAAACCAACACACAAACACTGATTTAAAGCTGTGAAGTGTTTTGCTACTGACAAACAAACTAGTGTGTTAATGTTTCAAATCCACACAAAAGTAGCAAATTATAAGGACATCTGGTGAAATTCACACACTAAGCCTTTGGCACATGTTTTCAGTACATTCTGATACAAATTTTTCAAATACCATTAACATCACATTAGTCTGCTAAATAGCAAAATTTCACTTGAATATTTAAAAAATAAAGTTGTCTAAACTATAAAGTTACTGGTTTTAATAAAAAAAATTCCAAAAATTCTAAAAAAAATCTTATTATTGAATTGAAATACATGTCTAATTTTGAACATTACTCAAAATGAGTGGGTCTGAAAATTTAAATATTTTTGTGCAGTTTTTAAGTCATTCCTAGAGAAACATCATTATCTGATTACAGAATGATTGTCTGAAAACATGTAACAAACCACACAAAAATTCACACACAATGCAACTCAAACCAGAAAGCATGGAGTCAAAACATAGAATATACCTGTTGGAGATGGAGCTCTCTCAGGTTTTCCATGTAAAATCCTTTCTAATTGGTCAACCATCAAAGACTTGTAGTTCTCCACTGCCCAATCAATGATGTCTTCTATCTCGAGGATCATGGTTCCATCTTCTGTGAAAATTTTTCTTGCAGCACTTGTCAAATTTAAACGATGTGTACACTGGTTTAGTAACTAAAAAATATATATTTTACAAACATAAGTAATAAGAAATTAAAAATCAAGAAATAATGTAAAAATAATGACCTTTGACCCAAAAAATATGACCTTGATGTGACTGAATATTTACAACACATATGAGCCAGTTACCATGGTTACATTTTTTCGTAGAATCATTGAATTACATTCTATCATTGTGACTCTCAAAGTTGCAAAACTTCTCTCCATTTTACAAGCGAGACAAAATTTAAGGAAAAAATTTTTAAAACTTACCCCTTCAATACTTGAACCACAAATTAACTCTCCTTGTCTCATTCTGCCTTCACCAGTTTTTATAAGCTAATATTTTAACTGTTTTAACAGTTTTAGCTGCATTAATCTCCTTAGCAATACAGCGGACACTTGTCTCTTCACGAAGATTACACAGAGTCTCCTCCCACTTCTGTAAAGTTAACTCCTGCCTCATGTGTTGACAAGTCAACTTTGCCGTTTAGCACCCTGAAGCTTCCTATCTGCTGAAGTTTCAATTTTTTAGCTGGAAAACAAAAGAAAAATAAATAAAAATTAAACATAGAAAACAATCAAAAGGGAGAGAGGTAACCTTTTTTATGCTTTATGTAAAATATTTTGTTTGTACCTAGAGTTGATTGTCTCATAAAACTCAAAATTTTTAAAATACTGACAAGAGAAAAATTGAAATATTTGAATTGAGTGTACACTCGGTTGAGTGAATGATTGTGAAACTGGGGCCAGATCTACAATTTGCAGGTATACAACATCAAGCCTTAACCAACAATTATCCTAATTATTCAGTCTGGGGTCATAAACTCACCTTCTCCCATGGCACATATAAACTCAGTACCATCTGGAAGTTTTTGTAGTTTATAACGTCCTCTCATGGCTCTAGCACAGGATGTACACACCATTATTTCACGGACACTGATCCTGTCTGTTGGCGTAGCAACTGGTACCTCTGCCAAGTAACCCTGTAAATAAAAATAATAAAATAAAAGTCAAGTTTATTAATGCTTTTCAAACAAAAGACTCATTCGCAGAATAACTAAACATAACTTTTGGACTTCAAAAAAAAAAAAAGTTTATTTGTTTATGTTTTACATCTCTGAATAATCTATAGTTCAAAATATTTGTTTTCTGCAAAAGGCTGGTAGATTGGTTGAATGTTGTTTTATGTTACATCAGCAATTTTTCAATGTTCCGTGACAAGACAATTTTTTTTCAATCCCGAGGATAAATCTTAATACAAATTTGATCTGCACTGAACTAATGCTAGAACACTCGCTAACAATGTCACAGATAAACATCAGAGACAACTTGGTTAATTATACTGGTACCCAGCCAACTAACTAACAAGGAAAACCTTTCCTCACTTGCTAGCAATTTTTGCAAGAGACATAAGAAAATGAATTTTCAAACTTGTTTTAAAAGGTCCTATGCAATATCAATTATCCATTATAATTCAGAAAGAATTCTTGTTTCTATATTTGACAATTTTCTTTGGATAACATTTCCTTATAACTATATCTTCAGTACCAAATAAAAACAAAATCAGACAAGTAACGAGTAACAAAGTTAATGGACCCTGTCACTTCAATGCTTTATATCACCATTACTTACTGGCTGGTCTATCTTTGTCTGTGCTGCTATAGAATATGTACACACGTCTGCTTTGTTTGCTGCAGTTATTTCTGAAAATAAATTATTAAAATATAAAAAGGTTATATATATATATATATATATTCTCCATAAAGCTTACTGTTTAGTGTTGATATGATTAATAAAATCCAACATGTCACCTTTCGTTTGACTGAGTTCCCTATCATTTAAAGGAGGGGCCTCAGAGGCCAAGTGGTGATAAGTTTCAGGTAATGGAATAAAAATTCTTTTAATTGCCTTGGTTAAAATCCTACTTTGGATTGTTCCTAGAGTAAGAATTTTTTTCAGTTCACTTGCTGTAGGTCAGTGTCTTTCTCTAGGCACTACAATTTCTTCCACCATTTCTAAGCAGACCACCTTAACAAAGGTGAAAGAATATTTATTGGGTTGTAAAACACCATTACTTCATTTCACTCCTATCATTTTCATCTTCAAATAAAATTCATATTGTCTAAAATTATTACTCATTGAGTCTTAAAACATAATGCATAAAGATCCAGTGCTGGAGGTGGACTATTGTTACCAGGGGCATCTCAAATGTAATAAAAAGAACTTATAATGTAGATTTGTGAGAAACATAAAGTTTACAAAATGTTATCAACAAAACATTGAGGATGCCCATGAGATTTTTGATTTGGAATGACTATCTGGTTAAGTATAGCTAATTATGTAGAACATTATAAGATAATTACCTTTATCATAATAAGCAATTGGTATTATGACTATGAAAATCATACACAATGTTATCAACAAAACATTGAGGATGCCCATGGAATATTAGGTTTTCATTGACTACCTGGTTTTAGTAAAACTAGTTATAATCAACATAAGAAAATTACCTTTATCATAACGGTTGGTGTGGAATGCGTGTATATATCCTGTATCAGCATTATAATGCCATCTTTGATGAGCTTTACCATACACATTTGTACGTCTTCCCTGTATGGTCAAAGGACATCTAGAAAAGGTCAAAGGTCGACCATCCTCATCTTCAGCAAAAGGTTCATTTGCTGGCATGGCAACAGTGAAGACCAATCGATTGTTGTGTTTTGATCTGATTTCACTGTAAGGGAAGATCATTAACCATTACAACAATCCAGCAATTTCATTGCTTAAGAAGTAATTTTCCTATCAATCAAACCACTCAATGGCTATGGCTGTTTTCACATGAAAGAAGGGGTGTGTGTGTGTGTGATGCGTAAAAATTTATCTTTGATGTTAAGATTTAAAATAATAATTTAACTCATCAAAATGATACAAACTGTCTCTCCAAATTTAAAATTTGAAATCAAGTATTGAATCTGATTTGCACTTTTGTTTTTAGTGTATGCCTTAGATATCTTGTTACATAAAGATTTTGATCTTCAATTTGGTGATGGAACCATGGATTATTTATCTATACAGTAGGTAATGATAAGTAAATTTTATTGTTCTTTTCTTGATTATTTCAATATATTATATTCATATTATTATATTATACATGTCTTCCTAAATATTAAATCGGTTGCAAATTTTGTTAAATGGATGTTGTTCACAATTACACAAATACAATGTATCACTATAAAGATTAAATGCTTATATAAAAAAATAACTTAGTATAAAATATTCTTCTAAAAATTTCCATGTGTTAAATAACTTTAAAAACTTTATTTTTCTTATTCTGTCTATAATATGTTCAATAATAACAATTATGAGGAAAGTAATCAAGTCAAACAGTTTTAACAAATTCAAAAAATCTGTTCTTGACCAAAAAAAAAAAAAACCAAAAAACAAGAAAAAGCAACAACAACAACAACAAAAAATCCTCAACTGTATTGGCTTTGTATATTGACTACATATCATGATTCAAACACCATTACCTAACAATTAACAAAAAAAAAAATTATTTAACACGTGAAACTTACCCATTCTCTTTCATCATCCATATTTGGTTAATGTCCCCGGGATTACGTTTAACAAGCATGACTTGGTTTACACGACCTTCCTGTTCTAACACTCCCAAAACAAGTTCACGATTAGCTGCACATGCTATGTAACCATCCTCGTAAACAAACTGTTGCAAAGTTTTTCTTGGTGTCTTTGGTATAGTTCTTGGCCTTCAATTCAAAGATGATTTATGTGAAAACAACACAATAAATAATTTGTGCGCTAATTATCATTTTGTAAAACCACAGGAAAAATTGACAAACCAGGAGAGAACAACTGGCAGCTGATATCTTGCCTGTTTTGTGCATAATTTTATAGATGATGCCCCATAAACTTAATATTGGATGGTTATTTACAAAAAAAAAGAGATACGGGGTATGACAATAGGTCCTTTGTACTTTATGCAGGTGAGCTTAAAATGGTGAAGATATTACCAGCTTATAATAACACTTTATATGTGACATTTTTTAAGCCTTTTTTAAATGATGATAAATTTAGAAAAATGCTCAAAAGCAAAAAAACATGTATAGAAACATAGGTGAAATGACTGAAACCCTTCCACCTAAATATGTCCCTAGGCAAATAGCATATGTTTTAGTCAATCCTGAAGACGTAAATGTAACACACTTGATACTTACTTGTATCTTTCATACATTTCTCTGTCTGTATATTTCTGAGCCTCTGGATCTTCCATGTCCAGACTCTTGTCAACATTGACCAGTCTTTCCCATGGCCATTTAAGACTGTTTAATCTCTGCTCAGATTTCTGATGTGAAATTGCATGTGCCGATTTACCTCTGAAATAAAAATGGTTTGTTTATTTTTATTACAATTCAGTGTGAAGACACCTGTCATTTTCTAATTTGTTAATTCATCATTATTGCAAAAATATCAAAGTGTGCATATGATTATTACAAATGTGATGAAATCTAATAAGAACTTACAAAACATCATCATCCTCATCCTCTTCATCAACAGGTTTTGACGATTCCTTCTTTGATGATGTCATACTCTGTGAATCGAGAGTGCCAAAGTCTCTCTCCTCGTCTTCAGTATCCCACTGTTTATTTAGAACTATCCCAGTGTTTGAGGACAGACTTCCATCTATCTCAATTACATAATCTGTAATTAAAGTAGAAAAAGACAGGTTAAATTCAGTTAAAGATTTTGAACTAGAGTTGTAAGATTGGTAGTCTTCTTCAGGGTACAGTTTTTCAACTGCCAATATTGTGATGTATAAGACTAAGTGTACACTTCTTCTTCTCTAAAGGCTGAAAGACCAATATTCTGAATCAAACTTGATTAAAAAAAAATTTTTTAAATGTGTTCTAATCATCAACTTCAAAACTTACTTTCTGGGTTTCTAAGAGCACAGAACTGGCGTATCTTAGCCACATCTTGAGAGAGTTGTGACAGGAGGAACCGACGCTGCTGTTCAGCTCTTGTTAGCCGAGGATCGGTCCAGGGTTCTCCACATGAAACAGTAAACTAAATCATTCCTTTTTAAGTTCTGAAGACCAAAATGTTCATTTCCTTTGTAATCAAATAAACGTCTGGCAGCAAATGGTAGATTTAACAAACTTGTACAATGATCTAAAAACTGAAGGTAAAAAAAATTATAAAACAATAATGTACACCCTCAGATCAAAAGTTTCAAGAAATGCCAAGTTACATAATAAAACATTATGAAAAATTCAATGTTGCAATAAACTTTTGGTAGATTGCACTGTTAAGTTAGAAAAGTAAGCATTGAAAAAAGACTAAAAATTCTGAATAATTTATAAAAAATTCATTTATTTGGAACTTAAGATTACTTATATTTGTATTATTATTTATTATTATTATTATTATTTTTATTATTTAACTTTTTCTAGTATAACATGTCCAATAAAAGATTAAAATCAGAAAATATGAATTGTTTTTAGGATACAGTAAAATTACAAATATTTGTGGGAGATTAAATTTCCCTATTTCCGTGGGTAAGTAAAAACCACAAAATTAAATGTCATTGAAAAGATTTTATTACCACTGCCTATAAAGAGATTAATTATTCACAAAATCCCAACTCCATTAAATTTTCTCCCAACAAATTTTTTTAAATGGTGAAACCACTCTATTTTAACCCAACAAATATTAATGATTCTACAATATGTATACATATTATGTTCAATTTCTACTAACTACATACCATCATAAATTCTAGTTCCCGTATCGTAAGATCTCGGCAATGAATATTAACGTCCACCTCTACTACATCGGTTTTTGTAGGTTCTGTAACTGTCAAGTTTCTCTCCTGTGATTTTGATCTCCTGTTCTTTTTATCTCCCTTTTCTTTGTTTAAATCTTTCATCATCTGAAAACCAAAATGAATATTGATATTTATAAACTTGTACTGACAGATTTTAGAAAAAGGACTTAAAAATTAGAATGGTATACTGAAAATTAGAATGTGACTCTCAAATTCAAAAAATGACATGTCTTATGTTTAAGGTAACCATGGGACTCTACATGCATTGTGCCAATAAATATTTAATTGTCTTCAAATATCCAAGTTATGGAGAAATGTAAAACCTATCATATATGATAATCCTTCAAAATCAGAAGTCTCATCTCTCTTCTGCTCCTTTATCACTGCCACACAAAAGAACAATATTAAAACGGACAGAATGTCTTCTTGGAAAATTAAAGAGTGGTTTAACAAGAAATAACTTATACTTAATTTGTAAGGGGACAACCAAAGAGAGTTAACTTTGTACTTAGATAAGGAAAATTTCATCTGGCTACATAGATAACTTTTTACTTTTTTTTTTAAGATTAAGTTCAATTACAAGTACATGTAAAGGGAGATAACTCTGTACTTACATTAGTAAGATTTGGTCCAACAACAGGCACAGCTGTTCTTATGTCTCTTTCACCATTTTTAACTACCATTAACTTCATTGGTTTTGCTGAAATATATAAACAAGGGCATGAAAGTTTAAAAGGTGAAACTGTCGATGAATCAACAAAAAATGGTTAAATTATGTCTGACTGTACATAATAAAATGAAAAATTTTATTCATGCAGTTGTAGCTAATTTCCAGAAGTTTGAGAAATCAAAGGGACAAAAACAACCCCGATGAATTTCATTTTTTTATTTAGAAAAAAAGAATATTGTGTAATTTCTGTGTTATTTCTTTTCAGAAATATTATTAGTTAGAAACGTTTTTCAAATAAAATATTAAAATAAACCAGCTAATTGCTCAAAGAGCATTGAGTCTGGCTAATAAAACAAAATCTTTTAGACTTACCCCCAGACAAGCTTTGTTTTCTATCACCTTTATGAAGGGGTGGAGCATTGGGTATGATGTAACCTTCCATTGGCCAATCATATTCCTGAAAATCAAATCAAACAAAACTTACTTATAAATATTTGATGTGACCATTTTTACTTAAATTATTTATGAATGTAAAAAAGGCTAAATACTGGTGATTTAAGCTGAGGAAATATACAAGGTATATTTATAAGTGAAAAGATGACCTTGACCTTTGACCCTACAAATTTCCAAAATCACCCAATTACCAGCTACAGTTTTAGTGCCAGTATTTAAATAAAAGGTTATTCCTAAATGCCTTGACAGTTTATAATCCCGCCATGGTTGCTCATTAACAAGGGGGATTCATACTTACAAGAGAGAAGGTGACCTCGACCCTACCAATTTCTAATATCATCCAATTACCTGCTAGTTTCACTGAAATTATTTAATTGTAGGTTTTTCCAAAATGTCTCCAAAGTTTATAATCCTGCCATGGCTGCTCACGTAAGATTTTTAAACAATTTTCTTTTCTTTTTTTTCTTATTATGAATGCCTTTGAGATAATATGTACATTATGTTACAAACCTCATTCAGCATTCCGTCTTCCTTTACTGGCCAGGAATAAGCCAGCTTATTCCATTCTGGATTGGAGGCATCTGTAAACTTCCATTGGCCTAAATTATCAAATCTTTCTTGTTTTAGTGCAAATCTGTAAATAAAAAATCAGTCTTATAATATATAATAATGTACAAACAGTCTTTTAGCAGGCTTTTTAATTGGAATTTAAACTCAGGTCTTTTTTCTTTCAATTCTAATACTTAGTTGTCGGAAAAAAAGCTTGAACAGTTAAAAAAAAACTCACTTTAAGGCTACAAAAACTTGCTTAACTTTTAAAAAACTCGCTGGAACACCACATTGTAATTAGTTTGTAAATATTTTATTAAAAATGAAAAAGCAATATTATTTGTAACTACATGTACTTTATCTAAGTACTCAAGAAATGGTATATTTTTAAAATCTTTTTCAATTAATTAATCTATTTTTTTAAATAAAACAAACAGAGCAATTATTCAGCAAGTTTATGCAATCTTCAAAATACACATTTTAAAAAACAACTTTTAAAAAGAGGATGGGGTAGTTTTCTTTTTCTTTTTTAATGTAAGTTTTTTTTTTTTTTTGTGTTTTAGAACTGATAAATTTGATGCATTACCTCTGTAATACAGCCTCTTTTTTAGATAACCTGTCAGTTATAATCAGATAGACTTTATGACCAGGTAGAACTCCTTCTGGTTGTTTATAATTTTCCTCATCACCTAACTTAGCACCACTGTAGGTCAGAACTAATTCTTGATGAGCCTGAAAAATTAAAAAAAGAATTACTAGCACTGCTGTAGGTCAGAACTAATTCTTGATGAGCCTGAAAAATTAAAAAAATTTCTAGCACTGCTGTAGGTCAGAAATTATTCATGATGGGCCTGAAAAAATGAGATAAGAATATGATGTTTTTCAAAACAAAACCCACCATGACCATGGCCACGGGAAAGTAACATGTACTAATTTTTTTTTCTTTGCAGTTACATCAAAACTTCAGGATACTGAAGATTACTTGATGGTTGATAATATTAGGGATAAGATTGTTTAAATTGAAGATAACTGTCTAAAATTATTTCCAAAAATGACCAATTATTATTTTTATTTTATAAGAAATGAATCTGTCTTACTACATGGTTCTGAATAGCTTAAAAGATATAAATCAATTCACAATTTCTTTTTAAAAATCAGAACGCAGTTTTTTAAAGTTTGATCAATCAATGATTAACACACAATTTAAAACAGCAACCAGAAAAAAAAACCCATATCATTATCAAATTGACAAAGTTATAACAATACTGTAGAATCATTAATATTTGTTTGGTTGAAATTTCATGGTTTTGTCTTTTTAAAAGATTCTGTTGGTAGAAATTCACGTGGAATTGTGTTTTTGTGAAAATAAATCCCATTGAGGGCAATGGTAATGAAAGTTAATCAATGGCATTTAATTTCTTGGTTTTCAGTTACCAACGAAAATTACAAAATTTAATCCCCCACGAAAGTTCATGATTTTACAGTATGCTTTAGTAAACTTTCAACAATTTCAAAATTTATTTCACAACACATTTGTAATAATGCATAATTTAAATTTTGACTTATAAACTGATTAAACTTATCTAGCTTCATACAATTGACCCCAGAATTTTTTTTGTAACCTTTTTTTGTACATTCTGAACAAATAATGTGACAACTTTCTTTCTGACATTAAAATGAATATAAACTGAACAATCTTTGCAAATATTGTGTCAACTTACCACAGAGGATATGGTTCCATCGTTATTAAATATCCACTGTTGATGAGGATTACTGGCCATGTATTTCTGTAGTGTCACCACAAAAGCTGCTGTAGTCTCTTCTCTTCCTGGCAGATAAATCTCTGTTTTCATGTCTGATGCAGCCAAACACAGGCTTGGCATGGACTTACTGTAAATGTAGCCTTTCTGTAAAAACAAAAGGCATAAAAAATTGTATCAAATGTGACTAAGAGTTAAAAATTTGAGGAAGGAGTGGAGTGTAGTAATGGTGTTTTATGCCAAATCAAAACTCTTTCACTTATATAAGGGTGGTCAGTTCTAAAATGGTGGAGGTAACCAAAGTGTCAAAAAAAAAAAAAAAAAAAAAAAAAAAAAAAAAATCAATCATTGCTAAGCAAACTTACAAACTTTCTCACATTAGGATAGGAACCTAGGTGAATGAGAGTCATGGTGAGCTGCAAGCATTAAACTACATGGCTAACAAAGAAAAAGGATGAAACAGGAGTTAAATATAATAATGTTTTATGGATATACATAATTACTTACTGATAAAACTGCATATTTTGATATTAATATTTCATTTTAAATAAGGTCAAAATAATCTAGTTCATCAATGTGATGTGATTCAATTACATAAAGTAAAAAAAAAAAAAAAACAAAACAATTCATTTTCTGTTACAAGGTAGTGTAATTCATGTACATAAGATCAAAGGTCAAAGGTTCATTTTCATGTTTTATAGTGATAAAATTCATGTACATCTTTGCAAATAAAATATGAAATATCCAAGATGAAATAAGATAAAAATTTTTAATTCAAATTAAAACAAAAGATCAAGACAGAAAGGAACAACAAGGAAAATAAAATCTCTGTACAAATGGCTGATCACATATTTGGGATGTAAAAATTTGCAAACTTACCTTTGATATAACCCACACTTGTGACTCTGATGGCCAAACAGCCTTGTCACCTTTTGGTACTTTTTTGTAAGCTATAACCTCTGGATATAAAACTACATTTTTCTTTTCCTGTTCAAGAAGAATAAAAGATAATAATAAAGTTTTATAAAACAGATGTACATCATTAAAGAAATAAACAGTAACACGAAACAAAAAATTAAGGGGCCCTCTCTTTTAATTTCCACATGTTTATTTAATACAGTGGTACATGAAATAACAAAATTCAACAGCTAGTTCAATGAATAAGTGAATTTGTTTATTCTGAACTTTAAACATCTAGTCACTTATATCTATAAAGACTACCAAAGGAAACCCAAAAATTTGGATGTTATAACAATATACATGTAGTTACATGAAGTTATGGGAAAAAATGCTGACAACTTTTATATATTAAGTTGATCTCCAAGACATGTTGAAATGTACTAATGTTCTTGTATATTAAGGTTTTGGTCCGATGGACCAGCATAAGTACACCAACTTTTTACTAATGAATGACCCCTCCCTTATCTTCTAACTGATAAACAAAAATAACCTTCTCTTGAATATAAATAACCTTCTCTTGAATATATATAACCTTCTCTTGAATATAAATAACCATCTCTTGAATATAAATAACCTTCTCTTGAATATATATAACCTTCTCTTGAATATAAATAACCTTCTCTTGAATATATATAACCTTCTCTTAAATATAAATAACCATCTCTTGAATATAAATAACCTTCTCTTGAATATATATAACCTTCTCTTAAATATAAATAACCTTCTCTTGAATATAAATATATAAATAACCTTCTCTTGAATATTAATAACCTTCTCTTGAATATAAATAACCTTCTCTTGAATATAAATAACCATCTCTTGAATATTAATAACCTTCTCTTGAATATTAATAACCTTCTCTTGAAATATAAATGACCTATTTTTGGACATAAATAACCTATTTTTGAATATTAATAACCTTCTCTTGAATATTAATAACCTTCTCTTGAAATATAAATAACCTATTTTTGGACATAAATAACCTATTTTTGAATATTAATAACCTTCTCTTGAATATAAATAACCTTCTCTTGAATATAAATAACCTATTTTTGAACATAAATAACCTATTTTTGAATATAAATAACCATCTCTTGAATATTAATAACCAATTCTTTAATATAAATAACAAATCCTATTTTGAATATAAAATAACCTACTTTTGCCTGTATGTAATGAGCCCTGGAATCTAACCCTGAGGCGGTTAGCTGCATCTGTACGTACTCATCACCTCCAACATGCATACTGTCTGCCATCTCATAGGTAGCTGGGAATCCAATACTGGCATTCCATTCACGATAACTAAAACAAAGAATAGATAAAACAAAAAAATTATACTTTCTGATTTACTGTATAAGTATTTATATTAGGGGTGTATTATATTTGGCACTCTTGAGGGTCTTAAACATTTAGCGTGCTGTCATTGTTTCCCCTTAGACAGATGAGCTAATATTAATGGCGAGGTGTATTAATATTGGTGGAAATTAATTTCATGCCAAAAGTGTCAATATTAATACACAGCCAAAATAAATACTTCTACAGTATTAAGAAATGAAATAGACTGAGTTTTGACATTAACTTTTCTATACTTGCAAGTTGACAAAAAGTGACATGTAGTATTTAAACAATTTTGAGATTTAAAACTTTTCTACACTTTCTAAGGCAAGTTGTCAAGTAAAATTAACTGCCATGTACTCTAACTCTATATGTATAGGTGTCTGGATGGTCAGACCCCATTTTAATAATCATTCACTCAACTGAGTGTACATTAAACTCAAATATTCCCATTTTTCTCTCATCAATATTTAAAAAAAAAAAAAGTTTTTATGCGACAATGTTTTGTTTTGTTCAACAGACCTACACTAAAGAGTTTGATTATAACATTAGATATTCAGTTTTTACTATGTTATGTCTAAAAAACTGATATTAAATATTCCCCAATTTGAGTTGAGTGTATGATTGTAAAACTGGAGCCATTTCTAATGGTGGCTTTCACAGCACCTCTCACAAACTAGGTTGGAATATAATTCTGGTCAAAAATCTTAATGTGAT
The DNA here is from genome assembly GCA_029721355.1 of Tegillarca granosa. Lineage (NCBI taxonomy): Eukaryota > Metazoa > Mollusca > Bivalvia > Arcoida > Arcidae > Tegillarca > Tegillarca granosa. Next base: position 20,783,784 of record CM056601.1, read on the forward strand.
TCTTTTTGTCAGTTCACTTGCAGTTTGTCAGAACTCCCATTTCTTTTGGTTTCTGAACCAACTGCTTTGGTACACAGAAAAGAATCCTGACTTTAAGAAAACAACCAACCTTCGGCAAGTGAACTGACAAACACATGTATGTCTGACTTAATTTTGTAACGCAAAGGGAGATAAATCTTATTACTTACTCTTCTTTAATATCCTTGATATGATCAGGTGTAAGTTGTTCTCTGATTATAGCTGTCCTACCGTCTGTCATGGTGTATCCAGAAGCTCTGTCAAACAACGCCTGTACACAATATGCTGAAATCAAAAATAATATCGATTTAACATAGTATGTATATGATATACAGGTACAGTGATAAAATAAAAAACTATACAAAAATTATACAACTATGACTGATATAAAAGCATTTTAAAAAAGACATTTTTGTAAGAGTGGAGTGGAGTAATGGTGTTTTACGTCAAAAATCTTTCACTTATTTCGAGGCGGTCAGTTCTGGGATGGTGGAAGAAACTGGAGTGCCCAGAGAAAACCATCGACCTTCGGCAAGCAAACTGACAAACTTTCTCACACTAGGATCTGTCCCCAGTGGGATTCAAACCCAGGCAGTGAGAGGCACTGTGATCCGTAAGTGCACCCTTTAGACCACTCGGCCACCAAGCCCCTTTTTGTAAGATGAACTTTTAATAACACATTACAGATATGGGTAAATAAGAAAGTTCGAAATTTTCAACTCTATGCATTTAACAGTTAAATGCAAATGGGAGTTATGACCAAAGAATAATTTAAAAAAAAAAATCACACCCCCATTTCGACTGATTGCCATTCACAATGTTAATTCTGTTTATCTCAAACTTCAAATAAGTCTGGGATGGTGGAGGAAACCAGAGTAGTTGGAGAAAATCACTGACCTTTGGATAGCAAAATGACAAACTTTATTTTACATTAGAACCTGCCTAAGTAGAACTGGAACTGAAGTGATGAGACACACTTTGATTTGCTGATGCTTTAGACAACCAAGGCTTTAGGCTACCAGCGGCCCCATATTAGAATGTGTCTGGGTCTGATCATAAATTATTAGATTCTTGTTAAATAAATATGATTATCTCTATAATTAGTGTTTGAATTTAAAGTCAAATTAAAATATTAGTATATGCATTATTCATAAAATAGAATGAGTTTTGTAAGATTCTGTAGGCAAAACTATTTTATAGCATGCTTTAAGCTTAAATCAAGTAACTTACTGAATGGTTGTATATATGGTTCTCCATGGGATACCCAAATCTCCTGATCATACTTCAGTTTTGTGACATCTTTCATTTCAGTTCCATATTCGTCAAATATCTTCTTAGCAACAGGAGCAATCTTAGGATTTTTGGCATCTCGAGTTGAATGGCTGACTGACAATTCATCCAATAACTGATATAATAAATAGAAACAATAAAATAACTCAAACCTTAAACAAGGTCAAGCTTATAATTTGATCAAATTATAAACCACAAGTCGATACATTCACACCCCCACATACACAGTTTACACCATCATGACCAACAAATAACAAAATCTGCATCAAACTATTTCTCAACCCATCCTCAGTGGCTGAGTGGTCCAAAGCCATCATTTATGCCTTACATCACCTCTCTCAAACTAGGTTTGAATCCAACTCAGGCAGATAAATTGTCAGTTTCCTTGTCATAGGTTGGTGGTTTTCTCTGGGCACTCTGGTTTTCTCCACCACCCCAGAACTGACAGCCTCGGTATCAGTAAAAGAATCTTGATTAGGGAGTAAAATACTATTAACCCAATCCAATCTTAGTGGGTGTTTTGAAGTTCAATTACAAAATGAGACAGAGAAAACCCTTAAGTTTAACAACAAAAATCTTTACTATTTTGTCAATGACTCTTAAGATTCATAGTTCTTGTCACAAAATGGATAGGAACATATGAATATAGTTACCCTTTTTAGGACTAGTTCCTTGTCATTATTCACACCACGTAATGCCCCTGCTAAGTTGAAGTAAAATGTATGGTCCTGATCATAAAATCCATTTTCATATACCTATAAAATAAAAATATAAAAAGATACCAACACAAACAATAAAAATTATAATTATATTATTTTTAATTAAAAATAATTAAAATGTTTAAATTTAAATTTTTTAATTTTTAATTAAAATGTTTTGTTTTATTATATATATATATATATATATATATATATATATACATGTATATAAATTATTCTTTTAAATTTTAAATTCAATACTTTAGAAAACCTGAAAACTAAAAACTTTAAATTGATAGAAGTCTTAATAATTTTGGAATTTTGTAATATGTGTAAAGCCTCTATGGCTAAACAGTCTAAAGCCTGTGCTTATGAATCAGAGTGCAATTTATCACCTAGGTTCCATTCCTATCTCATGACATATCCTAGTTTGAGAAAATTTGTATTAAAGTTTATCTGCAAAGACTGGTGGGATTTTTTAAGAGCACTTGGGTGATCTCCACCACCCCTTGAACTGAGAGCTTGATACAAGTGAAAGAATAAAAGTATAAAATTTCATTATTCCATTCATAATATGATTGCAGTACATGTATTACAGTCATTAGGTTGATAATAGACAAATATAAACATACTCTTAAACGTATTCCTTTCAATCCCACAATTCTATCATCTGCAGATATTTCTTTGATGTGACTCATTCTGTAATTTGAACCCTCAGCCTGCAAGGTAAAAAATAATCAAATGATTAAATACTACAGAAATGAAAGAATTGACATATGCATAATTTGCTACAAATTATGTTCTGTGCACACTGCATAGTTTCCTATAGATTATGCTCTGCATGCTTAATGTCTAATTCTTTCTTACTTTCATAAAAGAACAATTATTATCATTTCTCATTATTCAATTTCATAATGTTTAGCAAAAAATCAGTGCCTTTAATATTTTTACAATCGAGCAAGTGAAAAAAAAAACCATTGCTATAGAAAAAATATACAAATGTCCATGTGAGTGTCTTTTATGAAAACATGAGGTAACTGATAGCAAATTCTTTCAAACTAAAAATAAAAAGAAAAGGTCCATCAATATCTTTGAAACAAAGGAGAACTTGTTTGAAACATAAAATATATACAAGTAATTTCATATTAATATGGTTCATCTGTGTTCAATGTGATGCTCAATAACATTAATGCTGAGCTAAGTTATACACTTATTCATTGCCACCATTCTGTTCTATCAAATGTTGGTGTTACAAACGGATTTGCCTTCCCTTTTTATTTTTACATTTATCTACCAATTTTTCAGCTACCTGTTCTGTATCCATTTCTGTCTTTATTGCTTTGACTTTTTCATTTAGTGTTCTTAACGTTGCTTTTAATTGTTCTATTTCTTTTTCGGCCAATTCTTGAGTCTCGTACAATTCTTCCTCACTCATAGACAAAATTGCTGTAATAGTGACTTTCTCCTTCTCATCATTCAGAGCAAAACTCAACTGTAATCAAAATCAAAAAGAAGCAATAAGATTACTGCCAATTTTTGAATGTTTAGCAGTGTAGATTTATGTATGCCAATTTGTTATAATTTTTTTTCAATATTTAAGACATTTTGATTTTGAATTTCAGAAATAGATAGAACAATCTCTATATTTATAACATCATTTGATATCAATTTATGCTTTCATGTTCATGTATACGTATTCATTTTATCAAGAACAACATTCTTAAGGATTTATTTTGTAAATCCTATGTAAATTTCCAATTATATGAATGGATGATAGCAAGTTATTCATTGTAAAAGTGACTTTATTTCTGAAAAAATATAAAAATAGACAGTTGCTTTTTGCAAGAAATTTTTATTCAAATAAAATCTGAAAGCCAATATTAATTTTATTGACTTCATTTTATTTATATTCTGTTAAAATATTAAAATAATAATAACTGGATAGATTTGAAGACAATAAGCTACCTCTTGTAAGAAATATTCATTCAAATAAAACTTGTAATAAATTTAAATTTATTTAAAACTTTATAGCCAAATACTGATTTTAATTAGTCAAAACATTAAAACCTCTAGAAATTTGTCAAAAATGCTATATACCTCTTCATAGTATCTCTCAGCATCTTGTAATTTTATCTTGATAACTTGTCTGATACTTGTGATGTAACCAATGGTAGCTGATGGACTAAAGCCTTCTCCTACAGATACCCATAGAGGACCTAAAACTGCAGTGCCACCTGGCTGTAGACAGTCATCCAGGATAGGGGCTGTAATTGAAATAGATATAATCATATTGCGATTTTAGAAATTGTAATGTATAACCTGTTTAAAATGCCCCTATTTAACTTTATTTTGCTCATGGTCACAGAATTTTGACATCTCAAAGTCTACTTTTATAACCCTCTATCAATTTATGGCTGGATCTTTTTATAGTGCCAACATATGACTGAAAAAATGGTGGTAATGAAGCTTGACCTATGACATGCACAACTAAATTTATTTATGTAAAACAATTTCTTATGTTAGTCTACACAAATAGCAAGTTTGATCAATATCCATCCATAGAGTTGGAAGTTATGGAATGACAAAATATTGTGATGGACAGATTGACGGACAAACAGACAAACAGAAAGACAGTGTGATTCCTCTATACCATCCTAACTTTGTTGGGGAGGGGGGAATGAGATTGTTAAGTACATAAAAAATACATTATTAATTATTACTGTACAGAAACTTGGAATAGGTTAGCATTTGAGGACAATCAAAAAAACATCGGAAAAAAATACACAATAAACTTAGTTGCATCAAGTGTTGCCCAGCTTTTTAAGAATTCTGATAAATATTTGTCCTACTGATCAACCTATTGCCTAGGGACAGACATTAAAATTCAAAAAAGGCTTCCTCAGAACTAATATACGATGTTGAGTAACTGATTGTAACCATAACAACAGAATTCAAATACTTAGGTGCACAGTAAAAATAATCTTTTTTTAATTTTATAATTAAACTACACTTACTTTCAGCTAAATGATTGATTTCATTTCCTTCCCAGTCATACAAAATTCTGGCATAGGCATCTTAAATCTAACTTAGCAGTACAAGCTGTTAGAAACTGAAAATGAAATAGCGACAAAAAATATATATCTTTGTTCGAAACTTCAAATTTGTTAACATCTGCAAGTTGGTTGAAAAATATTGATATGTATCTAACCAAAGGGTGAAAACCATAAATAACTACGATGACAGAAAATTTAGATGAAAATGTAGATGTAGATTTTCTGTTCAAACTGAAGTATTTTAAACATCTTCATATAATAAACTTTACTTAAAATAGAATAGTTACATGAATTAGTAAAAATCTCTCAATCCTTTGCTGGGGCTACTAAATGGTCCAAAGCATGTGCTTACAGATCAAAACCTCTCATCTCAATAACACATTGGTAAGTCCTAGTGTGAGAGAGAATACAAGCTTGCTTGCCAAAGGTTGGTGGGTATCTTGGGTTACACTAGAGGCCCATTCAATACAGTGTATATGCACTTTAGCTTTGACTTAAGCAGTTAAGGAATGATTGTTCAAGCAAGCATCCATTCAATAGACATGAAAATTGTATTTGTGAGCACAGTGGAACAGGCCTTAGTTTCCTCCACCATCCCATAACTGACTGCTTCCTTATATTAAAAGAATCTTGACATGGGTGTGAAAACACCAACAGTACATCCCACTCCATTCAAACCCTCTGTCTGATATAACTTACACCCTGCATATCACTAAGATCAGCTACTATCTCCACTGATATATGAGACAGGTGCCTTACCGAATGCTTACTCCACTCCAACATCACTCAAACCCTCTGTCTGATTTTACTTACACCCTGCATATCACTAAGATCAGCTACTATCTCCACTGATATATGAGACAGGTGCCTAACCAAATGCTTACTCCACTCCAACTTCATTCAAACCCTTTGTCTGATTTTACTTACACCCTGCATATCACTAAGATCAGCTACTATCTCCAATGATATATGAGACAGGTGCCTAACCGAATGCTTACTCCACTCCAACATCACTCAAACCCTCTGTCTGATTTTACTTACACTCTGCATATTACTAAGATCAGCTACTATCTCCATAGGTTCTGTAGACTTCCCATTCCTATATACAACAATTCTTACACACTTTCTCTCTATCAAAGCTCTGAAAGAAAAAAAAAAACCAAATTAATAAAACATACATGTACATGTATATGCCCGAGTTTTAGATTTTACTTACAAACAAAATAACAATATTTTTTTTCCCACTTTAATTAGAAACAAGAGGCCCATGGGCCTTAACGCTCACCTGAAGATATTGTCCAATGCAGTTTGCAAAGTGCAATAGACAATATATTAAGTACAGAAACTTTAAAAGTTTTCTCAAGTAAAGAACTCCGACAAAACTTAATCAGAAATATATCCGCTCACATTTCATTTATAAGTAGCTTATATAATATGCATAAAGTAACTGTAGTGCAATGAATAATTTCCAAATCATAAATCAATTTCAGTATACTTATGCAGCTATGTCCTTGACCTTTGAACATATATGACCTCAAAATATATATGATTGTCATGTCAATACCTACAATATTCTTTTATACATGCCTATACAAAATGTTAATAGTTTTCAAGATATTTAGCAATTTAAGTCTTCTTTTGCAGCTGTGACCTTGACCTTTCAACATATGACCTTGAACCATATATCAAAATGATCGTCATGTCAATACCTACAATATTCTATATACATGCCTATACAAAACATTAATAGTTTTCAAGATATTTAGCAATTTAAGTCTTCTTTTGCAGCTGTGACCTTGACCTTTCAATATATGACCTTGAACCATATATAAAAATGATCGTCATGTCAATACCTACAATATTCTAATATACCTGCCTATACAATTCATTAATAGTTTTCAAGATATTTAGCAAATTAAGTCTTCTTTTGCAGCTGTGACCTTGACCTTTCAACATATGACCTTGAACCATATATCAAAATGATCGTCATGTCAATACCTACAATATTCTAATATACATGCCTATACAAAATGTTAATAGTTTTCAAGATAATTAGCAATTTAAGTCTTCTTTTGCAGCTGTTACCTTGACCTTTCAACATATGACCTTGAACAATATATCAAAATGATCGTCATGTCAATACCTACAATATTCTAATATACATGCCTATACAAAAGGTTTATAGTTTTCAAGATAATTAGCAATTTAAGTCTTCTTTTGCAGCTGTGACCTTGACCTTTCAACATATGACCTTGAACCATATATCAAAATGATCGTCATGTCAATACCTACAATATTCTAATATTCATGCCTATACAAAAAGTTAATAGTTTTCAAGATATAGTGACAAATATATAATTTTTATCAAATTCCCCACTCAGTGCCTCACAATTTCCCCATTTTGAGTCCCATGGCTACCATTTGTGCAAATCTGAAAATAGATGACCTAAGGATGTTATAAATGAAATAACTAAGGTATATCTCTTGTAGATTCAGAGGAGAAGATTTTTAAATTTTTTCACTATTTCCCCCCTTATGGGGCCCCAAGGGGACATAACTCCTTCATTTGTGCAAATCTGAAAGAGCTTCACCCAGGCATGATGGTTACCAAGTTTCATTAAATTTGGCCCAGTGGTTTTGGAGGAGAAGATTAAAATGTAAAAAGTTTACGCACGACGGATGACGCACGACGCACGACGGACGACGGACGACGCACGACGGACGAAGATGGATAGCAATAGCTCATCTGAGCTTTCAGCTCAGGTGAGCTAAAAAAGTTTATCATTTGATTTTTTTTTTAAATTCGATTACCTGGTATATAATTTAGTTTTAATATTCTGTAATAATGCTTGCAAAAAGGGAACAAAAAACAAGTGTTCTTATCTCTTAATGCTGAGGAATTTCCAACAGAATATTATCACTTTATTTTAGGACAGACTATGTAAGGAATGAATCCATGTGTCCCTAGATAAAAAATAATCATGTTATTAAATGGCAACTATAAAAGTAACCATCAGATGTAGGGTAGGAATACCCTTATAAATGAAACGATATGATACCATACCGGTTTCAATGAAACAGTACAGTATTTTAACCATATTGTTAATGGTACATGGTAATAGATAAAATCCATGTTGACATTAGCAATAGAGGCTAGAACTCTCAAAGATAGTTGAGTCACACATTTGTATTCTTTGTTTGTCAGTTATGAACTTAATTTTTGAGCTTTGCGACATTTAAAACAGGTTTATTAAATTCGAAGCTATTAACGCACTGTGAAGCTATACCTCTTGTAAACAAAATCATAATGGCTGCACCTTGTAAAAAAATCACTACCGATTTGATTTGACAATTGATGTTCTTGATGTGGTAAGATAAGTCAAATCATGGATTTTGTGCTAGGTTTATACAGTAGGTATTGATAAGAGTACTGGTACTTTTTGGAAACGGTATTTACTGGTACTTTTTCGATTAAGTTTTGGTACAAATATTGGTACTGTTTTTGGTATCCAACCCTAATCAGATGTCATTATTATAGCTAAACTTACTTCATTCTTTTGGACATTTTTGCCATTTTTGTCTTCTTACGGCCATTATCTGGTAACAAAACTCCAGACAGTGTCCATTTTGATCCATTCTTTATTATAATGTTTCCTGTAAAAAACAAGAGTAAAATATTATCCAAGATTTGTAGCGCTTTCTTTTTCTTCTGATGTGTGTCTGTCTATGTTTTTTTTCAGATAACAAATGGTTATGTGACGTCATTGGACAGGGTCATTAATCACACCAATTATTCTTGTACCAGAAGATCACAAATTCATACTGGTAACATGAAAAAACATTCGGAAACTTTGTGACATGTTTAAAATATTGTGTGTGTGTGTGTGTGTGTGTGTGTGTGTGTGTGTGTGTGTGTGTGTGTGTGACACTTACTTTTTTCACTAGCCAGGGGATCTTTATAATTTTCCCCAGTAGATATGTAGACCTCTGCATCAAGTGGTATATCATGTGCTTCAAACACTTCTACACCATCTTCCATGAAAACTCGTCTGGCAGCAAACGGCAAATTGAGTTTGTCTGTACAATACTCCAGCAACTATAAAAAACATTAATTAGCAATTTTGTGAAATCTGCATCCAATGTAACAATTTTTAGCAATGCAATGTAGAGTTCAGAACATTTCACAGACACATATGATTCAATTTTAGTCATAATTAAGAATTTATTTCTGTTTCCCCCTTGACAGGACCCAGTTACATGAAAGATGAATAGTTAGAGCTTAACAATCCTTAATGTCAATAGGTAGATGTGATTCTCAACCTTCTCACATACGATGCACAGAAATAGACAATGACTGTCTGAACAGAAGGTTTAACAAACCACTTCTCCCTTGACTATCCTAAAATAGCTGAGTACTTTTTAATTTATTAAAGAGAGAGAGAGAGAGAGAGAGAGAGAGAGAAGAGAGAGGAGAGAGAGGGGGAGAGAGAGAGAGAGAGAGAGAGAGAGAGAGAGAGAGAGAGAAACAACTTACTGTTTTCATTGTTGGTGCTGCTATTCTGATAAACTTTTCCTTGGATCCATTTTTGAAGGCTGTAACTCTGATAGTCTGAGGTTGTTTTTTATACTGAGAACGAATTCTACGACCTACAAAAAAAAAAACCAACAAAATTCTATACTTTAGAAATTATTTTAAATTTTGATATTAACATATATCTAGAAAAAAACACAATCAAGCCCAATGAAATTTTAAAGAAACAAATGTTATTCACACGGAAGAGGACATGATGGCGAGTTTGCATGTTAAACATAAAAGAAACATGTTCAATGAAACACTTCCTTCAACTCATTTATTCATAATAACTGAATTGTGTGTTAAATATCATTCATACATTCATATATTTGCTAGAAGTAACAATAAGCAAAAACAAAACTATCACAAATATTTTATTTTGATATATTTCATTTACACTCAAAAATAGCAATCATCCTATGACACAAAAATATCATTATGCACACATTTTTAAGTAACAATACTCAGGAAAATTAGCTAATGTGAAAATTCCCTGATTTGCAGTACAAAGAGGCAAAGAATCAGAGATAATGAAGGTGTGGAAAATTTCAAGCAGACTATGTGTGTTTTGACCTACCTGACCAAGGTCTACTGGTGAAAGCACTTCTGGGTCCCCTTCCATAAAACCAGGATAAATTAGAAGATGCTGATACTGGTCTACTTCCACTGAAATTATAAATAGAAATGTAACGATATTATTTTACTTCATATTTGCATTCATATGAATTCTTAAACCACTACAAATGGCTGAAAAGGATTGGAATCGTCTATAAACAGTATAAAATATAACACACTGAGAAGGTCAGTGTCAAAGTATTATAATACAAAGTGTCATAAAAACATTTAAGATGGAGTTTATCTATGTACCACTATGAAATCACTAGTGTTTGGGGGATTTATTTTTTTCATTCTATACGAAACCCTATGATCAAAAGTTTTCTTGTAAAAATACTTTAAAATAGGAGTTGAGTTGAGTAATGGTGTTTAACGTCCCAGTCAAGAATATTTCAATCATCGTCAGCTATAGGCGAAGGTGCACAAAAAATTTGCCGTAATGCTGAGTGCTTGGCGAAAGAACAGTCACTACCCACTTTCGAGTCTTGGGTCAGACCTGGTCAGGGTTCGAACCCACAACCTTCCACTTACGGAGCGAGCACTCTACCAACTGAGCTACCACAGTGGTTACTTTAAAATAGGTTAACCTTCCTTAAATTTAAAGGAAAAACAATTTCTGAATAAATGGAGGCAAGATCCATACAAATGCTGGCTAAATGCTATTTTATGTCATATCAGTGACAACAAGACAATTTTAGACCACTTAGCCATTCAACCCTTAAAGATCTAAAGCAAGAAAAAAATTTCCCACTTTGGGTTAAACAGAGCCCTCACACATGTAAATGTGCATTTTTTGGTAGATGAATAACTTTATGTTCCACACAAACATTATCATATATATTTACACTGGTTTTGTTTGCCTTAAATTACTACCGAATTAAGGTAGTTTCCCCTGTGGAAAAATATGACTAAAATTTCCCCATTTGACCACTAAAATTCCCCAAAAGCCAACAGGGATACATAATCAAATAGTTTAAGTGAAATCCAGAGGTCCAAGACTGTTCTGGCTGACAAAAAATGTCAGATATTGTCACAATATAAAATCTTTGTAATGAACTTAAAAATTCTTCAAGCTTATGAAAATGGTCCAAATGTTTTCAATCTGAAAGGCAGAAGGTAGTTTTCAACAGCCACTGGCAAAATCACTGATTTATGATAACTTGGTTATGTTGAAAGTCAAAACGTCTTAAGGTGTATAAGATGGTGTTAAAAATATTTTCAGATGGATCTACAAGGATGCAGGTGCATGTAGTATTAAATGCTAATAATAATTAGGATGGACACTGACATCTTCAGATATTTAAAAATCTTTATTTTAGATAGTGTGGTTCTGAATGAGCATTCCGTCGTAGTTGGCCTTCATCATCTTTATTTATGATAAAAAACACAATTCCTTCTAAACTCTATGATTCAAGTCTAATAATTTTTTTTTACCTTTTTCTTCTAACTGGAGCACTAGCAGGTCTGAACTTTTTAGAACTACCACTTGTAGATTGTTTATCAGATCTGGGTGTTGCTGGATCCCACATGTTAGGATCCGCTATGAATTTAGCATCAATTTTTGGTTTGTTACTGGAACAAGATCCAGGTCGCTCAACAAACGAAGCAGACTGTGGTCGTCTTCTAATCTTATATCCATAATCTGAGTGTGGTAGTTTTTGTGTATATGGTGAGGCTGGTACACTAGTAGAATAAACAATAAAATTTAAATGAGAGCTGCCAAAAAGAAAAGTGATCATAACTTGTCTGCAAATCTTGTTCATCAGATAATTTTTAACATAACTTAAACATTAATCAAGATGATATACATTCCAGGGTATGACTATATACATTCTGTAATTTTACAAAAGTTCTCTAAAATCTTTTAATCTACTTTGTGCAAGACATTTCAATTTTTTTTTAATAAACATGTAATTCTGTAATTCAAAATTTATTTTAATAAAAAAAATTATAAAGTTTTACAAAAAAGTATACTATAAATTAAATTTTGCCAAATTTCAGTATTAAAAAAAAAAAAAAAAAAAAAAAAAAAAAAAAAAAAAAAAAAAAAAAAAAAAAGGTAAAAAAAAAAGTAAAAAAAAAAACCAAAACATCTAAGGAATGAGGGAATGAGTTGAGTAATAAATATAGTGCTATAGTGCCATAGTAAATCTTCTTCCAATTGTTCCTTGGATAGCAAAGAAAACCTGAGGTACCTGGAGAAACTTGTCACCTTAAGCAAGAAAAAATGACATTTTTTTTCACACTATCACCTGTTACAGTAGCTAATAAGGAAACATATAAAATTGTTTTTACTCATCTATAAATTCAAAATTTATAGAAAGCAACTTACTCTTTTTTCTTTCTCATTTCACTCTTTGCTTTTCGCAGTTCTTCCAGATATTGTGCTATAAGTAAATCTTCATAACTGACCATATCTGTATTTGTCCTGCTAAATTTTAGACCTTTAGCATCTTTAGAATACTTTGGCCTGTCAAAGTCATCTGATTTCCGAGACATCTTTAATGTTTCTGAAGAAAAATAAATAAATAAATAAATAAATAAATAAATAAAAATTTTAATTTCAATCTACTAATGTATCAAATTACCAATTAATATTTACAATTGGAAAAAAAATCAATGCAACAGCTTTAGTTTCAGTTTATATGATATTTCTCATTAATTTTATGTATTGAGTATTACATTTTTTTCTGTTTTAGACAGAATAAGGTTGCTGAAATTGAAAAAAGAACTTGTGAACAAATCAGCTAAAGCAAATGCTAACAAGCTGATAATAATGCCAAAATGACATAATTACACTGCTATAAGTGAAGGGAATATGCATAACTACCATAAGTGCTATAAGTGCTTTACTGTAATTACTCTTATTAACAGTTTAGATATAGATGTGTATATTTAGTAACAGCAAGCACCTGTCCATGTCAGAAGGAAAAACTTGACAGGTTTAAGTAAACATATTAATAATATTGATTTAATATTCTCATATACATTTTTAAACATGCATACTGTTTACCATTTTTACTAGACCAATAGAGACTTGTTACATAGAAGAATACAGTAAAACTAAATAAGTGCTACTCATTGTAGAATGTTTTTGTGTTTTTCAGAAAAATGTGAAAAAATCAATTTTGAGTAAATTGATTGCATGTTTTTGAGAAAGTACAGGGATTTTTTCTGGCCACTCACAGGGTCCGGTAAAGGGACTCATTCCCAATGCCAAAAAGCATACATTTTTCCCAATTTTGTAGGTAAAAATTCCCAAAAGATCCTGCTTGAGAAACTTAAGAAAAAGTGGAAAAAAAAAACAAACTATATTTTTGGTGTAGCTTGTAAATCTTTATAATAACCTGTATTTATGCACATTTTTATTTATACTCAATGAGGATCTGGTAGAATGGGAGCACCTCATGAAACAACTTTCTCAGATGTTTGTATTGAAGCCAGTCTATGAAGATATTGTGTTAATGTCTGAGTGATTTGGTACAAATGAGTGACTACCAGCATGTATCAAAATAGTAAATATTCCAGGCAAAATATTTGATGTACTGACAATGTGAAAATTTTTAAAGTTTAATGAAAATTTTTTCCAAAATATTGATTTTGTCAATGATTTTCCCAATTTCATCCTAAGGTCCTTTTCCCAAAATGGCCAGAAAAATCCCTGAATACATATTCAAATCTTATTTTGCTTGAAGTCTGTTTCAGTCCTGTTTCTGTAAACTTCCTCTGTAGAGTTAAGTGGAGTATGGGAGTACTATACCCCAATCAAGACTTGATCACTTATACTAAGGCAGTCAGTTCTGGGATGATAGAGGAAACCAGAGTGCCAAGAGAAAAAACAGACATCTGACAAGCTGTCAAACTGTCTTACACTAAGATATGTGCAAGCTGGTTTCGACCTAGGAGGTGAAATGCACTATGATCTGTAATCATAAGATATTTCTTTAGAAAGGAAATGTTGATGCTATGTGGATAAAACATGTTGAAAATGGCAAAAGTGGCGAAAGTTTACACCAAAAGTTATGTATTTTGTGAAATATTATGTCATATAAACAAGAGACCTGTCATTCATCTGGTTTTTGCAACATATTAAACCGCAATAGTTACAATGTTTATTCTGCGTTAGTTATTTCAAGGTAATAGCAGAAGCTACTACAGGAATTTTCCATGTCAAAAACACACGAACTTGGCAACAGAATGATATACTTAATCAAACAGAAAACCTAGTATGCTCACATTTACAGATTATTAACGTCACTGATAATTTTGAATTGCAGTTGTCGATTTTATAGAGTCATTGGTTGTCATTCAAACAACTGTCAATGTGCTTAACTTCCCTGAAACTACTCTATCATCAAACGAGCACCTGCTTGCAGCATTTCTACCGCCTGTGCTGGATCTAAAATTAAATGATTATTTACACAAAAGCATGGTTAACATTGAAATGATTCACTTACAAAGTATATTCAGCATAACCGTCGAATTTAAATATGTAGGAAAAATCCACGTTTTATCTTTGTTGCATGTAAACCCTGTGCTTCAACTTCGGGAATCCATTTTGAAATATTTGGTAGTCACCTTGGAGATGACGTAACAATATTAGCCACGGACCAAATATTTGTTTATAAAATTTAAACTGTGACTAAATTTGTATTAATTATTTTTTAAAGTCAAGCCGGTATAAATAAACAAATTGAAATATAATTAGAAGTTATTTTATCTATCAATAAATTAATCGGGAAGTGGGAGTACTCAGCCTCGTTCTAAAGCGTGTCTTTTACAAATGGCGGCTGTGAATCGCCGATGATACACCTACCAAATAGTTGACATTGAGTTTTATTAGAAATTATTAGTTTCGTGTTAAATTTTGCTCTGCAAACACAGGTGAGAAAAACAGTATTTTAAACTTTATATCAGACAGGTAATGTTTGTTGACTTGGCTTACGATTCTTGCTCAACATGATTAAAATTTATGCAAACAACACGGATAATATTCACGTTTTGAATGCAGGTTAACATGCTTTTTCTGCCTAAATTTACGAAGTTACGAACTTGCACGTCTTCTTGAAACGTTTTATCGATGGTGTTGTTGTATTTGATACCAGCATCTCTACTCTAGGCATTGAGCAAAAGACTATTGTTTGTATATATTTTTTTCAACGAGCACCTCCCCTTTTTATCACGACAGAAATTCTTGGCGTATTGTGACAACTTGTTAAAAAAAAGTATATCCCAAGTACATTGCATTCCCTTATCAAGTTGACATATTTTAAGTTCCGAACATGTTATATACTTTTTTTTTTTGGATTTTTTGTGTTTGATGATTAAGACATCAATACAAAAAAGGATGGGCTCATGATTTTACATCAAACAAGACACACAAATGGCTGGAATTTAAAACAATGGAATTCTCCAGTGTACCACGTGATCAATACCTCTTAACGTTTGTGCGGAACGAAATGGATAATGTCTACGTCAAATATTCCCGAAAAAACTCATCTTACAAACTACTTGCTGGTCTTTCAGTTAAACCTAGTAGACAATATTTTTGCCTAGACTTTTTCATTCCATCAACAACAATTTGAAGACAAAAATTATATTTTCATAACCAGGTGAGAGGCAGTGACTGTCCTGTCTTTGTATTTAGAAATGAAAATTAAAGATCTTATGGAAGAAATCTTAAAAACCGATGCTTCTTGTCATGAAAGGCATAGCATGCTAATGAATCCCCAATTCATTTCAATCTGAGCAAAAAAAAAAAAAAAAAAAAAAAAAAAAAACCAACCCACTGTTTTTAACCTGCAGCAGGTAACATCCCAATCAATGTAAGTGAAATTCTTTGACTAGGATGTAAACCCTATTTGGTCAAATGACATTTTAATTTAATTTTTTAAAAACTTTGTTTCTCTAGAACTATAAATTCTGTATAGTTTTATGGAACTATATAGTAAGAAAGTGATGTTTGAAATGTGCACTGATAATCATGGATAGCTATAGGTTAATTGTTTTTAAATGTTTCACAGTTTCTTCTGCCATCCCAGTACTGAAACTGAAATATAAATGAAAGAATTTTTAATGGCAAGTAAAATAGAAGTTCTCTACTCCATCGTAAATGGGTTTCCAATCCATCACAAGGTTTACTGTCCAGATTATCATTAGAATTTCGAACTGGTCAGCTAGGTGGACTGAGAAAATGTGAAATTCATTGTCTTGCTAAAGAGATACAGCTCAGTCCCTATCATGTTCAAACCCCAGATCTCTATGATAATGACACTGGTTTTAACCACTTAACCATGCTTTTTCGCTGTATCTTAACCTTTGGTCTAAACCATGTTACTCGTAGATTAAAAATATGGTATGCAATATTTCAGTATCAATATTAAGATTTACAGTAGTTTAGTTTTTCTATGCTTGCAGATTGTTTCATGGTCGGGTCAAAGTCAGGTCAAGTTTATTATGATAATTTGTTTTCACAATACTGATTTGTATGTTAAATTTCAAGGATTTTACAACTTAAGTCTTTATGTATGCATGGTTTGATGATGACCAGCAATATACTGTAAATCAGAAAAATTAATGCGTCATGAAATTAATGCGAATTGCCAATTTTGAAGTAAAATGCGTTTTGAAATTTATGCGATTTTTTAAATTTCAATTTTTTAAAATTTTTGCCTATTTTTTATCTTACAATTACAAACATTAAATTATGGACTCAGAAATTATTATATTATGTCTTCCTTAATTTTAAAACACTTTACAAACAAACTTTCGGTAGACATTATTAAAATAAACAGTGAGGTGTGCCGAGGGTAAATTCTCAAGCGCCGATGACCCATTGTTTTAAATTAACCAGGGTGGTAAAGGATTATCAGAACAAAGAAACGTGTGTTTTTTTAAATAAACAAACATATTCAAATATAACGCTTGGAGTTTTTATTAAAATAAAGCATTCAAAATAAGGACGTCCATATTGGCATGTGTACAACTGATGTTCGTCTTCAACTCACGAGTTTAGAATGTTAGATTACTTATAATCACAGTACTTTCAATTTGATGTTCCAGTCAAGGTTCAAAATGATGTATCAGTCACGATTCCACCTGTAGCAAAATTCCCAGTAGAAAAGAAATAGCAAAAAATTACTGCTAAATAAGAATGTGCTCTAATTAATCAGTTACGATAACAACTTTCGGTTAAGGGAGGTAACTCAATTTACAATAAATATACAGAATACAGACATTGGAAAATAAATGTACAAGAAATTAATGCGAATAAACAGGTCTCGCATTTTTTCGCATTAATTTCTTGCTCGCATTAATTTCCTGATTTACAGTATATACAATTTGATCTGTTTATGAAGACCACTTGTTAGACCTAAGAAATGTGGATTTTATACATTGGATTGGATTAATGGTGTTTTATTTCCCGTTCAAGATTCTTTCACTTGTATTGAGATGGTCAATTCTGGGATGTTGGGGAAACAGGAGTGCCCAAAGAATACCACCAACCATCAGCAAGTGAACTGATAAACTTTCTCGCACCAGGATCTGCCCGAGAGGTATTTAAATTTAGGCAGTTAGAGGTACTTTGATCCATAAGCGGATACTTTAGATCACTGAGGCCTCAGACTTTAAAGACATGTGGTCTTAAAGATACTTATTTGTTAAATTTTGATACAAGGGGACATTTAACAATTGACTTTTTTTTTTTTTTTTTTTTAGGGGACATCAAGTGATGACTCAGATTTTAAAACTAGCAAATCTGATAATCTGTGAAGCAGTTCATTAAAGATTTGCTGGTATTAAAATCTGGTTCATCACCTGATGTTCCGGGAAAAAAAAAGAAAGTCAATTCTTATATTTACAATATTTTCCTTAGCATTTTTTGTACAAACTTATCAATTGCCTCAGAGAAATAAGAAAGAAAAATCTGTAATTACCGAATTTGTCGGCAATGTGAACAGTCGGGGAACAGACCTTATGTCAGTCAAGATAAGCCCTGCCTACTTGTTGATGAAGTGACGTAATAGACCTCTTAAAATATAGTACGTTGAAAACATGAGAACATTTTATAAAATTTTATTCAATTTGACAAACAAAGTTACAAATTTACATTGATTGTCAAATTACATCTGTTAAAATTGAATTTGTTAAAATCCCAGTTGTATAGATGCCAGGGTATTCGAAACATCAATGCATGATGTTTTGTTGGACTGGGTTGCACACAGGTCCAAGCATGGAATCATCGCATGATTGATAAAAGTAGATCATGGGAATCCCTATTGTCATTGCAGAACATCCCAGATTTTTAGCTCACCTGAGCCAAAGGCTCAGATGAGCTATTGCAATCTATCACCGTGCGTCGTCCGTCGTGTGTAAACTTTACATTTTAATCTTTTCCTCCAAAACTACTGCGCCATATTTGATGAAACTTGGTGATTATCATGCCTGGGTAACAGCCTTTCAAAATTTTGTTCCGGGTTTGGCAACGCCCAACAAGATGGCCGCTATTACTAAAAAATACAAAAAGACAACAAAATCTTCTTCTCTGAAACCAAAAGGTGCAGGCAAATTTTGATGGGATATTTGGATTCAGCATACCTGGGAACATTAAAATTGTGTTTTTCATGAAAATTGAGCAAAAAATAGGTCACACGTATTTTGCGTAAAATTATGTAAGTTTGAAAATGAGACATTTGTTGTTATAACTCAGTAACAGCTGAAGATAATTGTATGGAGTTTTCACTGTTGATCTAGTCTTGCCATTTTCTTCCAAAAGATGCCAAGGTCAAAGGTCAAGGTCATGTCCCTGCTTTTGACCTTTGATAAAAAATCCTATTTTTTAAACATTTTAGGTGATAATGGCATGGGATTTTTAGTTGATTGTAGGTAGTGACATGACGATCATTTTGTTATATGACTCAAGGTCATACGTTCAAAGGTCAAGGTCATAGATGCATAAAAAGACTCAAATTGTTAATTATCTTGAAAACTGTTAACTTTTTGCATAGACATATATATATAATAGAATATTGTAGGTATTGACATGACAATTATTTTGATATATGACTCTAGGTCATACATTCAAAGGTCAAGGTCATAGGTGCATAAAAAGCCTGAAATTGTTAATTATCTTGGAAACTATTAACTTTTTGTATAGACATATTCAGTGATTTTGCTATGGTTTTTAAAAACTGCCTTCTACCTTTCTGATTGGGAAAATTTGGAACCTTTTTATGTCACAAAGCACGCTCAGAATTTTGAAATTCATTGCAAAGATCTTATGTTGTGACAATATCTAACACTTTTTATCTTTCAGAACAGTTTTGGAC
Organism: Tegillarca granosa; assembly: GCA_029721355.1. Classification (NCBI taxonomy): domain Eukaryota; kingdom Metazoa; phylum Mollusca; class Bivalvia; order Arcoida; family Arcidae; genus Tegillarca; species Tegillarca granosa. The sequence continues at coordinate 20,803,360 of CM056601.1, forward strand.
AACTAGATTTAACTTAAACTATTTGATTGTGTGTCGCAGTTGCCTTTTGGGGAATTTTAGTTGTAAAATTGGGAAATTTTAGTCTTATTTCTCAAGGGGAAACTACCTTTATTCGGTAGTAATTTTAGGCAAACAAAACCACTGATATATATCAGAATATTGTAGGTATTGACATGATGATCATTTTGATATATGACTCAAGGTCATACATTCAAAGGTCAAGGTCATAGATGCATAAAAAGACTCAAATTGTTAATTATCTTGAAAACCGTTAACTTTTTGCATAGACATATATATATAATAGAATATTGTAAGTATTGACATGACAATTATTTTGATATATGACTCTAGGTCATTCAATCAAAGGTCAAGGTCATAGGTGCATAAAAAGCCTGAAATTGTTAATTATCTTGGAAACTATTTACTTTTTGTATAGACATATATATCAGAATATTGTTGGTATTGTCATGGCGATCATTTTGATATATGACTCAAGGTCATACATTCAAAGGTCAGGGTCATAGGTGCATAATAAGCCTGAAATTGTTAATTATCTTGGAAACTTTTTGTATAGACATGTATATTAGAATATTGTAGGTATTGACATGACAATCATTTTGATATATGACTCAAGGTCATACATTCAAAGGTCAAGGTCATAGATGCATAAAAAGACTCAAATTGTTAATTATCTTGAAAACTGTTAACTTTTTGCATAGACATATATATATAATAGAATATTGTAGGTATTGACATGACAATTATTTTGATATATGACTCTAGGTCATTCAATCAAAGGTCAAGGTCATAGGTGCATAAAAAGTCTGAAATTGTTAATTATCTTGGAAACTATTTACTTTTTGTATAGACATATATATCAGAATATTGTTGGTATTGTCATGGCGATCATTTTGATATATGACTCAAGGTCATACGTTCAAAGGTCAAGGTCATAGGTGCATAAAAAGCCTGAAATTGTTAATTATCTTGGAAACTATTAACTTTTTGTATAGACATATATATTAGAATATTGTAGGTATTGACATGACAATCATTTTGATATATGACTCAAGGTCATATGTTCAAAGGTCAAGGTCATAGGTGCATAAAAAGCCTGAAATTGTTAATTATCTTGGAAACTATTAACTTTTTGTATAGACATATATATCAGAATATTGTAGGTATTGACATGACAATCATTTTGATATATGACTCAAGGTCATATGTTCAAAGGTCAAGGTCATAGATGCATTAAAAGACTGAAATTGTTTATTATCTTGGAAACTATTTAACCTTTTGTATAGGCATTTATATTAGAATAATGTATGTATTTTTGCCAATGATTTTTGCCATATCTTTAGGTGAGCGTTAAGGCCCATGGGTCTCTTGTTTATTATGAGTTCATCATAGGAATTCAATAGGTATTGTAAATATTTTAATTGGTCTTAATGACAAGTGGTCTTTATATAGAGGTGGTCACTGTATCAAAAAATATTCTTTTAATACTTGTATTGATTAAACAAGCTTATCAGATCAGATCTGTGATTTGTGGTTCTCTGTATATACATGTATTGCATCAATACAAGTTATATTTTAAAAATGAAAAAATAAGAAAGAATGTTATTGATGAAGGTCTGAGTTTCTTATATACTTAAACCCTCGATACTTGAAAACTTCTTTGTAAGCACTTTTCCAGATTTATGATTTAAATATAGAGAGAGATGTTTATCTTAATCGTGTAGCTGATAGCTAATTAATGTTCACTAGTATTTATTAATATCAAATTTACATTAATTTATTCAGAATCAAACACGGCTAATTATGTCACATGGTTCATTTTGTGTCACATGACCCTTTTAAATCATATGTTTTATTGAATACCAAATATTTTAACATGAAGAAATAAAATTTAACTGGTTTGTATGAGATCTAACACTACAATCAATATGTTGATTTACAGAAATGTGGCACACACTTGTATATATCTAATGCTCTTACAATGAAAACTTCCAGCATAATAGACAGTTAAACCCTGTATAGATTCTGTCCATATACAAGTTGAAGTGAAATCTGGATCAATATTAACTACCTAGAACAGAGATTATCATATAGACATCAATAAAAAGTGTGTGCACTAGTATAATTTGTAAACACATCCAAATGACGATATAGCATCTTTTTCTTTGTCGTTAAATGGTGCCAAATATTGAGATTTGAGATTTTTAGGCTAATTGAAAAAAGACATAATAATATAAGGTCATTTAGAGACTGTATTTTATTGCCAAGACATAACTTTTTTGTTCTTTTGCAAAATTTCTTGAAACTTGTCACATCATTTCCATAGTCTATTGAAGTGATTTTCCATGACCTTGAACCTAGTTCATACTAAAAAGGTCAAGGTCACTAATTATGTATGTTATAAAATTGTGTCCATAACTTGCTGTTGCTATGGAAGAATTTAATGAAACTTTTTCTTTGGAGGAATTTAATCAAACTCGACAATTGATTATTGTCATTTCAGAAGAGTGACATGTGCTTGATTTTGCTGTTATGGAGAAATTTCATGAAACTTCAATTGATTTCTATAGGAAAATAGAATAATAGTGGTATTTCTTAGGTCAAGGTCACTAAATGTTTGATGGTCATGTTTGGCCCATACCTTATTGAATTTGGAGGAATTTCTTGAGAATCAACACAGAAAAGCTTCATGGTTCAGTAGTTTGCATTATTGCACCTAAACCAGAGTTCTGTCATATTTTAACAAAGGGGATGGTACAAAAATAATTTTTATTAGTAAAATAAAGTTCATATAGATATATTTATTTTGGTAATCTTTTTTATATAGACAATCTGTGACATCTTTTTACAGCTTTGGATTTACACAGACATAATATGACTGAAAAAGCAGGAGGAAATACCCCACCTACTCTATTAGGGGTCCCAACCACTCGACCACCAAGGGAGCCCCACCCACTCAATGAGGAGCCCCACCTCAATGAGGAGCCCCACCCACTTCATTAAGAACCCCATTCTAAAGCTCTACAGAGTATTCAGTTACAAAATCCATTCTTTTAATGCATTATAATATTTATTGCCAGTAAATCAAGTGTTTGCAGGGTCTTTTTTTTTTGCTGTCACTGTGAATGTACTGCAGAGTTTTAGGTAAAATTTTTCGAATTGTAACTCTTGGACAAGGCGTGATATTTTGTTACCATGTTACAATAATTTTTCCTGCAGTATTTAGAGTATTAAAAATGGTGTGTGATTATGTAACCTATGTTAATGGATAATGATATTTTATTTGTACTTGCAGGTAAACCAGCAACATGCCGGCTGTTAAAGGGGATGGCATGCGAGGTCTAGCAGTATTTATATCTGATATAAGAAACTGTAAGTATGAATTTTTATTTTAAGACCACTTGTGAAAAAAACACATTCTGTGAAAATTTGATCTTTATAAGGGAAGAAAAATATAAATCATTTTTTAAAAAATCATGATCAGACCTGCCAGGGAATACTTATATTAAAATTTTTGGACTGTTCTTTGACTGCTTTTTTGGAGAAGAATAATGATGTTTTAAACCCAAGTTAAAAATTCATTCACTAATAGCATGATAAACAGTTCTAGAATGGTGAAGGCAACTGGAATGTCTGGAAAAAAATACCATCCTGCAGCAAGTGAACTGAGAAAAATTTTTACACTAAGATCCTCCATAGTGGATTAAAACCAAGGCAGTAAGATGTGCTGCGATTCATAAGTGGCTACTTTGGTCCATTTGGTCATCATGGCCCCAGTTGCTATAGATGTTGCCCTTTGATGATCAACATCAGCATTAATATGTTCACAAGACAAATTAAACTTCAAAGATATGAAATGCTGTTCTGGTGTCCGATAGGTTTGAGACTGAAATTCAGATTTCTACCAAACGCATTGCTATCAGATATTGCTGATTTTGAATTGGACTAAAATTAATAAGATCATTACTTTGAAGCAAAATCTAATATCTTAATGTAATAGGAAACTTGCACACTTTTATATGATGCATGATCGAGTATTAAAATTGATTATTTATGGAGGCTTCAACACTAAGCCTTAGGACAGCAATAGAAATTGCAAAAATGCTTATAACATGAGTCATTATCATAAGACAAAAGATGAAATTAATGCAGCAAATTCAGTTCAAGTATTTTCTTATGGCTTTAGTAGGCCCATCTTTTTCCAATTTGATACTGTTGTTTATAGAAAATCTGTGAATCCTATCTTACGGTCAAATTTCTGAAGTTTTTTGCAGTCAAACTTCATTTCTGAATTCTCCTTGCAGTGTTAAAGATAGAGTAGAACTTTGATAACTCGAAGTGCATGGGACTTTGGTTGTGACTTCAAGTTATCAGGGTGTTCGAGTTATCGAAGTTGAGCGATGATGTCACCTTAATACTAGTATATGTTTTCAACTACAGAAATCTTTTATGTTGTAAACTGTTATTGGTACTCGAATGTAATGCAATTGAGAAAACAATAAATACTAATAAATACTTTTGAAATAATAATAACAATAATAATGTATTAATGAATTGATATCGACCGCAAATGCAAAAAGTGTTCCTTCATTTTAAAATTAAGAAGTATATGAACAACGAATCGGGAATCAGATACTGTAAATCAGGAAATTAATGCGTCATGAAATTAATACGAATTGCCGATTTTGAAGTAAAATGCGTATTGAAATTAATGCGATTTTTTAAATTTCAATTTTTAAAATTTTTGCCTATCTTTATCTTACAATATAAACATTAAATTATGGACTCAGAAATTATTATATTATGTCTTCCTTAATACATAAACACGTTATAAACAAACTTTCAATAGACATTATAAAAATAAACAGCGAGGTGTGCCGATGACCCATTTTTAAAATTAACCAGGGTGGTAAAGGATTATCAGAACAAAGAAACGCGTGGTTTAAAAAAACATACTCAAATGTAACGCTTGGAGTTTTTATTAAAATAAAGCATTCAGATTAGGACGTCCATGTCAGCATGTGTACAACTGATCTTCGTCTTCAACTCACGAGTTTATAATATTAGATTACTTATAATCATAGTAATTTCAATTTGATGTTTCAGTCAATGTTCAAAATGATGTATCAGTCACGATTTCACTCGTAGCAAAATTCCCAGTAGGGAAGAAACGGCAAAAAATTACCGCTAAATGAGAATGTGCTCTCATAAATCAGTTACGATAACAACTTCCGGTTTAGGGAGGTAACTCAATTTACAACAAATATACAGAATACAGAAATCAGGGAAAAAATGCGACAAGAAATTAATGCGATTAAATAGGCCTCGCATTTTTCGCATTAATTTCTTGCTCGCATTAATTTCCTTATTTACAGTATATGTACATGTTTATCAGCAATACTTATTTATTACATTTGTAAGAAAATACGAACAGATATTTAATAAATTAATAAAATTACAAAGCATTACAATAAGTCTAAGATTTTAATGCAGTACTGAGTACCACAGGGTTAGTCATTTAAAATTAAGCTTGGAGTCTAAAGTTGAATTGTTATTGACAGTGGCATCTTATCGGCTTCTGTAATTAGAGTAGGGGATTAGAGTACCTGTTAGACTTAAATGTCTAATCTGTTAATTGATACTAATTAATATGGTAGATCACTAGAACTTATCTCTAATATAACTTTAGCCTAATTACCAATATGTGATTTCTCTGTTTTATTTCACGGGCCATTTATCATACATTGTCGGAAAAAAATCGAGTTTTTGAAGTTGATTTTTAATGGATTTTTAAATTACAGACCAAATTTTTACTTCGAGTTATCGGGGGTATTCGAATTATGGAAGTTTGAGTTATCGAAGTTGTCTTAATATAATTTATAAAGAAAACCAGTTGGGACAAAATAAAGACTTCGATTTATCCGTGGTATTCAAGATATCGAAGTTTGAGTTATCAAAGTTCTACTGTAATTTTTTGAGTCTCCTTCTAGAATCAACCTTTATTCCTTAATTTTCCTTGCAGTGTCAAACCTGTAGTTGCTGTTCTTGGACTTTTGTCCTTTATTCCTTAATTTTCCTTGCAGTGTCAAACCTGTAGTTGCTGTTCTTGGCACTATTGTTTCTAACATAAAGTGTGTTAAAGTCCCCAGACAGTTAAAGAGACCATGCTTTACAAGTATGACATAACATATAAACATTCATTTTACACTTAAGAAGTTCAACTGAGCCAAAGGCTAAAAGAAACATAATTGCGAGTTGTCTGAGAGGACAAGTGCAATAGAAAATATAAATGGATTGTCCTGATAACATGCAGAAACTTGATTTAATGATTTAAAATATACATGCAGAAACTTTATTTAATGATTTAAAATGTACAAATTTCTAGTGATTAATATTTGTTTGTACCAACAGCAGTAGCCTAAGTAGCTGTATAGTACAGCCTTAAACAATTCTCAGGTACTCCATTTTCCTCCACCATTCCTGAACTGCTGAGTGGAAGATTCTTGACTGGGCCATTAAACTGGGACCCTCTACTTTCAAGTAACACCGCTCAGTTTTATCATAGATAAAAATGTAACACCATAAAGACATAAATGTACATACAATAAAAAACCTGAGAGTTGTTAGTCAAGTGAACAGCTATAAAATGTGATTATTTGATGTAAAACTCGTACACACAGTAAGTGTTGTTTACTTGTTTGTATATATACACTTATATATAAACATTGTCTTATATTGATCTTGTTGGCCGCTGTCTGTCCAGATATTGATTTGGAAATTCTTCACAGTTTGAAGGCCAGTTAAACAAGTTATACAAAGTCTATGTATAGTGAATTGTCTCAACTCTGTGTGTAGTAAATTGTATCAAGTCTTTAACTGTTGTATAAGCACTCATTGTAAGTTTTTGCTGATTGGTTTAATCAACTACCGGATATCAGCATAATATTTTGATTTGTCATTACTGATCACTTATATGATAAGTGACAGTTATAGGTCTAACTGATTGATTGATTGATTTAATAAATGAAGGAAGGAAGGAAGGGATAGGGCTTGATGTAGTTATATAATAAGTGGCAGTTATGGGTCTAACTGATTGATTGATTGATTTAAAAATGAAGAAAGGAAGGAAGGGATAGGGCTTGATGTACTTATACAATAAGTGGCAGCTATGGGTCTAACTCGTTGATTGATTGATTGAATGAATAAATGAAGGAAAGAAGGAAGGAATGGGGCTTGATGTACACATTAGGAAATATCTCATTTCTAGAAAGGTGAATGCTTTAATGAAACAGTAATTACATGCACATTTGTTCTACATGTATCATTTCTAAAATGATGAATGCTTTGGTGAAACAGTTGTTACATATAATACATGTACCAGTCTATTTTGAGTTTCGGTTCTGATCTAGCTGGTAATCAAAACCTGTACCTCCTATTAATGGAGTGAGCACCTTACTAAATAGTGATAATAAGTGATAGTGACATGTCTTACAGATGTGACTAAGATGTTAGGCTCAATATGATAATAATAGTTAATTTGAATATTTCATAAAATTTCAGAAATGGAACAAACAGAATCAAAAGAATGTTCAATGAACACTCGGTACCAAATAAACATTTAACTAGTGGAGTTTTGTTTCATACCAGAGATAAACTTTATTACCCTGATAAGTTTTGTCATACAAATACTGACTGTTGATTACTTGAAAAGACAAATAATATAAGATGAGATGAATTAAACACTGGTGTTTTATATCCTATGCAAAATTCTTTCACTTATATTGAGATAGTAATTTTTGGGATGGTGGAAGAAAGTAGAGAGCCCATTAAAAAACACCTACCTTCAGCAAACAAACTGACTATTTTAATCACACTGGGAGCTGTCCAAGTGAGATTTTGACCTAGGCAGCAAGAGGTGCTGTGATCTATAAGGGTGTGCTTTAGTCTGTTCAGCCACCAAGGTCCCCCCTTTAAAGAATGAAACTAATGACATGATCACAGATATCCTATACTTACATTTATATATATATATAAGAATAAGGTTATAAATTTACATGTACACCTTGATGATATAGTTGTTTTTCAGTAACTATTCTTACAGATAGTCATATTATACTGATATATTGACTCTGATTGATATAATTTTATATGTGGTCCCTTTTATTACTTTTATATCGGAATTGTTACCTAGAGACCAAAATGATATTGATTTAAACATCACCAGGGTTTCTTGAAGAATTGTGATGAGACAGAAATCCATATTGATGAGTGACATTAATCCTGTATGAAATAAAAGATTTGACGATATTTACCGGAAGAGAATCGGACTATCAATCAATAATCACTCATTCAATACTAGTTAATTACGAATTATTTCATACCAAATGGAACTAAGTATGGGTACATGGACAAGTTAAAATCTAGCTCAGTAGGGTATTTGAATAGAACTGTCATCCTTTGTTTGGTCTACATGTTAAAATCTAGCTCGATGGATAGATTCCTAGACTGCATGATGTAATGGATAAAGAAAAAAAAAAAAAACAAAATCAGCATTGGTAATTTATCATCTATATCACTGATATTTGCTCATCTTCTTAGCTTTTTATATCCATTATTTTTCTTCTTACTTTCAATGTCCCATACTCCATCTTCTGTAGCAATGTCTACAGTGGTTTCTCTGATGGATCTGTGCAGATTGCTCACTGTCATTGTCCCATACACCATTTTCTATGGAACTTCCTGTAGTGTATTCTTTGATGGATTGATGTGTCATGTTCCACTTTCCTATCACTTCCACTTTTGGAAAAAAAATTATTAAGAGAAACTTTAATAAAACTAAATGTTTTCACCAGTATGAATGATTACATCACAGATGATGACAGCACAACTGCCATATTTAACGCTTAAAATATTGCCATTCTTTTTGCAGAGAAGGTGTAACAGATATTTTGTTTACAGTTCAAAGTTAACTATATTTATTCAAAGTCAACTATATTTTGTTTACAGTAATTTATACTTATTTAAAGTTAACTATATTTTGTTTACAGTAATTTATACTTATTCAAAGTTAACTATATTTGTTACAGTAATTAATACTTATTCAAAGTTAACTATATTTTGTTTACAGTAATTTATACTTATTCAAAGTTAACTATATTTTGTTAACAGTAATTTATACTTATTCAAAGTTAACTATATTTTGTTTACAGTAATTTATACTTATTTAAAGTTAACTATATTTTGTTTACAGTAATTTATACTTATTCAAAGTTAACTATATTTTGTTTACAGTAATTTATACTTATTCAAAGTTAACTATATTTTGTTTACAGTAATTTATACTTATTCAAAGTTAACTGACAATGAATTTCTATCTGTTGAAATAGCTTACTATAATAACAATAATTAAGAAAATAACACCAGCAGCCCAGTTACTGCTATTTCTTAATTCTGTCACATAAGACACAATGAAAAAAAAAACTTACACCTTTGGCATTAGAAAAGGATTTTTTCATTGGCACCATTTGATCAATCGAATTTTGGTATTATAAAGTTGATTGGTTATTGTCACCATTTGTTCATCAGATTTTAATGTTATATAGTTGTTTAAAGCTGCATTAAGTTTTTCAATTTTCTGAATTTTTTTTGATTTTCTAAAAATATATTTTTTTTAAAAAAGATATCTTCTAACCACGATCCGTGACATTCATTTTCTAAAATTTCATTTCTTTTAGCTGTAAATAAACGGAATCCTCTGACCGGTTGGTCAGTGTTTTACGATGGTAATTATGAGCTTGGAGCATGCGCACGGATGTACGGAAAACCCTAGAATCGAAGGTTAAACATGACAGATTGCATTAATTGTCCTTCATTAATATCCAGTTGTATTTGAAATGGTGTTATGTATCCCTTACTAAGTCATGAATGACAAATCCAACAAAGTTCTGTGTTTAATTTATCGTACTTCCCGTTTTGAAAGTTGTGTTTAAATAACCCAGGTTTTGATGACGTAACCATGTTCTAAAATTAGATCCCAAATGCTGCATCTCGCTGGGTAAATACATGTACTGTAATTTCTGTATTTATTCCGGCTTTTATCTTTGAACCAAATATAACATTGTTCATTAGGAACATCATTATTTAGATTAGCACTGTTTTGATTTTTTCTTTGGAAAACTTAATGCAGCTTTTATCATTGTCACCATTGTTTCGGTGACATTTTTGCATTAAAAGAGGTTTGGTCATTGCCTCATTTGTTCTCGTGAGATTTTGGCATTATAAAGGCTTTGGTGATAGATGAAGAATACTTACCAAGAAAAAAATAAAAGCATTAAGACTTATGGGCTTCATAGTTATCTAGCCATAAATGAAGGGCAAAGTACATGTAATTTAGGGCCATTATAACAATTTTTTGTAAGCTAATGGAAGTAAAATATACAGAAAGTATGAATTGTCTCACTTACATGTACATCTGAGTGAATATTAACACTTTCGGTACTTATTTGGTTTGTTAACATAGAGTTATTAAATTTGTAATATACATACCTTACCATTATGGTGGTGAATGGTGATAAGATGTGATTATCAGTGTGCAAAATTACCAATATTCTGAAATTCAAACCATCAAGAATATGATCATTTTAATGCTTCTATAGAATTTACGAAATATTACAGGTACAACTGAAAAGTTACAGGTCTGAAAACTACGAAATTTTAAATCTTGATCATTATGAGTATGAGTTAGTATTTAAAATTCATTTTATTGTGTTTTTCAGGCAAAAGTAAAGAAGCTGAAATAAAAAGAATTAACAAAGAATTGGCAAACATTAGGTCAAAGTTCAAAGGTAATTATAATGGTCTTTTTTCTTTCTGTATTGCTATGGTTACTCCATCACTAAAAATTCCATCATACTGAATCAAATGTTTAGTGGTGGTGTATATATGGAAGCTACAACTGTTTTCTTTTCAATTCAAATAAATTTACCAGAACAATTGAAAAAATGTGATGAAATGCAAGAAATCTAGACCATCTTTAAGTGCTTGAATCATATTACACACTTACACACTTTTAATGTTACCATAGTTCATTTGCAGTATACTCTCTCTTTAAAGGACATTTTTTTTTCTATCCAAAAGTGTCTGTCAATAAAAATAAATAAATAAATAGATATAAAGTAAGATAAAACAAAATAATAATAATAAAAAAAACAAAACATATTGTCTAAATTGTGGTTGTGGTGTATAATTTACTCTAACTCAATTAAGGGCACTTGTCTTATCGAAAGGCCATTGCGGTAGCTCAGTTGGTAGAGTGCTCACTCCGTAAGTGGAAGGTTGTGGGTTTGAACCCCGGCCGGGTCTGACCCAAGACTTGAAAGTGGGTAGTGACTGTTCTTTCCCCAAGCACTCGGCATTATGAAATGAAAGTCACTGTTCTTTCAGATGGGAACTTAAAGTAAACAAGGTCCTGTGTCATAGCAGGTATGGCACGATAAAGAACCCTGCTATATAATGCCATCAGCGCAACGCACAGCAAAATTTCTGCACTTTCCCCTATAGCTGGCGACAGATCAATATAAGTGAAATATTCTTGACTGGGACGTTTAATACCATTACTCAACTCAACTCTTTTCTTATCAAGATACTTATTGTTGGAAATAACAGCCAGTCCAACAGTCCAAGACCTAACCTTTGGGAAGGACTTGTTACTATTTCAATAACCCTCTGTGTACCATAAAAGAAAATGTTTATATTATCAAGGCACAAACATGTTGAAAATTTTAGCTTATTTCCAGTATTGGGACATTTTACCAGTCTTTTTTTATGTCCTGCTATTTTAAAGTTGAATACACCCTTGTTATTTTCTCTGACAAGTTGATCTGTCAAGTTGTGACAAAATCTATTATTTTGTATTTATTTTCTATTAAAACTTATTTAACCTTCTTTAATAACAGGAAGATAAGGTCTATTGATTTTGTATCATAACTGGCTATCTCAGTAATTATCGACACTTAGGGTCAATAAGTTGATGATGATATGGATGGGTCAATAAGTTGATGATGATATGGATTGATATTGATATATATTTATTTGTTGTCGATATCATGGTACACCATTTCTTGCTCTGCTTGAAAACTTTTCTGGTGATTTTTTGTCGAGCCTGGCATTGCCATAAAGCGAGACTTAGGTGTTACTTTTCAGGTGTCTTCGTTGACGATGGTGTGTCAAAATGTGAGTTTATGTTAAAGTCCATATCTCTTAAACTAATACTGTTATTTTAATGAAATTTGCAACACAGTTTAATCATGCAGTTTAATTATGATTACTTGAGTATATAAGCTGATGTTTCAATAATTTTGGGGTAAAAACTTGCATTTTACAGAAAAAAAGGAATCTTAAAACTGTATTATAATTACTACTTGATCAAAAACTTATTTTTTTTTTGTTTTTTTTTTTTTTATCACACTTGGTTTCCTTTCTATGGCAAAAAAGACAATCTCTAAGTACTTTGCAAATATATAAATTTCTGCTACTTTATCTGTATCAGGTTACATATTAATATAAGTAAAATTTAAAAAAATTACTCTTGGGTCTGGATTTTAAAGAATGTGTATTATCATAATATGAAAAATTTTGGAAGAAATATTCAAAACTTTGTGGATAATTTGAACTAATCTTTACACAAAACTACCTAAAATCATGTACTCTCAACCCCCATCCTTTTTATAAAATCTCTGAGTTCCAAATGAAAGTCAATTGCTTTAATCATCAGATTATATATATATATATATTATATATATATATATATATATATATATATATATATATATATATATATATATATATATATATATATATCAGGGGTCCGGAAACAGTCATATTTGCCGGACATGTCTGACAAAAAATATTTTTGTCCGATGTGAAAAATCACTTGTTGGACATTTTTAGTTAATAATAGAATTCAGTTAATCGGACACATAAATATGTTTGTCTGTCATTATTTGTCGGTCTTTATTTTACTCTCGAGTATTGTTTGCAATCACCTGTCAACCGTTTTCAATAAATACTACAGATCTAATAATTAGGCTTTTGTTTATTAATCAGTTAGAATCCATGGTCTCAATCTGTTCCTTTTGTTTCATCATCCGAACCCTCATTAATTTTGTTGTTAAGTTGTTTATTAAGTAATCACATCGCTTGACAGTCGCAAGCCTTAAACAGCTGATAATGAGGGTTGATCCAGGGGACAGCTTTATGGACTTCGTTATAGGCATATTTCGTTTTGAACAATTTTCCAGCCCCAGTATTGTTTTGGAGAATGCAGAGACAAGTTATCTCCCTTCGTCAATGTGTATCGCATAAACCGGAAGTAGAAGACGATAAAAGAAATTAAAGCTAATATATGGTTAATGCTAATATTTTTTTATAAAAAATAAAATATAATTTATCAATTTTGATTTTTTGTTTAAGATAATCAATAATAATCGCTGAACCGTCATAAATATAACATGTATTTTTTAAGCATTTAACCATCCATTAGCTTTATTAGCCGGTAAAGTTCTATCTGTTGTATTTTCAGTAAACTCAAAAAAAAAAAAATAGAAATTAGTTAATTCAATCAATATTTTTTTCTCACAATCTGATATGTATTTTTAGCTCACCTGAGCTGAAAGCTCAGATGAGCTATTGCTATCCATCTCCGTCGTGCGTCGTGCGTAAACTTTTTACATTTTAATCTTCTCCTCCAAAACCACCAGGCCAAATTTAATGAAACTTGGTAACCATCATGCCTGGGTGAAGCCCTTTCAGATTTGCACAAATGAAGGAGTTATGTCCCCTTGGGGCCCCACAAGGGGGGAAATAGTAAAAAACTTGAAAAATCTTCTCTGAATCTACAAGAGATATGCCTTAGTTATTTCATTTATAACATCCTTAGGTCGTCTATTTTCAGATTTGCACAAATGAAAGCCATGGGGCCAAAAATGGGGAAATTGTAAGGCACTGAGTGGGGAAATTGCTAGAAATTATATATTTGTCACTATATCTTCAAAACTATCAACTTTTTGTATAGGCATGTATATTAGAATATTGTAGGTATTGACATGACAATCATTTTGATATATAGTTCAAGGTCATATGTTGAAAGGTCAAGGTCACAGCTGCAAAAGAAGACTTAAATTGCCAATTATCTTGAAAACTATTAATGTTTTGTATAGGCATGTATATTAGAATATTGTAGGTATTGCATCAACGATCATTTTGATATATGGTTCAAGGTCAAATGTTGAAAGGTCAAGGTCACAGCTGCAGAAGAAGACTTAAATTGCTAATTATCTTGAAAACTATTAAGTTTTTGTATAGGCATGTATATTGGACTATTGTAGGTATTGACATGAGAAACATTTTGATATATGGTTCAAGGTCATATATGAAAGGTCAAGGTCACAGCTGCAACAGAAGACTTAAATTGCTAATTAGCTTGAAAACTATTAATTTTTTGTATAGGCATGTATATTTGAATATTGTAGGTTTTGCAACAACGATAATTTTGATATATGGTTCAAGGTCATATGTTGAAAGGTCAAGGTCACAGCTGCAACAGAAGACTTAAATTGCTAATTATCTTGAAAACTATTAACTTTTTGTATAGGCATGTATATTCGACTGTTGTAGGTATTGACATGACGATCATTTTGATATATGGTTCAAGGTCATATGTTGAAAGTTCAAGGTCACAGCTGCAAAAGAAGACTGAACTTGCTAATTATCTTGAAAACTATTAACTTTTTGTATAGGCATATATAGTAGAATATTGTAGGTTTTGCAACAACGATGATTTTGATATATGGTTCAAGGTCATATGTTGAAAGGTCAAGGTCACAGCTGCAAAAGAAGACTTAAATTGCTTATTATCTTGAAAACTATTGAGTTTTTGTATAGGCATGTATATTAGAATATTGTAGGTATTGACATGATGATCATTTTGATATATGGGTCAAGGTAATATGTTGAAAGGTCAAGGTCACAGCTGCAGAAGATGACTTAAATTGCTAATTATCTTGAAAACTATTACTTTTTTGTATAGGCATGTATATTAGAATATTGTAGGTATTG
Organism: Tegillarca granosa; assembly: GCA_029721355.1. Classification (NCBI taxonomy): domain Eukaryota; kingdom Metazoa; phylum Mollusca; class Bivalvia; order Arcoida; family Arcidae; genus Tegillarca; species Tegillarca granosa. Next base: position 20,818,492 of record CM056601.1, read on the forward strand.
ACATGACGGTCATTTTGATATAGGGTTCAAGGTTATATGTTGAAAGGTCAAGGTCATATCAACATAGGAATACTAATATTATTAATTATCTTGAAAGCTATTAATTTCATGCATAGTCATGTATATTAGAATATTGTAGGTATTGACATGACAGTCATATATGGTTTGAAGTCATATATGTTCAAAGGTCAAGGACATAGCTGCATAATTATACTGAAATTGATTAATGATTGCACTACAGTTACTTCATGCATATTTTATAAGGAACTTATAAATGAAAAGTTAGTGGATATATTTCTAATTAAGTTTTGTGAGAGTTCTTAACTTGAGAAAACTTGTAAAGTTTCTGTACTTAATATATTGTCTATTGCACTTTGCAAACAATATTAGACATATCTTCAGGTGAGCGTTAAGGCCCATGGGCCTCTTGTTTTATATTATAACAGTAAATTAATCCAAATTGTTGAAAACGTCTTGAAACTGTTGCGAAAATTTATTGGAAAATTATATCTCTTTAAATGTCACAATGTAAATCCATGTTACTTTTCGGAAAATAATTTAAATTCGTTTAAAAGCCACATTCTGAACACTTATCACTAACACATGCTAAAAAGAATGTTAATTTTTGACGTTTCACAAATTTTCGGCTGCATAAAAATGTTTCTAGATCCGACAAACTGTCATATATTTTTTCACTCACATCCTCCTGGGTATCCACATAAAGTCTCCATTTTGAAAATGATTCACAGGCACTTTCCCTATTTATTTACGGAATAATTAAACTGTCTCACACAATTTCATTCATTAAAATAACTTTTCACAAGCTTCACTAAACCCTCGGCGTGCCTCTCGTTAAGATCAGTGAGTTTTGAATAAACACGTGAAGGTATAACATCAAAGATGTTACTTTCGGTGTATAGGTGATTTAACACCTATGATCCTATCATGACATCAACGCTTACTGTCTGGTCGGTTACATGTTTTGAAGTGGTTTCTTTTAAATCTTTTGTCGACGGTAAGTCATAATTAGTATCAATTTTAGTGGCCATCAAACATTGTGTCGTCAACGCCGACAGTACAAAAATCGACACTATGTGGACACATGAGCCTGGCCACATGTACCTAAGTAACCTCTACGTAGTAGTTAAACCCTTTTCAAATCTATTTGAAATTAAAAATTAAAATCTTTTTTAATACATTGACAATGACAACAGGGTTTTTTTTTTTTTTTTGTTTGTTTTTTTTTTTTTTTTTTTTTTTTTTTTTTTTTTTGCTTTACACAGCATCGGTGGTACGGTTCGGTTGCTTTGAAAAATGTCCGACACCCCAGTCAAAGTTTTCCGGAGGCCTGATATATATATATATATATATAGATATATATACATATATACCAAGTTCTACCTTACACAACTAGGTATTTACAACTATACATTAGACAGTTACATTCAAAGATAATTATTTACTTGTACCTGTACATAATGCTAAGTAATGATGATAATATATAAAATACACTAGCCAGGAATTCATATAATTTAGGTTTAATCAGTCGCTAGTCTGTCTCTAATCTCTGTATCTTAATAAATTGATTTATTTACAGTCATTTTCAACCAGCCATTATCTAATGATTTTAGTATTAGGTCATTAACAATCTGATTGCAAAGTATACAGCGAGTCTGGTTTGATATTAGGCTTGTTGTAAAAAGTATTGTGTGAGAAGGTGTGAATTCTGGTACCTACCGGTATTTATTAGATTTAGAATGGCCTTTGTTTGTAAACATTGCCATCAGACCATGATCAACCTATACATATGAAGTTTAATTCTGTGTCAGTGTTGTATTTTTGTACAGTCATTTCAAACTAACCATTAAATTAATAAATAGACCTTTCTTGTAATGATTTACTTTTTATTTTATTTTTATGCTTTTGTCAGAATATTTTAATGTTTTATGTGAAGTTGCTGTGAAATGAACTTTTTGAGGTATTTGAGATTTCACATTAACTGTGACTGATTAGAAGCTATCTTGAATGAACATCTCCAATCAAACTGGAGATGGTGGGCTATTAGGTTTTGCATTATTTATTTATTTATTTTTAAAGATTTTATGCAAATAGGATTTCTCGTCATAATTATATATATGTTATAATTATATCTCATGATCTTGGCTTTTGATTTTTCTGCAAAAATCCCTTCTATCGAGAACTAAACATCACATATAAAATAGCAACAGCATTTTTGAGTAAGGGAGATAACTTTGTCTTTGACATTTTAATGTTATTTATATTGACTCAATATAAAATCAGTTTGTGAGAGAAGATTAAGAATTGTTCTATATGTAAATGTATCATAGTATTGTGTATATATATATAATCAATACTGCTGTCTTTACGATAGGGCTTACTGAAACACCATCAGGGTGATGTGTCATTTACTACAATCTGATTGAAGAGACAAAAACAACATTGGTGGTTGTCTTGTCATTTACTTGTATTTTATTGACGTGTTCAGTCAATCAAAAGTTCAATCATATATGATTGTTTGAATTTGTTTCTGTCTCGGGAAAAATAAAGACATGTATGGTTTAGCTAATTTCGTTTTGCAGAAAAATAATCTTAATGAAATTACATTTCTGTTAGACTGTTCAAATTACAAAATTTGCAGAATTTACTGAAATTAAATCACAAATCAAGTGGACAAAAAAAAAAAAAACTTTTATTAAGAAGTAGTAGTCTTTAAATTCATTCTTTTGTAAATTTATTTATTTGATTTTATTTATTTATTATTTTTTTAAATTGTTTTTTTTTTTTTCGGTGATCCATATCCAAACCTGTCCATTTCTCTATTTTTTTACTATGTTTACATAAAACATCAATATTTAAAAGTTTTAAATGTACACTGTCTTCAGAAAAGAGTTCATACCAGCGCTCCAGAAATGCCGGCAGTGTCAACTGGTGATTTTAGAAAATCAGTAAAACAAGATTTTTAATGCCAATATTTGCGTCCTTGGTAACAACTCCCCCCCCCCCTCTCTCTCTCGCTCTCTCTCTCCTTCCCGACTGTTGCGCGAGTTTGTGTTTGTAATGTCAGTTTCTTTAATTGTTTAATATTCGATAGTTTACCATTATAGGAAGCCTTTATCTATAACCTAATGTATAATGAACATTTCAAGTCATCAACTGTATAATAATAAAGATTAGAGACACCTAATGGTGGCCTTACGTCATTTCCGGTTGATTTTCTTTCTCGTGGTATCTATCCTTCAATGATCAGAGCAACATCATATGATATAAAACTGTTTAAGTAGTTATAAATTATTAAGTGAAAAATTCGGTTATTTAGGAAATTCAATAAATCTATCACCTATCAGGACTGGTTTTTGTCTGAAAGCAAAAAAAAAAATTAAAAAAAAAAAACTGTACTACTTTTGTTTGTCATTTTCCGGCGAACCTCGTTACTTTCTGAGCATCGCTGTTTTTAAAGTAGTTTCCCCAGGTAAGGACACCGATATTACCGGTAATAATAATTTGACTGCAGACAATTACAAGTAGAAAGCGGCATGTTGGTGCACCTCAAATGTTGGGAGTTAATTAAAAAAGTCACGTTTTCTTGTAAACAAAATGACGACCTCGATGTGTATTACTTAGAGAATCATGATTATTGATCAACAAACGCTTTAAAAAATAATAATTAATGAAATAAACAACACAAAAGGTAACTTTTACTTGTATTTAATTCAAAATTTTACTTTATCATTGATATATGCGTGGATATCGCTGTTGATAATGTCTTAAAATATCGAGAGGGAACTGGGAACCAAAATCGGCTGTAAAATGTCTCTAATTTTTCGGACACTCTAAATATTCGGACACCCCCAATTTTCAAGATATTTAATTTTCAAATTTCCTCTAAATTCCCGGACACTTGAAATTATTAAAATCTGTCCGAATACATAGAAGGATTACGGTACTTAATCATTAAACCATTCAAGCCATGTAACACGTGTCCTGGCTAACGATGCGTGTATATTGATCACATAATTACAGGTAATTAACGGATTAAGATAATTATCGATCTATCGGAGTATAAGCCCATAGTTCTGTTACGTGATTGATATTCATCTCAATTATTCATGGTGCAGTAATAATTTATTTTTCGCCGGTTGGATGTTTTCACAACCGGCGTTTTTGCTTGCAAACCGGCGTTTTTTGCCGAAAAAGTGCCGTTTCTAGAGGCCTGGTTCATACAAAACATTATGATAAAACATCCAAATTCTATACATATGTTACAGACTAGGTAGTAAATTGTTGCCAAGTGGTTCAGTCAGTAGAGGATTCTTTAGGTGTTAAAAAGGTCAAAGGTCATTGTTTTCATCAGCAGTACCCATTTGTCAAAGGTTAAAGAGTTTTAACAGCAATTAGCACAAATTAAAAAAGGAATAAATATAAAAATAAAAAAAAGGAAGCATTATAAAATCAACAACTTAAAAACAAGATACTTCAGTATATAAAATGATATTTTCAACAAAAATTTCCCAGAAACAAGTTTGATGATATACAAAAAAGTTTTGACTAAACAGTTGATAAAAAAAATCAAGCGAGTCAGAGAAATTGTATTTTTCTCCAATGTTTTTAAATAGGACTTGCACTTATCTTTTTTTTTTTTAAATTGATTTTTTATTAGGTGACAAGACATTAGATGGATACCAGAAGAAGAAATATGTGTGTAAATTATTGTTTATATTTTTGTTGGGACATGATATTGACTTTGGTCACATGGAAGCAGTTAATCTACTTAGCTCCAACAAATACACAGAAAAACAAATTGTAAGTAATCTAGCTAATATTTATAATGCAATTTTAGGCGACAAAGTTGTCTCTTTTCCGTTATTATCTCGTGCTGAAAGTTTATAATTTCATTACGTTTTCATGGGTTGTGTGCTTTTGTATATAGCCAAAACATCAGCAAAGGATAGAACAGGTATGAAAACCAGCATGGAGGCCTTATGCCCCTTCTGAAGCTGAGAGAATCAAGGAAAGGATTGAAGATAGGGTGCTTTTGTGTTTTAATTTCAGTTTTTTATGCCAGTCAGACTTCAAATATGGCCATAGAGAAATATCATCTGATCAGAAAAAGCATACCCGAGTCTGAGCAGTTGAGAATTACAACTTGTAATTTGACTTTTCACATAAAAAAACTGGTGACCCTATTAATAGCATGACAAAGATTATTACATCACTTGCAAAAGTGTATGATATAAAAAACTTGCCAATCAAGAATACATGGATGATTATAAGTGACATCATAATGTCCATTTTAGAAAGGTTGGGGGGGGGGGGGGAGGGGTTTAGTTCCTTTATATATTTTTTTTTAAATCAGTAACCATTCAACTGATTATTTTCTGTTTTTCATTAAACAATTTTCTCACTTTTATTTTTGACCAATCGGATCACAGACAACAATTTTTCGTTTGTTATTTGATTGGTAAATAGTTTCTAGCCTGTCCCTCAGTAAACAATAGCCTTTTTAAGAGTGACAGTCTGTTGAACACTTCACCAGTCAAATGACAAAAAAAAATTGCAATCATTGATCTGATTGGTGGGTAAATACTAATGGAAAAGGCTCTTACTCAATGGATAGCAACCAGTAGAATACAGCTATTAATAGAAGTTCCTTTAAAAAAATGATCAAATTTTTACAAATCAACTGGGAGTTATAGATTGATGATCAATATATATATTATTAATTTGTTATTTATTAATTGTATTGTGTATGTGTTTTTAAACATAAAAAATCATTAATAGTAATAATCATAGATAATTACACATTCACTTTATAGAAGATGTTACATGAAACCCTGTCTATAAAATATTGATTCCTCCCATGGTACAGAAGTACGGTTACTTCTAGTTGTTATGTCATACAAAGTTGGGCTGACTTATTGATTTACCCAATATTTATCTTTGATTTGCTTATATTTGTATTTTCTGGTAAAATAATAATGAATAAAACTCAGTTTGTATTATTTAGCAATTTAATTAATTTTTAATTTAGAACATTTATTGATTCGGTTGTTTGTTCTGCAGTTTTAATTTTCTTACCACAGTCAGCCGGAGACTTGCCACTAAAACTGTGCTATTTAACTTGTAATAAAGTATTTTCCCTATTTGACGGCACATTAAAATTTCAATGTGCATGTGACTTTGGTTATGATGTCAAGCTATCTAGGAATTACAAGGGTTTTAGTCCAGCAAAACAACAAATAAAAACAATGGGTCAAAAGAATGACTTTAATGATATTCATGTTATTTTACAAAAAATATGTTCCAGTTATTAAAGTGAACTGCATTTACAAAGATGTCAATCATTGTTGATTTCCTGTAATCAATCAGAATTTGATACTGAACTAAGACAATATGGCCCTATCTGCGAAATTAAAATGAAAATGAAAATTCTGTCATCAGAGACAAAATCATTCTCATAATAAAATTAACATTAATTTCATTTGGAATGTTTTGGTTACCATTGTGATTTGCAATTCTATGTGTGGTACCAAGCCTTGGTGTGTCTTCCCCTTGCAATAAATAGAGCCAAAACAATATGAAAATCAGTCACTTGATGCGATGTCAATAATTTTTCAGAGAAAATTGATACCCCCACATTGTTGCCAATAAAAAACCATTTAAAATAATTCTTTTAATTTATGTAACTTTTAAAAAATGACAGATTTAACACTGCATATCATAATTTTGAAATGCAGCAAATTATTTAATAAAGAGGGGGATGTGTGGTTAAGTTAATATCAATGATATCTATGTTGAAGGTTGGTATCTTTATAAAAAAATTATGCCATCTCAGGGCTTCGATTATTCACTCGTCCACTCGTCCTGACTAGTGAAATTTGTACTTGGACGAGTACGAGGACGAATTTGTACTTATTGTTACTACCACTCGTCATGGTGCCAAGATAAATTTATCAGACATATACATCAGGGGCTTTTTGCAATTAATAAACAACACAATATATAGTGTTTGTCAAGAAAATCTTGTATAAGGAGTTAATTGTAACGAGTCCCTTTCTAGACATCGGCCATTCTGTTACAAGTGTCAATCAACAAAATCATTTATAAAAAAAAAATCATTTAAACGTTTGCATCACATGCGCAACCTATTGTTTCGCATTCAGAATTTATTTAGTGTAATATAAAATCCAACCAATGTTCCGAGTGTTTTTATACTTCTCGATCTGTTAAGTATGTCAAATAAAAGTAAAGAAACTGTTTTGTTTGACTTTCTAAAGAAAAACAAAGATGAAACAGCTGATAAAGAAATTTTAAAAGACACTGATTAGACTACCACTGATCCTGATGACAAACCAGTTGCAGGTAGAATCGTTTCTAAACCTGCCACTTCAAAACGAAAGTTACTGGTTACTGAAAGTAGAAAATCCGAAGTTTGTGAAAAGCTTAGGAAGCAAGTCAGAAAACATATTTATTGGTACAAGCTCTGGCGGTAGTTAAGAGAAGTTTTTCATGTAGTGACTGTGCCAAGTTAAATTTCCAAGTGACCAGTGGTTTTCTTCTTTAACTAGGCACTGTGCCAAGTAGCATTTAATATTCTATCTAAGGCCTGCATCTGTTACATGCAGTAGGTTTACTGGTAATTGGCAAAGGTTTTTAGGATTGGTTGTTATGTAATATTTACAATTTTACAATTCCATTAAGAGATTGACAATTTTACAATTTTGCAATTCCATTAAGAGATTGACATTTTTAAAATTCAATTGAGAGATTAACAAAATGTTGACAGAGAGACTTATGTTACCTGTGTAAAAGCCATCTTTTGAATAAAATCATAATAAATTTTATAGTAAATTTTTCATTTTTTTTTCCATTTATTTCAGGGTTATTTGTTTATATCAGTAATGATTAGTGCCAATAATGATTTAATGAAGCTTGTTATACAGTCCATTAAAAATGACCTGGGTAGTCGTAATCCCATCCACGTCACACTGGCACTACAGTGTGTTGCTAATATTGGCAGTAGAGAAATGGCAGAGGCTTTAGGCACAGAAATACCAAAGTTATTAGTTTCTGGGTATGTATCATTGGTTGTTTCAGCACCATTACATCACATGAATGATAGTGGTATAATCTAAAAAAAAGCCATGTGTGAATGACGATATTAATTCTCATGTTAGTAATCCATTATAAACCTTTGCTTGGCCCTATTTGTAATTACCTGCATATTGAAGTGGTCAATTCTGGAATGATGGAGGAAACTGAGTGCCTTAAGAAAAACGCCCATCTTCGGCATGCAAAGTGACAAATTTTATACACTATGGTCTGACATGAGTGGGATTTAAACCTAAGTGGTGAATGGGATTCAAACCAAGGCTGTTAGAAGCACTGATTTGTAAGTGCACTCTTTGGACAACTTGGTCACCTAGGACCCAAGTGCATGTAAAGGAGTCAAATCCGGGTTTTCTTATTAACTTCTCTCTATCATTACTGTTAGATGTTTTCAATGTAGGTAGTTAAAAATACATGTTTAATCTTATCAAGCAGATTCTTTGTTGAACTATAAAAATTGCATTAATAATCAAGTAATGTTAAAGTGACAAATAAAGTACAGCTATTTATATGCATCATATATTTTTACAATGTCATTATTTCCTTGTCTCGGCAGTTACGTGATACTAAAACTTATTTGAAATTTAAGGAGAAACTACTAAAAAATCTATTTTTAGTGAATATTGATTTTTAGGCTGCCTGCTGCTGTAACAAAATTAATGAATTTCCTCTAGGATTCAGTTGCTTGCTAAAGTAATGATATTGACAATAAACGATATTGAAATTTATTGTTTATCGTTTACAGCGGAAAGCTATATTAAAGTTTGTTGTTCACAGGCTTTTGTAGTGAAATCATGATATTTTTCCATCGGATTATTAATATAAATGATCAACAATGTTTTTTTGCCAATATAAATCTCTCTTTAGAGTGATTACTAATTTTGATGGAACTTCAAAAATAAACATGTAAAGAAATTGTTTGCAGTTAGAATCTAGTCATATTTTACAAAATAAATATTTCTGTAGTCATACTGTTTCCATGACCAATGCTGTAGGACATAAATAAATAATTATTGAAAGAAAACAATCATTTCATTAGATAAAGGCTAGAAAATAGGTAGCCAATTTATCAGATAATACATAGTATGGTGATAGCCACATTGTTAAATAAAACGTAAAAAAAAAGAGCCATTTATCAGATAATACATAGTGTAGTTATAGCCACTTTCTTAGATAAAATGTACTGGTAGTATAAAGATAGCCTCAGATAAAAGTTAGTAAAAAATAGCCATTTTATCTGAAAATAAATGCATAGTATAACGATAGCCATTTAGATAAAAGATAGTATAAAGATAGCCATTCTATCTGATAATACATAGAATAGTGATAGCCATTTAGACAAAAATAGTTAAAGATAGCCAGTGTGTCAGATGAAACATAGTATAAAGCCACTAATTTGAAAGATAGTTTTAAGATAGCCACTTTAATTATCAAAAGATGATATATAATAGCCACTTCATCAGATAATACATAGAAAAGTGATTTAAATAAAAGATAGTATAAAGAGCCACTTTGTAAGATGAAACAGTAGTATAGACAGCCATGTTATAAGATAACATAGTAAAAGATAGCCACTTTAATGATTAAAGATCATTAAAAATAGCCACTTCATCAGATAGGAGATAGTATAAAGATAGCCACTTTATCAGATAATGATAATAAAAAGATAGCAATTTAATCAGATGAAAAATTGTAGATCTAGATCTTTCTTTAAGATCATCAAAAATCATCAAACATACCAGTATATAGATATATAAGATGCATGTACGGGAGTTGAGAGCATTATTATTTATTTTTTTTCTGAAATTGTATACTCTTAACTATAGTTCATAGTAAAAGTGACAAAAATTGATGATGGCAGTAATATTTTTTTTGACATCTGTTAACAGTGACACAATAGATGCTGTAAAGCAGAGTGCAGCTTTAACGTTGCTACGGTTACTACGTAAATCCCCAGAATATATACAGATAGGAGAATGGGCCTCCAGAGTTATACATTTATTAAATGACCAACACATGGGAGTGGTGACATCAGCAGCTAGCTTGATAGAAACCCTAGTCAAGAAAAGTCCAGAGGAATATAAAGGTTGTGTCTCTCTTGCAGTCTCTCGACTTAGTAGGGTAAGTTTACTCAATCACAGTGTTTACTTCTGTATTATCTTCTACTTATAAGTTTTACCCCAGTGATTTTCGTTCAGGGTTGTTTTACCTAGTATGTACCATGTGAGATCTAGTGTTCAAATGAAATTGATTTATTTACAAGGAAGCTAAAAAAACATACAAGTTTTCTGTTATCTTTGAGATGCAAACATTCTATTCAAACCTTAAAGGGTAACATTTAAGTCAGAGAAAAATCCCCATGGATTTTTGTTTTCATTTAGAATATTGCCTTTTGATGGATACTTTGATCTCAGTTTTTAAGTGCCATCTGTTTGACTTTAATGTATAAGTTTTTAGTCAAAGCTTCTTGGTAGACTTAATGTACATTCAAAACTCTCTGTTCTCTTCATGCTCTTTAATTAATTGTATAATTTTGTGAATTTATTGATATTTTTTTTTTTTTTACATAATTATATAATTACAGATAGTGACCTCATCATATACAGATTTACAAGACTATACATATTATTTTGTACCTGCTCCATGGTTGTCTGTTAAATTATTGAGACTCTTACAAAATTACCCCCCTCCAGGTAAGTTTATTTCTTCATAACTATCCAACCCTCTTCATCCTGTCATTTTATTCTGATTCATATAGCATCTAAATATTGAGGAACTGATGTCGTAACCCTGAATTTTTTTATGAACATAATATTAAGTTTTAATTTTTATCTTCAGTGAAGACTACATTTGATTGAATTTGATTTTTATGATGACATTGAAACTAAAGGACCCTGATAGCTCTGTAGTCTTGAACATTGGCTAACAAATGGAAATTGTTTTACTGCCCAGGTTAGAATTTAACTCATGCAGACCTTGGTATGAAAAAATGCTCTTTTGCTTGCCATTGGTTGGTGGTTTTCTTTGTTCTATTTTATTCCACCACCTCAGAACTGACTGCTTGACTGCAACCTAAAACACAATTATTCCACTTGAATCTTAAATTTAGTGAGAATTTGAATTAACATTGCTTCCATTACTTTGATTTGATGAATTTGATTGGTCTGTCAACCAGATTCATCTATGTTATTATCTTAATTTTGTGATCTTGAAAGTGCTTTCAGTACTTTGATTCGATTATATTTCACAACTTATTGTATTATTTTCTTTTTTGTACAGAGGACCCAGCTGTTAGAACCAGATTAACAGAATGTCTAGAAACAATATTAAATAAAGCACAAGAACCTCCTAAGTCTAAAAAAGTCCAGCATTCCAACGCTAAAAATGCAGTTTTATTTGAAGCTATTAATCTAATTATACACATGGATAGTGATCCAAACCTTCTAGTCAGAGCATGTAATCAATTAGGCCAGTTCTTACAACACAGAGAAACAAATCTTAGGTAAGTATACATCATTTTTGTGTTTTTGTGGGGATAGGGAGGAAACAGTTTGGTCGATAACAGATAATTTGGGATAATTTTTCTTGTCTGAGTTTGAAATGAGTTAATCAGATGTCACTAAAAAGGGAATCTTTTCAGACCCTTTTCTTAAATCACTCAGTCATTCATTTTACTACTTATGAAATAAACATATCCTGAGTTTAACAACAGAATATTTAAAAATAATAATAAATAAATAAATAAATAATAAATAGAAATGAATAAAATATTTTTAAAAAATTTAAAAAAAAAAAAAAAAAGACTTACCAAAAATGAAAATGTTTTTTTTAAACAGGGTACTTAATGTCATTGTCTAAATTTCTTTGAAAGTTCCTAACAGAGTTCCAAAGTTTTTATTAAAACATATAATTGAATCTATATAAAATATTACAGGTAGGACTGAAAAGTTACAGATCTTCACTTTGCAGACCTGGTCATTTGAACCTTCAATATTACTAACAGAGTCTAAAGTTGTGATTTATTTAATTTCCTAAGTGATGCTTATAAGGGATGTTTTTTTCTGTTTTGTAGGTATTTAGCATTAGAAAGTATGTGTTTATTAGCAACATCAGAATTTTCCCATGAAGCTGTAAAGAAACATCAAGAAACGGTCATTGGTGCATTAAAGGTATAATACATTGTTATATAATAATAATATACATCATTTAGCATTTATTTGGATCGTCAGTAAATGCACTTTCACACAAATCTTTGAACACAAAATGACAACAAAGAAAAACTGTTGGAAACAAATAATGACCTAAGGTTTCCATGGTAATTGAGTAAACATTTTTTGAACTAACACATTGCATTTATTTTAAAGACATCTAATATTGGCTTGAATTGACTTACAACAGATCATCTTTGTTTCTACAAATTATATCAGACATACAGAATCAAACATCATATGGATTTTTTTCAAAATAAAGCCTTTCATCCAAATTTTTTTTCTATCAGCAAGCTGAACAGTCATTCTGTGGTGCTTCAATTGTGGGTGTAGTTCTTGTTTCAAGAGGGAGGCTGGTTGATTCTCCACCAGGTCAAACATTAATTAATTAAATGGATAATAATTATCAGATGTCATTTTTAAAATTCTAATATGAAGTTAAACACCAGGTTACTTTGATATTTTTATGCTACATTACAGACAGAGAGAGATGTCAGTGTCAGACAGAGAGCTGTAGATTTATTGTATGCTATGTGTGATAGAACAAATGCAGAAGAAATTGTTGGAGAAATGTTAGAATATTTAGAAACTGCTGATTACTCAATAAGAGAAGAAATGGTATGTTGTTGTTATATGATAGCCTTATCTTCTGAATATAATTGAAAGCTTCTCAAAATTGAATCCTGGGCAAGTAGTCTAAAGTATGCACTTAAAATCACAGTGCCTCTCATCACCTAGGTTTGAATCTTGCTCAGGCAGCTTTTTGTGTGGAAAAGTTTGTCAGTTTTGTCTGGGTACTCTGGTTTTCTCCACCATCCCAGAACTGACAGTCTCAATATAAGTGAAAAATTCTTGACTGGAGTGGTAAACTCAACTCGCACAGCTTTGTAAAAAATTCCAATTTATTTATCCATGGGAGGGGGCAGGGGGTTTGGGGGGGGGGGGGGGGGCAACATCATATTGAAACTTGAATTTTAAATCAGGACTTTGTATAAATATTCATTATTGTAATAGTTTCAAAAGTATAATTTTTACCTGATTTAGTTTTGAAAAAAAGTAATTTTATAAAAATCTGCTGGTCTAAGTGGTTCAGAAAATGTGAATCTCTAAGGTGGTCTTTTTATTTTGGTAATTTTCTGGGCTATATGCCATTTTCAGATTACTAGTTTTTTTAAAACAATAGTGACCATGAATCAGGGACCATATATTTTCTTAAACCTGTCGACTTAAATGAATTGCACATAGCCTTCTGTGTTATATCATATATTACTGTTTTGTATATTTCTAGGTGCTAAAAGTAGCCATTTTAGCAGAGAAGTATGCTGTAGATTACACTTGGTATGTGGATGTGATACTAAACTTAATAAGAATATCTGGAGATTATGTCAGTGAGGAGGTTAGTAGAAACTATCTTTGTGTTTTCAAACATTTCACTGTACTTATTGATCAAAGGGATTTTTTGTGGATTTCAAGATTTTCTATACATATATGTATCATGTCTTACGGTTGCCACACTTTAATGGAACTGTGTGCAATTTCTACCATCAGTTTTGGTGCTAACATCTCTGTTGCTGACATCATAGTTGACATTATTCACAGCTATTATATTCTTCCATTAACACATACATGTATATCTAATGTATAAAGTTAAAGTCTAAATTTGTGTATTCATTACAATTTGTATATTTTACTGTATATTATCAAAATAAGGCTATGTATAGTAAATAGGTATTGTTAAATAACAATTTTTTGTTGAGGGGGGTCTTTTCATGGAATAGTAAAAAGCCACAAAATTTAATGTCAATAAATTTTTGGTCTAATTAAGTTCCCCTATGAGAATGTCACAAAACATAAATTCCATAAAATTTTCTCCAAACATTTTTATTTAAAAATAGAGATTCCTGAAACTGTATTAATGCTTCTATTATAATTAAGATTTTATGGTGAGAAGACTATGACCTTTAATATTTTGTTAATTTAGGTTTGGTATAGAGTTATACAGATTGTGATTAACAGAGATGATGTACAAGGTTATGCAGCTAAAACTGTCTTTGAGGTACGTATCTCCACATCCCAAACCACCATTTATTTACATGTACATAGACAGAGAGAGAGAGAGAGAGAGAGAGAGAGAGAGAGAGAGAGAGAGAGAATATGAAGTTGAAAAATAGTGTTTTACTCCTATCATATTGCATTGTGAAGTCAGAGGCAAGAGAAAAATGCTTCTCTTTGGCAAGCAAACTGACAAACTTTTTAACTCTAAGATCACTGATTGGGTTTTGAACCTTGGTAGTTAATGATACTGATGTCTCTTAGTCAGCTATCTACAGAAGCCCTTAGATAAGCAAAGAGCAAGAGAAACTTAGTTAATACATGTATATGAATTTTTTCAAGATGAATAGGGTATCCAAATTAACTGACCAGAAAGTTATATACAAAATCTTGATTTATTTGATACGGTAAATATTGAGATTGTATTGATAAGTAATGCCAAATATGTAAATTTAGATTGTTGATCACTGTTTATACATTCTTTCAGGTCAGTTTTTTCATTACTTTGATTAAACTGTTCACATTTTATTAGTGATGTTTTTTTTGTTGTTTTAGGCATTACAGGCCCCTGCTTGTCATGAAAACATGGTCAAAGTGGGCGGTTATATATTAGGAGAATTTGGCAATTTGATTGCCGGGGATCCTAGATCAAGGTAAATATCTGTACATCACTATTATTATTGACATAGTTACTATGGATATCAAAGATGGATGGATGTAACAGTTTAGGAAATGTTAGAATAAACGTGTGTTTTCCAAAATGCAAATGATTATAATTGTCAAAACTTTTTTTTTAGGAAAAGACAAGTTAAAAATTATAATCAAAATGTATACAATACAATACTTGTAAACATTTTGATACTTCGATACTTTATTTATGTTAATGTTGTGAAATGTACAGCTTTTGTTCAATTAAGAAATGAAGTTATGTGCCTGCGCTTTTGAATATTTGTTTGATTGAATAAACTGTTATTGTCACGCCAAAAGATGCTTTAAAGGCAAAACAAAGCTGTTTGTTTGATTTTTGCCACTTTCCCTAAAAAGTGAATCCATTTGAAAAACAACACAAAATTTTGATTTTATGGCATTGACAGTATTTATCCAGACACTAATAGATAAATAAGTCTTTTCAATGAATGCATAGTACACCTATTTTGGAAATGGTCATGCCATTTGTGGTGTCATTGGTATTGTGTTTTGTGATGTCATGAGTGGTTACATCACTGATTTTGTTTTCACCTGTCATGCCATTTGTGGTGTCATTGGTATTGTGTTTTGTGATGTCATGAGTGGTTACATCAGTGATGTTGTTTTCACTTCTCATGCCATTTGTGGTGTCATTGGTATTGTGTTTTGTGATGTCATTAGTGGTTACATCATTGATTTTGTTTTCACCTGTCATGTCATTTGTGGTATCATTCATATTTTAACTTAGGTTTTCCTCAGTGTTGTCAACATAAAAGTTGTTTGTTAGATATTTAAAATGGTTACTGTGTCGTCCCATCTCGATACATTTAGGAGGAAATGGCCCCAGACAATTTTTGAAATAAAATGTGTTTGTATTTTTTTTTTTCAGTCCTTCTGTACAGTTTCATTTATTGCATTCTAAGTACCATCTGTGTGGACCGGCAACTCGAGGACTGTTATTGTCAACTTACATCAAATTTATAAACTTGTTCCCAGAAATTAAACAGGAAATACAAAATGTAAGTAAAACGAATATACAAGTGATATTACAGAAATTATACAGTGCAACTTCCGAAAACCGGCCCTTCTAAAAACCGATCACCTCCACATACCGAACACGCCAGACCGGTCCCGAATTTATCCATCTTTGTTTATATTAAAATAAACTTCCATAAACCGGTCCCTCTGAATTCCGAATACCGGCCTTTTTTAAGTGCCGAAATCATGTAACATCTTAATAATTTACTTCCGAAAACCGGCCTTTGGGAGTCGCAATGCATCAATGAACCGTAACGGACAGCTGCTAATCCGATTACTGAAAAAACAACGGTATTGTAATGCGCTCATCATTGTACTGGTAGACAGGATTACCTGTTCAGATATACTTGAATAAATAATTGAATTAATTTTAATCTGTTTCTTTTATTGTTCGATAATCTAATTATTGCAATTATTGTCTTTCTGATGGTTTTAATTTCTTTATTTCGAGGTTTTTACCAGTCAAGTACCCCTCACTTGAATATGATGAAAACGTTTTATTATAATGTTTATATCACCCGCGCAATGCAAAATATATTAAGAAATATTTTTTTTTATTTAAAACATCATTATTTTCTTTTTTGTTTTTTTTTTATTATTATTTACACACTTTTTAAACAATACTATTACTATTTAATATTAAAACATTCCAGTCACCACGACCCGGAAACCGGTCACTAGAGATACAGGACAGGCTTGTAATTCACGAATCGGTCCTCGTTTTAAGTGATTTGGATAATATTTTTGCTTCATATGTTGTAACTAGCCTGAACAATTAATAAAAAAATATTTTGAAAAATAAATTGTTTCATTTTCAACCGGAAACAGTAACTTGTATGCCTGACTAACACAAGCAGCACACGTGTATCCGTTTTGGATATCGTACAGTTGTTTGTAATAATCTGCCAGTTTGTAAGCTTTTTGGGGTTTATTTACTAGGTACTTGTTAAGTTCAAGAATTACAGGTACGATCAATGCTTATGAGAATGTATTGACATTTACGTATTTTGTCAATACACCGTTTGATAAATTTCTGAAATGGAAGAGATTCAGACCGGATCGGACTACCGGATTTATAAGGCCCTCTAAATACCGGCCCCTCTGAAAACCGGCCAAATTCCTCGGTCCCATACGAGGCCGGTATTCGGAAGTTGCACTGTATATGACATTAGAGGATTCTTTTCATGGATTAAGAAATGACTGTTGATATAAACCATCATTTTAAATAATCCTAAAAGATTGTATTACATTTATAATTATTTTGCATACATTTTCCTGAATTAAACATACTTGGTTAAAATGTGACTTACAAACAATATCAGATACACACAAGTTGAGGAATTTAACTTCTACACACATGGCCCCAGGCCAATGTGCAGACACCTCTCCAACAATGTAGGAGGGGTGTGACTTTGTGACATATACATCTACTTGGTCAAAGGGGTGTGACTTTTACAATAAAAGGGTGTGGCTGATGTAATTGGTTAATTCAGATTAGCTTATACAATAATTGAGGGGTGTGGCTTATACATTGTTTGAGGAATGTGACTTATTCACTTGATATTACCTATACAAGTTTGGAAGGGTGTGGCTTATGTACCTGCTTGTAAAA
The DNA here is from genome assembly GCA_029721355.1 of Tegillarca granosa. Lineage (NCBI taxonomy): Eukaryota > Metazoa > Mollusca > Bivalvia > Arcoida > Arcidae > Tegillarca > Tegillarca granosa. The sequence continues at coordinate 20,836,216 of CM056601.1, forward strand.
GCATACTCAGTAAAGGTTTTTGTTATATTTCTGGACAAATGAAATTTGTAAAGTAATAAGATTTTAATGGAATATTTCCTTCTCTGGGTACAAACTCATTAATGTGTGTCCTGCTCTCATTATTGTAATTATACACCAATGTGGTGGCTCAGTGATAGACTGTCCACCCTGAGAGCAGGTCATGGTTATAAAGCCAGGCTGGGTCATACATAAGACTTTAAAATATTAGAAATCACATTCATACACAAGCTTTTTCTTAGATAAATTTTTAGAGATTAATAACCCTGCTCTTGTGGTGAATAGCAGAAAAATTACTGATGCTACGTTAAACAACATTACAACAACAACAAGAATCATTGTAATTTTTTAACAGAATTTATTTCATTAATAATTTTTGTGTTGAATGTTTTTAGATTTTAAAGAGTGATAACCAGATAAGAAATGCTGACGTAGAACTACAGCAGAGAAGTATTGAATATTTACAACTTAGTACCGTAGCAACATCAGATGTTCTAGTGAGTCTATCATTTCTGAATTCATGTATTTTACTTTTTATTTTTACATAGATCTGTTACTGTTGGTATCGAAAACTGAAAGAGTTTTTGAGAAATGAAAATCTCATAACGTCGTCACTTTTATATGTCACTGTATCAAGCCGCGAATAGCTGCAATAACGCTGATGCGGCTTTAAACAAAACCTCACTCACTCACTCTTCCAGAATCATTTGTGAATATTTCCTATGATTCATTATTTTATATTTCTGGTAATTAAATGACCTGAAACAGTCAAACAGAAATATTAGGAATTATGGTTTACAAGTAGGCATGAATAAAATTAAAAATTGATGACATTTTGCACCCAAAAGTTTATAAAATAAAATAATTTCGGGATATTTGGTTTACAAGTAAGCATGAATAAAATTAAAAATTGATGACATTTTGAACCCAAAAGTTTATAAATTAAATTAATTTCGGGATATTTATTCCTCAAATGGTACTTATATTTACTACATAAATCAATGACACCTTAAATACACACACAAATGAAAATTATCTTGTCACAGCTACATGGAATTAGCACATTGTATAAATGAATTCACCATTAATGATTTCACAAAATGAAGTGATTTGATTTTCTAAATGTACAAAAGTTTGGATCTGATGACATTATCTTTGCAATATGTATTACACCTAATACAAGTATAATACTCGCTATAATTTAGGCAACAGTTTTAGAAGAAATGCCACCATTCCCAGAAAGAGAATCTTCAATTTTAGCCAAATTAAAAAAGAAAAAGCCAAACCAAGTTACAGAAAACAAAGAGCCTAAAGAACACAAGTTACCTCAAGCTCAAATCAACAGTAACGCTGACCACCCTCCAGCCATAACAGCACAAGTAAGTATTAAACATAGCATATAGGACACAAGTAATATCTCAAGCTCACATCAAAAGTAAAACTCATTCTGTCCACCCTCCTTCTGTAACAGTTTACTACACAAGTAAAACTCATTCTGACCACCCTCCACCCGTAACAGTTTACTGCACAAGCAAAACTCATTCTGACCACCCTCCACCTGTAACAGTTTACTGCACAAGCAAAACTTGTTCTGACCACCCTCCACCTGTAACAGTTTACTGCACAAGCAAAACTCATTCTGACCACCCGCCACCTGAACAGTTTACTGCACAAGTAAAATTCACTCTGATCACCCTCCATCCAAACAGTTTAACACACAAGTAAGTATCAAACAGAAATTAAAGAACACAGCTACCTTAAGCTCAAATCAACAGCAATACTCATACTGACCACCCTCCAGCCATAACAGCACAAGAAAGTGTGAAACAAAGCCTAAAAACACAAGTTATCTCAAGCCTCATCATCATTAACTCTCACAAGTAAAAACATTGTTTAAATCATAGCCTACAGAATCCAGACTACATCAAGCTCACATGATGCAGAACACCCTTCAACCCTAATCAAAAACATTATATGAATTTACTGTGATTTACATGTTTAATATTATATTAGAGTTTATCAACTGAATACCTTTGCTTTTTATTTTATAGGCTGTATCATCACCTAGCAGTACTGGTTCAGCAGATTTGTTAGGACTTGGGTCTCCCACGACAACCACAGCACCTGCCTCTACTGATGGAGGATCGGCAGGACTGTTAGTAGATGTGTTTGACCTAGTTAACAGTTCTAGTGGGGGGACTTCTAATGGATTTGATGCTAGTGGTCTCACACCAGGTGCTGATGAAAACTATAAAAAGTAAGATTTTTGAATGTGTAAAGACTGTTCTCTAGATTAAATTTCTTTAAGAATCTTTCAGATTTTCACCATATAAATATATATATACAGTGCAACTTCCGAAAACCGGCCCTTCTAAAAACCGATCACCTCCACATACCGAACACGCCAGACTGGTCCCGAATTTATCCTTCTTTGTTTATATTAAAATAAACTTCCATAAACCGGTCCCTCTGAATTCCGAATACCGGCCTTTTTTAAGTGCCGAAATCATGTAACATCTTAATAATTTACTTCCGAAAACCGGCCTTTGGGAGTCGCAATGCATCAATGAACCGTAACGGACAGCTGCTAATCCGATTACTGAAAAAACAATGGTATTGTAATGCGCTCATCATTGTACTGGTAGACAGGATTACCTGTTCAGATATACTTGAATAAATAATTGAATTAATTTTAATCTGTTTCTTTTATTGTTCGATAATCTAATTATTGCAATTATTGTCTTTCTGATGGTTTTAATTTCTTTATTTCGAGGTTTTTACCAGTCAAGTACCCCTCACTTGAATATGATGAAAACGTTTTATTATAATGTTTATATCACCCGCGCAATGCAAAATATATTAAGAAATATTTTTTTTTATTTAAAACATCATTATTTTCTGTTTTTTTTTGTTTTTTTTTTATTATTATTTACACACTTTTTTAAACAATACTATTACTATTTAATATTAAAACATTCCAGTCACCACGACCCGGAAACCGGTCACTAGAGATACAGGACAGGCTTGTAATTCACGAATCGGTCCTCGTTTTAAGTGATTTGGATAATATTTTTGCTTCATATGTTGTAACTAGCCTGAACAATTAATAAAAAAATATTTTGAAAAATAAATTGTTTCATTTTCAACCGGAAACAGTAACTTGTATGCCTGACTAACACAAGCAGCACACGTGTATCCGTTTTGGATATCGTACAGTTGTTTGTAATAATCTGCCAGTTTGTAAGCTTTTTGGGGTTTATTTACTAGGTACTTGTTAAGTTCAAGAATTACAGGTACGATCAATGCTTATGAGAATGTATTGACATTTACGTATTTTGTCAATACACCGTTTGATAAATTTCTGAAATGGAAGAGATTCAGACCGGATCGGACTACCGGATTTATAAGGCCCTCTAAATACCGGCCCCTCTGAAAACCGGCCAAATTCCTCGGTCCCATACGAGGCCGGTATTCGGAAGTTGCACTGTATATGTATATCTGGTTTTTAAAAAAGGTAGATCTTTGCAAATGTAGCTGAAACTTTATTAAATGTGAAAGTTAAAATCAGAGAATTTTGATGATTACTATTTGGAAAATGTGGCAATCTATTGTATAAAAGTTTACTGACAAAAAATTCTTGGTAGGCCTCCTGAATTTTTGTTTTGAGTACAGTGAAAACCATATAGTCTCCATTCCTTTAAAAAATCCAGGTTTTAACAGGATCTGGTTTATGAAGGTTTGGTGCCAGAGTTTATTGCCCTTGATTGTGAAAATTTGTCCGGTTTTCAGGATTCACAGGATCCAAAATGTTCCCATATAAGAAATAAACTTTTAGAAAGAATTAATTGGGACTCGGGAGGTAGTCCAGTTTTCATAGGAATCTGGTTTTCTCAGGATCTGTTTTTCAAAGTTTCCACTGCACATTGTGTTATTACAACTTTTGAATTTTCATGTCATATTTTCTCATTATTTTCAGATTTATATGTAAAAACAATGGTGTTTTATTTGAAAACGATTTACTACAGATTGGAGTCAAGTCAGAATTTAGACAAAATCTAGCCAGACTGGCTATTTTCTATGGCAACAAGACACAATTCCAATTTGCAGGATTTTCTGCTAATCTGACATTACCAGGAGATCTTAGTTCTAATATCCTTTTATTGAAAATAATAATACAAGTATTATTGATAACAGGTTGAATCAATTTGTAAAATATGTTTTGAGATTTAAAAGAGGGGTGTAGGTTACTTAGGTCTATCATTTTAGTTGAATATTTGATTTGATTTACTACCCATTTTCAAGTCTTGGTCAGACCCGTCCGGGGTTCAAACCCCTAACATCTCATTTATGAAGCGAGCACTCTACCAACTGAGCTACTGTAGTGGTCGCGTGGTTGAACAAAAGTTACACAGTGTATAGGGATCATCAGGTTTTGTGCTTAAAAACAAACAATTTTAGCAATTTTACTATGCTTGTTTAAAATTTATTCTATATTTTATGTAACATAAAAGAAGAGAATCAATTTCTCTCAAGATCAAGGTTATCAAAACTAGGAGTTAACTTTCAAAATTTTCAAAATTGGATATCGTTGTTTCATTTTAATAAACACACTGCATTATGAAGTTAAAAGATCTTAAAACACCTGTGATACTATGAGACTTTCAAAATTGCATCAAATATATTTGGTACAAGTACAGTGTGGGACAGTATCTTTGTAACCTAGCTAGCTGGCAATATCCTTTCTTCAAAATTAAAACATGTACCTGATTAAATTTTGTGGAAAATGTTTTCAAGGAAAGTTCATTAAATTTTAATTGCTCTTGGACAGAGTTATTGTAATCCTCACAGGAGGATTTTTGCCAATTTTGAACTGCTGTATTACTGATGGTAGATAGCTGAACCTGAAATTATTTGTAAAACAATATTTTTGACCTTAACCAATGTTTACAGTTGACAACAGAAGCCAAACCTGTTGGTAGTTTGGTAGAGAGTGGAGCACAAGTACAGCAGATGTTTAATGTAGAATGTGTAACACCAGATTTCTCTGAAGCAGCCATATTTAACATACAGTTCTTGTAAGTACAGAATTCTTGACACCAGATTTCTCAGGATGGGCAGTATGTAACATATACTTAGTTTGTTTCCTCAGGGCATTCAAGGTTTCTCCACCATCCCAGAACTGACAGATTCGATATATGTTAAAAATGTTGTTTCTGGCACAATAATTCATTACTCCACTCTGCTCAGAAAAATTAACTAATAGGATTTTGGCTATTAGGAATGAAAACAAAAGGATATTGTGTATGTGTTTAAAGAAGAATGGTTGATGCAATATTTCTCTGATCATGCAGGATTTCATTTTTCAAATGTATGTATGTGTATTTACCTAATGTAGAATGGTTTTGATGTTGAAGTACATCCGATTTCACTCGTTGACTCTTATGTTTTTGATTTACAGATACAGTGGTGCACAGCAGAAAATCAGCTTAAAGTTTCCCCTTACTTTAAATAAATTTATAGAACCAGCAGAAATGGATTCTCCTACATTTTTCCAGCGATGGAAAGCACTTGGGCAGTAAGTTCTAGTTACACATTTCATAATGTTTCTAGTCAGGCGTGGTGTTTGGTACTTGTTAGATACTGCATTTTCCGAAATTTCCTGGCTTCTTTTCTTTGTCTCTGGCACTAGTCCAGTGCTCTACTGTTACGGTTGTTGTGAAATTCACTTACACCCACATGAGGCCTTAGTGTCTGAGTGGTCTATATCAAGTGCTTATGGATCACAACACCACTGCCACTGCGGTAGCTCAGTTGGTAGAGTGCTCGCTCTGTAGGTGGTGGGTTCTGACCCAAGACTTGAAAGTGGGTAGTGACTGTTCTTTCGCCAAGCACTCAGCATTACGAAATGAAAGTCACGGTTCTTTCGGATGAGAACTTAAAGCGAGGTCCCGTATCATGGCAGGCATGGCATGATAAAGAACCCTGCTGTATAATGCCATCAGCACAACGCACAGGCAAAATTTCTGCACTTTCGCCTATAGCTGGCGACGTCTCGATATAAGTGAAATATTCTTGACTGGGACGTTAAACATCATTACTCAACTCCCACAACACCACCTAGGTTGGTATTCCACTCAGACAGATCCTAGTATGAGAAAGTTTGCAATTTTGTTTGCCAGAGGTTTGGTGGTTTTTTTCTCTCCAGGAACTCCAGTTTTCTCCACTATCTCAGAACTGAAAGTCTGGGTATAAGTGAAAGAATCTTAAGTTGGGTGTTAAACACCATTACTCTACTCAAACCTCCAATACAACCACATCAAAGCATTACAGGAGCACTACACATAGGTGATAATTTTTTTGTTATAAAGAATATACATGTGTAATATTATATAGAATTGTGTGTGTGTGTGTGTGTGTGTGTGTGTGTGTGTGTGTGTGTATGTGTGAGTGTGTGTGTGTGGTTATTAAAGGGAGAGTGTGTGACCAAGGCCAGACTTAACAACACAGAAGTCAAAGGTAAGAACATAACTAAAACTAAAGGTCAAAGGTCAGATAATAGGTGCAAATTTTAGTGCAGAGGTTTGATCTGTATGATATTTTGTGTTATATCCCTATGTTGATTTTCTTCTTCATTTATTTTCAGACCAAATCAAGAGTCACAGACAATTTTTAAAGCACAATATCCAATGGATGGGGAGCAGGCTAAGGCTAAAGTAAATATATGTTATATGTATATTATTATTATTATAATGTATCACTAAAAATAATTATCTATAAACTAAACTTTACAAATCCTGAAATGAAGAGAAAAATTTGGCCTGGGGTCGTAACGCACACACACATTTCTCAGGTTTTAAACCATTGTTTATTACACTTTCAGTTTGATTATGTATGATCTACATACTGTAAACCGCTTTATATAAGTGCATAAAAATTTTAGCGATTTCAAAATGCCAGTTGTATTAATGCAGTTTTATTTTAGCACCAGTGATTATCCTGTTTGGGACCCCAAAATTTACACCTGTAACCGACTATATAATAATCTTAATTAGGCTTGCTGTATTTATAAATACTATGAATACTATTTGATATACCGGTACTTGCGTAATCACAAGTAATGAGTAGTAATGATTAAATATATGAAGCCATACATTTACTCTTAGTCATTCTGTACATGTAGACATATTTATTAAAATGTGGCGGTTTGTCTAGAGAAAAACCCCAGAGTCCCCATTGCTTACAAGTCCAAATAGCCGATTTGTTTTAATTTTGTGGATTTTTAGTGATATTTCAAACTGTTTTATCGTGGATTTACTGATTTTCAGGACTTATCGTGATTTAATTCGGATTTTATTCCATTTTAATTTTGTGTGCATGGGCATATCATTCTATCAGCTGAAACGGAAATGGACTTTTTGGACCGATTGATAAAAATTATTATTGATTTTTATGCATATGTAAATCAATATAGCTTCTCATTGATTAAATGTTTTTTAAAAAACAAATTTTTTCTTTTCTTTGATCATTGATATAATTTTATGATGGGTATAATATTCAACAATACAAGCAGTTAAACATCATCAAAGACGACCGTTAGTATTTGCCCGTTAAGTTTTATAAAATTTTAGCAATGGTTTTACGTGTGTATTTTAGCAGTTGAATTCTTCCGCCAATTGCGCTAAAATAAAACTGCCGCTAAATTTTCACGGTTTACAGTACTCTGTGAAATATATGACAAACATACATGTATTATTATTTTTTAAGTCTGCTACTCTTGGTGTCCATCATTCTATTTCTTTGTCTCTCCATTCATCTATAATATTTATTCGTCTATTACCTATGATACTTTTTTATGAGGGGTAGCTATACATGCCTTTGTTGAAAATCCGTTTCTCCAAAAGCTAATTTGATAAATGGGATTGATTTAACTTGAAATGGACATGTTAGTACACAATGATTATCAATGATATGATTATATAACTAGTATTGACTGTGTATTTATTTTTTCTTTTTATATTTTTCAGTTACTTGGTTTTTGTTTAAGTGTTTGTGAAGGTATAGACCCAAATCCAGAAAACTTTGTATCTGCGGGCATATTACACACCCGTAATGAACAAGTAGGAGTTCTTGTTAGATTAGAACCCAGTAAACAAGCACAGGTAATAAATTGTCATATAGAACTTTTAGATTTGAAAAACTTTTTATTGTGGTTGTAAGTTCCCTTTAAATGAGCCCTGTCTCGTACTCGTGAAGAAGAATGCAAATCTTATAGGCAATGGATTATCATATACATGTAAAACTTCAAATCTGGGTAACTAATAATGTCCCGTTTAAATGAGCCCTGTCCCTTGCATATAAAGAAGAAAGCAAATCTTATAGGTAATGGATTATGATATAGGACTTCAAATCTGGGAAATTTTTTAATGTGGTTTTATGTATCCTTTAAATGAGCACTGTCTCGTACTGGTGAAGAAGAAAGCAAATCTTATAGGTAGTGGATTATAATATGGAACTTCAAATCTTGAAAACTTTTTTATTGTGATCCAAGTATTGAATCTTTCTTGCCTTATGTGAGCTCTTCCCCTGTGTACCCCCCCCTTTAAGTGTACCCTGCCCCATACATGTAAAGAACAATTAAGAATCCTAGTTGGGCTAATCCCAAATAAAAGTGTGGGTCATGGACTTTTAATATCTGTGTTATGTATTATTAGAGGTTCATGTCAAAACTTCTCATTATATATTTTTACAAAAAATAATAAAAATTAATTAATTAGTATCTTTGTATGTTATAAAAGATGTTTGAAGCCTTGATAATTTATTATTCTCACAGATATTCCCTAAAACATTGCTGTATACTGTATCAGAGTTTTTCCCTTGTCTAAACTTTTTCATTTCATTTCTATTGTAGATGTATCGCCTAACAATAAGGGCTAGTAAAGATCCAGTTGCCAAGATTTTGTGTGATTTACTCTCCAGTCAGTTTTGAAATGTTGACTCTGTATTTGTGTTACATTATTATGAAAGCATATGTGATATGTTAGAAACTGTTTGCCATAATATTACACACGAGTTTAAAAACCATATTATCCCCCCTTTATAACTCAAATGGTATGGTTGCTCTCTGTTGATATGGAATAAACCATTATTCATTTAAGGGATTTATATCAAGTCAGTCTTGTCAATTGACCAACTTCACTGTGGAAGCTAGTGGAAGGATGTAGTATTCCATTGTCTAAAACTTTTGATGATGATAAAAGATGCACATCCTTAAAGAAACAGTTAGTTTATCATTGTCCAATTAGATTTGATAATCAAAATCATTTGAGAGAGTCTAAAACTTTTGATGATGATAAAAGATGCACATCCATAAAGAAACAGTTAGTTTATCATTGTCCAATTAGATTTGATAATCAAAATCATTTGAGAGAGAGTTTGTGATTCGTTGTACATTTCCTAATCAGATTCATTGTTCAAAAAGTGAGACTTATTTCTTGAGACACAGATAATGGTAAGTCCAGATTCAGCCAATCAGAATTGGTTTAACATGCAATGTTTTTGAGAAACAAAAAGCATTGTTCCATCAGGTTTTATTTAAATTCCATTATTGTTTTAAAAAGATCCATTTTTATTCAAAGAAAACTAATTTTCTTGAATAATCATTGTAAAACATGTATGTGACCTTTCTGTCAGGTATCAGTCTGAGACTAAGTCCCTGTCCTAGTGATGTTGGTCATTTGTAAGTATGAGCTAGATCAAGATATAGAACATTATATTTACAATTTTATTATGGTGAATCAGGCATAGTTAAGAGACTTCATGTTAGAACTATCATTTTTTAACCGTGTAATATTTGATTGATGTACAGGAGATTGTAAGTGTAATTTTCAAGAGGTACGATAGTTAAATGTCATGTATATAATAGAAATCAGATGTTAGACTACAAGTTATCCATGGAAACTCCATCATAATGGTATGGTGTATTTATAGAAACATTCCAACTGGTAGCCATATTGTCTCTATGGTTACAACAATAAGTTAACATTTTCATTTTTATACATTTTTTTATTTACCAAAGATGACAACATTGTTGGCATTTTATCACATTTGGTAGATGTTTTAGATGAGTTACTGTAAATGATACTGAAATTTTGAAATCCAAAGTGCTACACAGTCTGAATTATTTAAAATATCCAATCACTTTGTATTCCTAGTTCTCATCTCATTTTATTTAACACACGGGGAAGTATTAAATGTTCATTTTTTTAAAAATTGATATAATCTGGATAGATGCACTAGAAAATAATACATATCAACAATTATCTACTGCAGTTTATTTTACACATTGTGGGCATTTATTTACAGTTTTGTTAAATGAAGTTTTGTGCTAAACAAAATATAGGACCATTACCTCTGTGAATTTTTTTTTTTTTTTTTTTTTTTTTACTACAGACATTCATTCATAAAGATAAATAAGCATTGAAATGAAATTAAAAAAGGCTTACAAGTAATTATCCAGGTGGAATTATAGGGGTAAAATGTTTGCAAACTATCTTAAAGAACATCTCCTTACAAATATTACTACCCTGTACTGTATTTTAAAAGGCTGGCTGGTTTTTCGTCAGTTTGTATTGTTATTTATATGTGTATGTAGAGTTGTGCATTATTTATTGGTTTTGTCAGAGTGATTTTGATTGGACATTTCTGCACTGAGGAATGTGTCATAGGCACATAACTGTATCGAGATTGATGATAATGAATATACATCTAGTTATTGGTGTATGTATACACTTATGTATTTATATGTGTGTATCTTTAAATACTCAGTTTTGTCGATGAAACTCTTTTCAAAAGACAAAACACAAATATTTTATGCAGAAAAATGAAGAAGTAATAGTAAAGTATTTTTAAGTTGAAGCAAGATACATAGTTGTTTTTCTTCTTGTTGATGAACAAACTGACAAATACAGATAGAATTAAAAATTTTTAAAAATTGCCTTTTTTTATCCCAAATAAATACATATTAACAAAGTTCATCCCTTCTCAGTTGTCATGGAATTAGGTTCTTTTTTAATAGGAAGAAAATCTGGCTAGAACAAGTAGTAAATTTCTAAAAGTGCTGCTTTCTCTTTTTTGGCTCTACGGGACCTATAGGTCCTGAGAGCCTTATGCTGTGAGTAGCAAAATTTTAAGCGATATTTTGTGAGTTCAAGATCTCCAGAAAGATACAAGATTGCAAAATGTGCATTCGGATGCACTCATAATAGCTGAATTTGTGCATCGTGATGTGTAAAGCACCTCACATCCCTAAACATTTAGAAATTTTCGGAATATTTGTTTCCCACTATATTGTCTACAGTATGATGTAAACAGCTTTGACCCAGATACAATATTGATGACACTTTTGTTGCGGCGTAGCAAACAAGTGTAACAAACACAACGCGACGGATAATCTAACAAAATTTTTAAATAACGTTAAGAAGTAATTTTGTTGGCTGTTTATAAAATAGATGCATTTATGTATTATTTAGATACGGACACTAAATTCTAAAATTCTATTTTCAAAGATTTGCTGCACAATGTTACTATACTAGGATCGGCTACACTTTTTAACCACTCCAGTTTATAGCCACTGACACGCTTCAAACAGGCAGCTGGTAGTCTATAACTTCCATAACTTCTATGCCTATAACCACCTCCTGAATCAAAATCTGAAAATATTTCAACGTCTCCCCGGAGAGCCATGTGGGCATTGCCCTCTTGTTAGTACTTATTGTAAAGACAGTCAGTTATGAATACAATGTTTGCTTGATAAATTGTTTAGTTGTTTTATTGTAATGTTTGGCAATAAAAATGCAAGTGCTAATAATAAACTTCATGCATATATAAATTTGTAGATGTTTGATATTTATGATAATGTAACTGTTTTCTGTATGATGAAAATGTAAATACCCCTATCTGTGGAAAATGTTTCTAGATGTGTCAACTAGGCCTTGTAGCATTTCTGCTTGTTGTGTTAATTAGGCCCTATAGCACAGCTGCTAGATGCCCCATCTAGGCCTTGTAGAACACCTGCTTGATGTGTCCCCTGTAGCACACTTGCTAAATGCTCCATCTAGGCCTTGTAGCACACCTGCTTGATGTGTCAACAGGGCCCTATAGCACACCTGCTGGATGCTCCATCTAGGCATTGTAGCACATCTGCTTGATGTGCTACCTTGGCCTTGTAGCACACCTGCCAAATGCTCCATCTAGGCATTGTAGCACACCTGCTTGATGTGCTACCTGGGCCTTGTAGCAAACCTGCAAGAGGCACTATCAACTGCAATGTATTCATAATGGATTGCTGTAAATATTCCTCATAATTAAATCCATTCATTGTTCTGCTGCTTTTAGAATTAGCTTGTAAATATGTAATTATTGGTTAAATAGAATATAGAAAATATTTGATAATTTTTGTCTGGTTGTTAGCATTGTTGCTGGTGAGAGATTGTTGTTATGGTTACGCAGTTGTTTTTATATAATAAATAAAGCTAGTTGTGAAATTGACATTAAGATTTTGAAATCGATAGCCTGATTGTAGAATCCCTTTCTTAAATTCTTAACTCTACCTTCTGTAAAATCAAGAATTCAAATTGATTTTAGAAAAGGACCTTCTTGAATGGTGTTATTAAATATACATGTATGTGACTGTTATTATTTTCTTTCATTTCTTTAAGTAAGTATAATATATACATTTTTTTATATTTTGGGGCTTAGCTTATAGCTGTGATTTCTTTTTGACTTGTATTACAACATATAGATATATATATATATATATGTATCTTTATATATTTGAAATGTTAAAGTTTTTCTGTGAATTATTTTTATCATTCATTATATCAGTTTATTTTACTAAAGTCATTTCTACGATTATTTTGATATTGAAATGTTACCTGGTGCAAAATTAATTATTCTGTCTTTAAATACATGTATATTGCACATTTATCAGTCCTTTCATTTGATTCCTTGGCCTGGTATTAAATGTTCTAGCTTAGTATATTACACCTAATTATTATGTCAATATACCAAAATTTTGAAGTACAAACATCTGTTCAATGCTGATTACAGCCATATTCTATCATCATCTGTGTTGTTATAAGGACATACAGTTTTAATGGACTTGCTTAACCTACAAGTTTCATATTTCTATGTCAAATTAAAGGACATATGCATGTATCAATGGACATATCTTAGGCGGGATCCGTTTAGCTGCCCTACTTTAGACCTCTTGTTAAAGCAGTCTTAACATTCAACACTAAATATTTCATAACATGTACATGAAGATGAACTTAATTTACTTCACTGCTGATCTAAGGGGAGATAATCTGCATTTAGCGCTAAATAATGAAAAATAATGCTCACTGATTTAAAATGTAATGGTTTTCAACCTTTAATTTTAAAAATTAAAATAATTCAAACATCTGATTGCATTTGTATCTTTAAAGGTTGTACCAAAGTGGTTACTTGTTTCAGCAAATTGATGTTTGTTTCATTTACATTTAAATTTTCATAATCATATCCACTTCCCCTAATTTTATGAAGTATGGTAGAATTTTTAAAATTTTCATTATTATATCCCCCTCCCCAAATTATAAGGAATTGTGGTAGAATTTGAAATTTTGAGATTTTAGTATTGTAAATAATATAGAGACATTGTCGTACTATTTGCAAGCAGAATAACTAAATGAAGTATTATACATGTAAGTGTATGTAGAATAATGGAAAGATTAACCAGATAGTATTGTCTTTACAAGCAAGGGAAATGGACAAAAAGCATGTTAGAAACACAAAAAAATTAATACAGTGCAATAAATTAATGTGTTAAATAGAACCTGTATCTCATAGAAGTTAAATAAAGGAATATATATACATGTGTATATTAATACCAAATGGATATATAGGTATATTTATGACAATAAATATATAAATATGACAGAAATAATAACGTGTATATACATTACCTGATGGTTAATACTGATACAATGTTTCGGGATTTGGAGCTTGTATATAAATATATATATTATACTTAGTATTGTCTATAGGAATGGTATATTAATTATTATAATTGTAACTATATATAAATGACATTAAAATAACAGTGTTTATTTGAAGCAGCATGTTATATTGATGTGGAGTAGGCCACCATTTTCAGATCATGAGTGCTATAAATAGAATCCCTCTTTTTATTTGTATGTATGTATGTTGAACATTAAATCTAATGGTAAACACATCAATCATAATAAAATGGTAATATTATTATTTCATTCTTGACTTGTGTTTATTTTATATCAAAGTACTGAAGATGCTGAAAGCATACCTATTGTGAAGACAAACCATAATGGGAAATACAACCAATTAAATCTTGAATATAAATGTCTTAAACATTGCATGGTCTTTTTAAAGGACATATTAGAGGCTTGTGACTAAGTGGATCATTTTTAAGACCAATGGATCACAGCATCACTTACCACAAAGTTTTTATTCTCACTTGAGTCGGTGAGAAAGTTTGTTAGCACATTTGCTGAAGATTAATAGTTTTCCAGGTATCCTTGTTTTATCCATGATTCAAGAACTTAAATCCTTGATGCAGTTGAGATAATCTTGACTGGTAGATAAAACAATTCAAACAAATATATGATTTAGAACATAGCCCTCCATCACTCCTATCTATCCTGCATGTCAGACAGAGCCTTTCACTAGCATGCTTAGTCAATCAAAAGATTTTTACCATAACATAACTATTTTGTGCCAGTGGTACAGGTAAACTATTTTGCAGTCTATACAGGCAAAATGAAAATTGACATTGTATCTGGATTGACACACGAGGTTTTGTTAACCTGATTTCGAAATGTTCTGTGTATCCTTGAATAACAATAATTATCCCCCTCTCCAACAAAGATGACAGGGGATATAGAAGTGGGTTCCATTTGGTTAATTTTTAGGTCACCTGACCGAAAGGTCATGTGAGCTTGTGGCAGGCCAAGGTATGTGTGCATGCGTGCATCTTAAAGGGTACCTGTAACCAAAATTTTTTTTATCACAATTGTTTAATATATAATAAAAATTCGAAATCAGCACATGACAGTGGCACCGGGTAAAAATCAATACATAAAAACTAATCGCCTATGTTCCTTTGTGCAATGTTTATTGACAGTTGAAATATATGACTGTGATGTAGAAAACTTTTATGTAGTCTGGCAGCACCACATTTCCTCGATAATTGGAAAATGTTCACGCAATTAAAGTTTGTAACATAGTTCTTTTCAACTGTCTGATGGTTAATTAATGCTGGGATAATAAAAAAGAAAAAAAAAACACAAGGTATTCCATCTCAAATTATTTTACACGAAATATATTATAATTGTTTAAAATGAAATGACATGGATTTTAGAAACAGACCACATTTAAAAAAAAACGAGATGATAATAATAATAATAATAATAATAATAATTTTATGAATTTGTATATATAGAATAAAGAATTTAAGAATATCACAGCTAAATGTATGCCCAAGGAAAAGTGAAAACTAAAATCTAATAAAATCAAATGCTGTAAGTAGATCAATAAACATGTTTTAAATAGACTATTATGGTCGTCAATTTTTAATTTTTGATTTTGCCTGAAAGTTGTATTTTATAATAATAATAATAATAATAATAATTATTATTATTATTACTGACATGAAAACTAAAAAAGAATTCCTTTTCTTACTTTTTAAATATACAAATGAAATATCCATTTTTTTTTCCGGAGTGAAATCATACTGTTTATGACAAATAAAGTTTACCAAATAAAATTATTTTACTTTACTTGAACTGTAAATATATTATTTTGTATGTTACTGGTCGTAAGATAACTTTATCAACCTGCAAATCAATTTTGCAAATTATAAGTGACATCCTGTTAATTACAGGTGTGGGTCTGAATCTAAGGAATGTGTCTAATAAACAAAAGGATTAATAATAATCTTAATTATCGGTACATGTCAAAAGAATGTTAATTCCACTTCGTTAAATAGTTTTCCCGTAAAATAATCATAGAAAGTTAAACTTCTAGTTCGTATTTGACTTATTTTAGTAGTTGGTAAATAATATTCTGTGAAGGTATGTTACTGCTATGACGTCACAACACGGGAGCCTCGATATCAACCTTTTTTATTTGGATTTGTAGAGATGTATTAGAAAATCGCCGATATCTACCTTATTATGGAATAGAATTTTATAGTCATATTTAAGTACGACCATTAAAATATGTCAAAACTGAAAATCGTTACAGGTACCCTTTAACACTTATTTTCGACTTCTCCTCCAAAACTGCTGGACAGATTTCAATGATACTTAGTGAGAAGCATATATGGGCCAGTGCAATTCAGATTTGTTTATGGCATTGCCATGGCTACCAAAACTAGGTCAAGGTGACATAGGGGTTCAAAAAATCTTTAAAAAAATCTTCTCCGTAACTGATGATGGCAGAAAAAAAATCTGATGTGATATTGGCTTTTCTAGGGTCTTAAGCCTATAGTTTGTTTATTTCGTGAAATTTAGTCGAAAAATGGGCGACACGTTTTTGTGTTTAAAGAAATTTCATAAAATTGTTATAACTTGATTATCTGAACAGATAATGACATGGAGTTTTAAGTTTTGACTTTTTCTTGAAATGACCTTTAAAATAGTCAAGGTCACAAATCAAGGTCATGACATAATTTTTGATATATGCAGTTTTAGGCAATTTTCTTGCAAATATTAAGAGATATATGAATTTAAGTCTATTTCTGAGGGCCTTAGTGGCTGATTGGTCTAAAGCATATGTTTACAGAACACAGTGCCTCTCACCACTCAGGTTTGAATCCCGCTGGGGTAGATCCTAGTGTGTGAAAACTTGCCAGTTCACTTGCAAAAGGACGGTGGTTTTCTCCAAGCACTCTGGTTTCCTCCATCATTCCTAAACTGACCACTGGTAAGTGAAAGAATCCAAAACATGTAAAACACCAATAATCCAATCCAATCTATTTCCCAATTCATAGGCGAGTAAAACAGTGTGAAATAAGCTGGATATTTTATCATTTACAAATGAAAACACAAACCAAATCAATAGAATGTTTGATAACAGCAATGTTTTATTTTTTTTCTGTACATAATCTAGCATCACATCATCAAAATCATTCTTAATTCTTCAATACTAAATGATGATCAATGTAATGTGTTGTAAGAACTTTAAAAGGTACTTATTTATAAATGGGAAAAATTTGCCAAGATACAACATTGGATATGTCATGTGAAACTGTTGATGTCAGTGACTTACACTTTCTATAGTGAATAGGGTTTGTCAGTGTAATACATGATCAAGAACTCAGTAAAATGAATGCACAGAATTATATGGAAAAACTTTTTTGGCAAAAATTCCCAAAATAACCCACTTTACAGGAAAAAATCAACTTGTGCTTCCTTTTATCCAATGGAAATATCTATTATGCATGTTCAGGGTTATTATCATGTGAACCACTGGTGCACACAATTGATCACCATGACAAGAACATGACAAGAATATTTTACCAAGAAAGACAAATAAATATTATCAAACACTGATAAACTTTTAGATAAAAACATAATGACAATCAATAAATTAACAGTCCCATCGTTGGCCACAATCTATGAATCTTGATTTCCTTGCATATTTCAATTTACTCTCCAATTCTTTTGATATCAGTATGTCTTTTTTTTTTTTTTTTTTTTTTCATAAAAAATTGAAACAGAGATCTTGAACACATTACATTCAAAATATTGAATCATGGCAATTTTTTCTTGTTTACAAAGTGATGTAGGGTGGTGAAGCTTCAAAATCATGCAGTCAAAAAAAAAACTTTCCACAGCAGAATTGAATTATATTTAATCTCAGCACAGTCAATATTGGTTTGATAAAATATTCCCGAAATCCCCCCCCCCCCAAAATTCCCCCTTTTCCTCGCCAACCTTACCATATACATGTATATTGTAGTTACCATTTCGGAAACAACAAAATTTTATGACATACTCTAATTGTCTAAATGAATTATATATTTTATTTACATAAACTGTTAAATAAATAAATATCATAGATTAATCCAATATAGTAATTGTAACCTGTTGAGGAAAGTGAAATTTTAATAATTTTTTATTTAGAATATCAAGGCATTGCTATAGACAAAAGATTGTCTTGTCTGAAAAAACATTGTGGCCACCTATACAAGTACATCAAGATTCTGAATGTTAGCTGTTGTAAACAAGAATTTTTTACAAAGCAATTTTTCATGATATTCCTGATGCACATATTAATCAAGAAATTATGTGAAAATATAGTTTTATATGGTAATAAACTTTATTCCATAATTTCTTGGCTTATGTTAATGGACAAACAAACGTGTCACAAAATTAAGGTTTTTTATATAGCAAAGATCTGTTAGTCATCTCCTGTCTAGTAATTACCAGTTCTCAAGTAAAGAAACAAAGAACATATATCTCTTTTTTAAATAATTTTTTTTTCAACTTGACAAGGAATTTATAAGGTTTGTAATTATGTGAGTTAATATATGACAGTTAACCAAAACATTGTCTGAAAAGGTCATAACCTGATAAATATTCTCATAGTTGTCTTAATCATTCCATAAAAAAACTTAAATGAAATAAAGGCTTTTTTAAAAAATTATTTTAGTTAATTTCTTTAATAAAATTACTTTTATTCAATTAAACCATATTTATCTTATTAATTTTACGCATGACTTTGTTTGGTGGTAACATCTTATCTCATAATAAACTCATAAGCATATTAAATTACAAAAAGATGAAATATTCCACTCGCAGAAAATGGTCAAATTTAAAACGAAAAATATCTTGATTCTTCTTTCATTTTTATCATAAAATTTCCAATGTTCTGCTTTAAACAATAATGTTCTCCAGATAAAAATTTCTAGGTATTCACTTCATCATGAAATGGAATATTCCATATTTGTGAAAGGGTAGGCAAGTTATTTGTAATTATAATTCAACTTTTTACAAGAGAAATCTTCAAAATAATTTAAATATGAAATAAACCAGTTAGTAACTGATGGCCATTAATAGCATATTAACCAAATTCATTTTTAATGTCTAAAATCGTTTTTCAAATTGAACAAATTTTTACCAGGTTAAAATTTCAGATGATTATAATTGATAAATGCTCAATTCTTTACCAATCAACATATTTAAACTGATACAAAAGGTTTTAGTTTATTTAATATTTTTATTATAGAAAATTTCTCATTTTTTCTAAGGAAGGAAGTTTTGAGTTTCCTTTTTTACAAAGAGTAAGGAAGAAGTCAAGGTAACTCAGAACTACCTATAATACATTGTATATACTAGTATTTATATCTTGGTACAAGTAGTTGTTCAATAGCCAAATCTTCAGGTGGCAAAATAAATAAAACAATACTGGATCATAATCAAATGCAGGTTAAATATGCAGAGTTTTCATGATTCATTGCCTTTAACTTCCACTGAAAAATGTCACTTTCTTTCTAAATACATGTACATGCAAATAAAATTCTTAAAGGTATGATTTTTGGTGGATTTTCCAACATCAAAAGAAAATTCCACATTCCATTTAATATGATTTGTACATAAATGAACTTTTGACTAAAACCCAGAAAACATGCTTCTATTAACAAAGCATGTATCAGTAAGAAACCCTGAAAATTTGGCTTAGCAAAAATCTGAAATTGTATATATAAATCTAAATGAAAAATGATCTAGTTGTAATTTTTTACAAATACATACATTTCTTAAAATTATGCCACATATTTCTTTAAGTTTATCATTATATGGTTGAAATGACTAGGTTTACAACAAATTATATAATTTGTCTTGGCAACTCTAACTGTTGCCATAGTGATAAAAGCATTGTCACTGAATATTTTTTTCATAGCTAACAAAAATATTATAAAAAAATTTCAACCATCCTCAAAGACTCAAAGGTTGTACAAGTGTGTGGGGTTATTAAAATTGTATAGTGAATTATGCAATATATTTCCTGTACAATCTAGGAATGATTTGAGAAACTATGAAAATTGTAGCCATCATAAAAAATAAATATACTTATTACTGAGCATGATTCTCTCTCCAAATAAAAGTTAATCTTCACAGCATTTTTTTTTACAGTTCAATAAAATTGCACAAATGATAACTCTGATTTTTTGAAAATAATTAATCAATACAGCAATATAATAAACAGAAGAAAAAAAAGAAAGAAAAAATAAACAATCGATATTTTTGTATAAAAAATTATTGTTACCACAATATTTATTGTAGAACTTTCATACAAAGGTTTAGTAACATGTCCTATAAGAAACATTAAACTCTTATGTAAATAAAAACAGTGTCAGTGTGTGCATTACGAAATATGAGCGACGTAAAATAGACGAACACATCAAACTGCAAAAATCCGGTCTACTATATGCCTATTTGTATTGCATTCTATTCAGTAACTAGTGAAACTGCAATCGTTATATTGGTATTGTCTGACGGCAGACATACACGTGATCTAGACAGAAATAGACAATAACAATTATTTAACATTGGAATGCTATACATCTTAAATCAGAGGACAAATGTTAACAAGAGTTTTTAACTCAAACACAAAACAACAATGATATTACATTTCAATTATTAACACTTGGTGTTTCTTTTCGTAATCATGATACCGAAAATCTGGTAATACAAAAAGAGATAGATACCAGGGAATAGGTACCAAGGACCAAATCATTAAGTCCTATATAGGTAAGAAACCCCAAGGTTCTGTCCTTTATAAACAATGGTGGAAGTAGCAGGTGGTGTTGAGGCAGTCAGTTCCTAAAAATGGAAGAAACCTGGAGTATCCAGTTAAGAAAAGTCATCCATCTTTGTCAAACAAACTGACATTTTCTCACACTAGGATCATTCCCGAGTTGGAATTCAAACCTAGGCATTAGGAGGTAATATGGATTCAAAGCCAATTGCTTTAAACCACTTGGCCACCAGAGGTTGCCCCTTATAAACAGGTGCCCTTACCTGAAGTCTTTAGCAAAAAACTCCAGGAAAAATACTGTCTGATGACTGCATTGCACTACAGAAAAATTTCTGACTTACAGTATGTATAAGGCAGCATGGATACTACCTACAAGCTGCTTTATCCTAAAGATTTAGGCATTAGTAATAAACCACCTTGATCCTGCTGTGAGGCAGCATGGACACCACCAGCCATAAATAACTCTATCCTGAAGACAAAGGCATTAGTATTAAACCACCTTGATCCTATTTGCAAGGCAGCATGGATACCACTCATGAACTGATTTATCCTAAAGATTTAGGCTTTAGTAATAAACCATCTTGATCCTACTTGCAAGGCAGCAAGGATACCACCCATAAACTACTTTATCCGAACGATTTAGGCAATAGCATAACATCACCTAATCTTGCTGTGGGGCAGTATGGATATTACCCATAAACAGCTTTATCCTAAACAAGCATTTTCAGTATAAGAAAATACCAATCGTTTTTGGACGGACAGATACTACACATATGCTGTGTTTTTTATGATAAAATTTTCACATTCATGACAACAGATAAAAATATTTTTAATACAATCTTTTAGATAATTTATGCTGTGGCAAAAATTATTTGCAGAAATATCAATTTTTTTTGTGGCTTTATTCAAGAAATGAATGGTTTTTTTTTTTATTCTAAATTCATTTATGACAGTATACTTTTCAAAAAAAAAATCTTAATGTTTTACAATGATTTATTAATTTCATTTACAAGAACAACTTTATACAATAACAAGAAATTGTTATATGTTGTATATACACAAGGGACAAACAGTGTATGTATATGAACTGATAGAATATTCTGCAAAATGAACACACAAACATGTGAAAAGATATTGATTTGCTTAATTAAATATTAAGAAAATATTTAACTTATGAAACAAATGAAAAATGTTAAAAATGAAAGTTAAAATTATTTCATTAACCCTTTATACATATATGTTCTAAATGTTAAACTGTATGTTCCATTTCCAATAATTGATGTTAAAAGGGATGTTCCATTTCCAACAATTGATGTTAAACAGGATGTTCCATTTCCAACAACTGACGTTAAACAGGATGTTCCATTTCCAACAAATGACATTAAACAGGATGTTCCATTTCCAACAAATGACAAAACAGGATGTTCCATTTCCAACAATTGATGTTCAATTTCAACCATTTTGTATAAAGGATATTCCATTTCTAACATTTAGGGTTAAATGGGATGTTCCATTTTCTTGCACTTTTACTTTGAATAAGATGTTCCATTTTTAACATCTGAGGTAAAACAGAATGTTCCATTTTTATAATTTTGGGATGGAACAGGTATTGTATTCATATTTTCATCAAACACAAATTGATTTCCAACAACGAAAGAAGAAGCACTTGCAAACACTGGAAAATTGATGCTATCTTAAAAAATAAATTATGATTAATGAGATAATGAAATGAAAGCTATCAAACTTCTTGGGGGTGAAAGCTTGTCCATCGAAGCCACTGCCTTAGGAAGTGTTGGGGTGTGATGATAAGCACTAGGTGTGTCCTTTTCTCTTATATAGTCATTTATGGTAATGATGTATGTTTGTAACTATGGTAACAGTCTTATCATTGGCCACCAAAGTTGAAATTCGTTGGAACTTGTAAGCTTGTAAAAGCATAGCCACCTCCTTCTTCTATTTTTTTGGATTCTACAAAGTAAAGGAAAGAAATCAGTGTAAATTTCAGATTCAAGTAATTAGTTTGTTTGTTTTTTTTTTGTTTTTTGTTTGTTTTTTTTTTTTTGTTTCATATTCAAATGGAGAAAAAACCGGTATACAAAGACCATCATGAGACTTAAAGAATAGACTTTATAAATCTTTTTACAGATGTTATTTCTGGTTGAAATACAAAGCATAGGAACCATAAAATAATGGTCTTCAATTGCAGGTGGTCTTTAAGTAGATTTGGTCACTATAGCAGGTTTATTAACAATACATGTATTACGCTAGTTATAGCTTCAGAGATATCACACTTCAATACAAAACAAAAAGTCCGTTAAAAGCTGTCTCGAGTACAACAAAGCTTAACAGCACGTCTAGTACATTAAAATCTTTAACAAAAACTTAACATAGGTTAACAACAATGAAATAAGTTTGAAAATTTTAATAGTGCTTTACTTTTAACCTGCATCGTAAATATATATTTCAATTACTATACCTGCTGCGGCACGTCTTTGCTCTGCTAATTTAAATACTTCATCTATTTCTTTTTTTTGTTCTTCTGTAAGCTGACCTGTTACTGCCGAATACCAAGCTGGATCATTCTGTTGTATTGCTGTAATAAGTTCAAGGGTCAAAAGTTAAATAAACAAGAGGGCCCTGGATGCTCACCTAAAATGATGTACACTCAGCTTGATTTTGGCAAACTGGAGCTTCTATTTTTAAAGGGGATTTTTCCTATAATTCTAACTAATGACCTACTTATTGACACAAAATGACCCATATACGAACTTGAGCTAGCTTTTGTCAAGAGCATCATTCTGAGACAGTTTGATAAGATTGGTCTAAAATGGATTCCCTCATATGTGTTAACAAGGTTTTTATATAATTCGACCTAGTGACCTACTTATTGACCCAACATGGCCCATATACAAACCTGAGCTAGCTCTTGTCAGGAGGATCATTCTGACCAAGTTTGATGAAGATTAGTCTAAAATTGAGCCCTCAGATGTGTAAACAAGGTTTTTGCTATAATTTGACCTAGTGTGACCTTCTTATTGACTCAAGCTAGCTTTTGTCAAGAGGATCATTCTGGCCAAGTTTGATGAAGACTGAACCAAAATTGGGGCCTTAGGAGTGTTCACATGGTTTTTCTATTATTTGACCTAGTGTGATCTACTTATTGACCCAACATGGCCCATATAAGAACTTGAGCTAGCTTTTGTCAAGAGGATCATTCTGATCAAGTTTGATGAAGACTGGACTAAAACTGGGGCCTCAGGAGTGTTAACAATGTTTTTCTACAATTTGATCCATATAAGAACTCGAACTAGCTTTTGTCAAGAGGATCATTCTGAGCAAGTTTGATGAAGATTGGACTAAAATTGGGGCCTCAGGAGTGTTAACAGGTTTTTTCTACAATTTGACCTAGTGACCTACTTACTGACCTAACATGGCCCATATACATTCTTGAGCTAGCTTTTGTCAAGAGGATCATTCTGAGCAAGTTTGATTAAGATTGGTCTAAAATTGAGCCCTCAGGAGTGTTCACGTGGTTTTTTCTATTATTTGACCGAGTGTGACCTACTTATTGACCCAACATGACCCATATAAGATGACCCATATAAGAACTTGAGCTAGCTTTTGTAAAGAGGATCATTCTGAGAAAGTATGATGAAGATTTGACTAAAATTGGGGCCCCAGGAGTGTTAACAATGTTTTTCTACTATTTGAAATAGTAACCTACTTATTGACCCAACATGGCCCATATAAGAACTTGAGCTAGCTTTTGTCAAGAAGATCATTCTGAGCCAGTTTAATTAAGATTGCATTCAAATTGTGGCCCCAGGAGTGTTAACAATCAAAAGTTGACTCACGATGGACAATGACCCATCACAATAGCTCACTTGAGCACTTTTGTGCTCAGGTGAGCTAAAAATCAAAAGGCCAAATGGTAAGAAAACTAGATTCCCAAGTATTAAAACATTAGGCAGTGTGTGTGGATTCCTCACACAAAGCCTTTATACATTTATATCAATATGGTATACGAATCATACAATATACATGTACTTACAAGTACCTAAAATGTTATATTTCAAACATGTTGCAGATTTCTGCCTTAACTTGTACTTACAAGTACCTAAAATGTTATATTTCAAACATGTTGCAGATTTATGCCTTAACTATATCAATGGGAGTAAAATCAAGATTTATATTCTGCCTAAATTTTATCAATTTTAAAAATATTCGAGAATAAAATTATTTACTACTTCTCCAACATGAAATAATTTACACAAAAGATTAATTTGTAGGTAGGAACAAATGACCAAGCATTTAGTATCAGTCAGTCACAACAAAATTTAGCGTGTCATGACTTTTAGCTAAACTTAGGCACCACAGTATGAAAATAATATTTGATTTCTCATTGATTTGGTCTAACCAGATGAAATATGAAGTATTAAGGAGGGAAAGTCATTCCCATTCAAGGGAGAGATTTTGTGACCAGGCCACTTCACACAACAAAAACCTGAAGAAGAAGAAGAAGAAGAAGAAAAAAAAAAAAAAAAAAAAAGGATGGACCTGGCTGAAACAAGGAAAAAGGATGAACCTGGCTGAAACCAGGAAAAAAGGATGGACCTGGCTTGTGATAAGTCAAACTTGCACTTACTTTGTAAAACGTTTTTAAATACTAAATATTCATCTACAGGAGAATTATCTTCATCAAGTGGTGTTTGATAACTTTCTAGGGCCGTTTCTTCAGCTCCATCATCAGTAAAGTCATCACTGTCTTCATCATCATTATTAATCTGAAACATTCATAATAAAATCTTTATAAAATAAATATCATTATAATGCTAACTAGTGTTAAGATTTTTCTACTGATAAATAAGAAAAATTATCAGGTCACAAATAAAATGTAGCAATAAAATTGATGTTGTGAAATAATACAACATTCAGTCAACCAACTTACCAACAATAAAACATTTCGGTAATTTGGAAATTTAACAAACAAACAAACGAAAAAAAAAAAAAAAAAAAACCAAAAAAAGAAAAAAAAACCATACATGTTTGTGTCATTCATACCAAGCAAATGAATATCTCTTGGAATATAAAATTGTTTGGTTTTGTACATGTAGAACTGAAGTCACACTAATATGATTAAAATTAACCTTTATCTTATCAACATGCAAGTAATGTTAATATTTCAAAATCATTAAAATTTGTGGCAGTTAATTTTTTCTTGGAAACCAAGGTATATGTACATACATGTATACTACAGGCATCTAGATAACAATACAAAATTGCACATACATGTACATGTACGAAAACATCAGTATTATTGCAGTAACTCAAAATATATGGTCAGCTATAAAGATTTCAGGGTGGTTATCATAGACTTACAGATTTTTCTAATTTTTCTAAATACTGTTGACCATCTTCATCTACCTCATCTTCATCACTTGCTAGTTCTGAAATGAAACAAAAAATTGTCTTGACTTACATTACTAAGCATGTAAAATATCTAATCCACCTGGCCATCATTTTAAAATAATAAGATTTTCCATAACTTAAATTCAGCAAATTTTGGCACATTCTTTTTGAATTACAAATAAAGATTTTTGTTAAAACTAAATACAGAAGATACAATCTTAAAAGTGATCTTCTACTAAATCTTCAGAATGACATGTTAAACTACTAAATCTTCAAAATGACATGTTAAACTCCTAAATCTTCAAAATGACATGTTAAACTCCTAAATCTTCAAAATGACATGTTAAACTACTAAATCTTCAAAATGACATGTTAAACTCCTAAATCTTCAAAATAACATGTTAAACTACTAAATCTTCAAAATGACATGTTAAACTACTGAATATCTAAACAAATGACATATTAAACTACTAAATCTTCAAAATGACATGTTAAACTACTGAATCTTCAAAATGACATGTTAAACTACTGAATCTTCAAAATGACATGTTAAACTACTGAATATCTAAACAAATAACCAAATTGTAATATTTTGAATTTATCAAATTTAAATTGGGGAAAATTGTAGTGAAACCAGGTGTTTAGTCAAAATGACTTCAGAACTGCTAGAAAAAATCAATTAATCTGTAATTATCTCAATATTTCTGAAATGGTTACCTACACTGACAGACAGAAAAATAAACACAAGGGGACAACATAACAGTAGGAGCAGAGTTATGGTGTTCAACTCTCGGAGTCAAGATGCTTCCTTTAGAGGTCAGTTCCGGACACTCCTGTTTCATCTCCCATACCAGTCTTAATGTAAGTGAAAGAATCTCGACAGTAGAGTTAAACACCACTGTAACTTCATTCTCCACTGCTTTTGATTATGATTAACAGATTTGATC
The DNA here is from genome assembly GCA_029721355.1 of Tegillarca granosa. Classification (NCBI taxonomy): domain Eukaryota; kingdom Metazoa; phylum Mollusca; class Bivalvia; order Arcoida; family Arcidae; genus Tegillarca; species Tegillarca granosa. The sequence goes on from CM056601.1 coordinate 20,863,422, forward strand.
ATCGTAGTTTACCATTGCCATCCTCTTCTTCATCATCGTCGTCATCATCACTGTCCTCATTCTCTTCTTGTGCTTTACCTACAAAGAAAATACATGTACATATTATTACCACAAATACAAGAACTACAATCTATAATATACATTTATTGCTAACTATGATAGAGATGTAAGATCTGTTCAACCAAGATAAGCCATGTTGCCATGAAGGTTTGTATAATATTTGATTGTAACAAAATAACTAACATACATATTTTCAAAAAGAAACAAATCTTTATTTAAATCCATCTGTATCATCCAAGAAAGCTATTGGAGGCAACCATTTTGCTGTTTGCCCAGAATACATTGTTTAAAACATACTCATTTCTAGTTAAATTCAATTACAGGTACAATACTGGGAGTTCCAAGGGGGTGGGGCACGTCAGGGAAATATGACTGCTTTTAATACATTTACAGCAATAATATTTTAATATTTTCAATTTTAACCATAGAAGTTTTTCTTACTTGCGTATGCTCTTTTTAAACCTTGAAACAGTATAAGAAGAGCTGGTAACATCTGTGGAGCTACTTCTGTGATTTCTGTCGGCCGATCTCCTACCATATTTAACAATGAACATAGACCTAGTACACTAATTTTTCTATCATGTAACCTAAAATATACAAAGACATCACTTAAACAACAATGAAGTATCCTTTATTTATCTGCTGATCAGTTTCCAATTAAATGTGGTTTGTCAGTTTTGTTAAGTTTTGTACCAAGATATAATTTTGCTCTTCAACATTAAGAGACCAGATACTAGTACTGCAATTGGTTACATCAGATGATCATTATTTTAGTGACATCACTTCACAGTAACTAATCAGTCACACCTATTGCTCATGTACTTAGCAGCAACCACAAATGCATAAAGAACAAATGACAATATATGAGCAAAAAATATCCTATTCTAATGAATCCTTTATGACCAAGGGAATGGTTATTTATCATACACCAATGTGTCTTGTTTGTAAGACTCCTCTGACTATGAATTGTTTCTCATCATAAAAGCAAATGATTACCATTTTTCTTTCAGTTTTTTTCTCCATGATGCTGTCATCATTTGTGTTAACAGGAATCCTGCATTTGCAGAATTACTGTTCCAATTTTCCTCATTTGTAATTTCCAAAAATAATGTTAAAATACAACCCAAAATCCAAATACCAGTTCAGCCATATATTATGGGTATCAGATACTTCAAGGACAAACCCAATTCTATCATGATAAACAATTACCTCACTCCAAAAGTCATAGTTATATCATATTTAATCAAATCTAAACAAATACATTATGATTCATCCCACCAAACTATCACCATGTTAAAACATTTACATTGAACAACAACCAATATCTTTGTTATTTGAAATTTGTTCTGTGACCACAACCACTACAGTAGCTCAGTTAGTAGAGTGCTCGCTTTGTATGTGGGAGGTCAGAGCTTCAACCCTCAGCCAGGTCTGAGCAAGAATAGACAATAGGTAATGATTGTTTTTTCGCCAAGTACTCAGCACTTAGAAATGAGGTCTCCTAGGAGACCCTTAACTGATGCCTCGTGTCATGGAAGCACGTCATGTTGAAACCCCCCCTCCCCCCCATATTGCCCTTAGCACACTGCGAAGGTAAAAATTTCTGCCACTTCATCTATAGGTGGTGATGTCTTGATATAAGTGAAATTTTCTTGACTAGGATGTAAAACCACATGAAATCAATTGATAAATATGTGACCCACTGATTGGGTTACATATACAAAACTTACCCTAGGAAACAATCCACATCGTGTAACCACTGTTTGATAAATTGCTGTAATATTGTTCCACTAACATTAGGTATTTGTAACTTAGTTATAGTGTTCATTAAGAAAGGTGTATTACAATACAACGCGGCTATCACAACTTGTAAACACATAGTCCTTAACTCGGAAGTTTGAACCTCACGGGTTAGTCTTTGTAACACTAATTCAACAAATGAAGGCACAACCTATAAAACAGAAGAATAAAATATCAATAATATACTAATTTATTTTTTTTAATATCCTAAGAAAATTGTCAAAAATAAATTGCAACAAGACACAAAATTTCCCTTTAACATTTTTTGAATTTTAATGAACTGATATAATTAAATGTTCATTTCAATTTTATTACGACTGTATTTACACTGATTATGTAAGTTGTAATGCTATATAGAGAATGTTACATCCATGATCTACATACTTGCCCAACGAATTGTTATATCATAATTTCTAATATATAGATGCTTTGGGAGCAGAAGGTCATGGATTCAAACCAGAGCCATGTCATACACAAGACTTTAAAATTTGAGATACTGCTTCTTTGCCTGACACTAGGCATTAAGAGGGCAGTGAATCAACTTGTTCACCAGGTGAAAGGATAAGGTGACTATGGACATGGTATACTTGTCTCGAGCATATTGACTTGGTGAGCTAGCAACTTACTGAATAGCCACTAATAGTGTGCGCTACCACACAGCAGACCAAAATAAACATTTGCACATCTCCTACATACACAAACATAGAGATTAATAACCATGCTCTTGTCGCGAAAACATGAAAAGTTGCTGAAGCGACAACATTACAACAACAAACTGATATTGAGAACCTTACATGATCTACTTGTCCTGCACATTGTAATATAATAATCTCTAATAATTTAGCTGCGTGACATTCTGCATCTTCACCAACATCAGCAGTCATCACCTACAAATAGTAAACATGATACCTATATCTATTAAACCTTCTGAAACTCAGCAGAGTAGATTAATGGTATTTTATGTCCAAGTTAAGATTTTTTTCCACTCAAATTGAGAGTCAATTTAGGAAAGAAGGAAAGTAAATTGCTGAAAAAACTTTTAGCAAGAGAAATGACACACTTTCTTACACTGGGATCTGTCCTAAGTGGGATTAGTACAGACCTGCCAGCCCCCTGGGCAACTATTCAGTAAGATCAAGGACATTTTTCAGTAAGATCGCACTAGTTTCAGTAAGATTTTACAAAAGTCAGTTTTGTCAAATAGGCGTATCTTAATTAGACTGTTAAGGCTAAAAAATCACCTTAATCGCACCAAATTATACCGATTCCTTTTTTTTCGGAGCCGACTCTCCATAATCCGCCAGATCTGCTTTGCGTTTGCTCATTTTTGGGATGTGACAGTTACCGTGAGAAACTTTAAAATCACACAGATGCTTGATTATTACACATCAGAATGTCTTTGAAAGGCTTTACTATCAAACGCTCTTACGACTTTGCATAACGACAGTGATCACTGGCTATCTTTTTAATGCTTTATTGTAATCTGCATGCCTTAAAAGCGTTTCCAGGACAATTTTCTAAAACATGGTTTGGAAACGTAAAGACAATAAAAGAAATCCGGAAAAGATAAAAATCGGAAGAAAACATAGCGTATCCGTACAATCATAAGAATTAAAAATTTTCGGCAATTTTCAGTAAGAACTACGGAAAAATCATAAGGGTTGGCAGGTCTGTTAGTATAGTGGTGGGAGACACTGCGAGTAAAGCTAGTCCCTAAGACACCACATTGATGAAGTTGTTTGCTTATTAGAAATTTAACACTATCCTGCAACATGTGAAGCACTTTGTGTTAATTACTTGGGAAGAACTAAAATTGACAACCTGGACATTGTAGCCCTCAGACAAAAAATTAGAGTGTTTCACAATTGAAATCATATCTATTCATAAAAAATTGTTCATCACTGGGCTATCTTCCATATAAAACAATCGTAAATTAATGGTAAATAATCCAAAAGCTTCTTTGTGAAAAATTCTTGTAATGCTAAACTTTATTTCATTTTTAACAAAAGACACCTTTGTCACAGCTCCAATTTGAGTGGAGTGGAGTAATGGTGGAGTGGAGTGGAGTAATGGTGTTTTACGCCCCAGTAAAAATTCTTTCACTTATTTCAAGGCAGTCAGTTGTAGGATGGTGGAGGAAATCAGAGTGCCCGCTGGAAAACCATCAACCTTTGGCAAGCAAAATAACAAACTTTCTCACACTAGGATCTCTCCCGAAGCTACAATTAGAGAGTTATGAAGCAGACAGAAAAATGTAATGCATGTGTATGTATGGACAGACAAAAAGACAGAGCCATAAATATGACAGTATACATGGGCTTATGGAAGTACAGTAGATTCCACTTAATTGCATACCGGTTAATTGCATATTCCGGTTAATTGCATAATTTTTCTCTGCACCAAACCATTTCCTATTTAAACAATGTAAAAAAATTCCGTTTATTTGCATAAACAAAAGTCTAAATTCCGCTTAATTGCATAAAAAATTCTGAAAATTATGCGATCTTGGTCTGAAGTTTCATGATTACAAAATATATTTGCCGACAATGCAAAGGTAACCTCGACAGATGTTTACATTATATAAACATGTGTACAGCTAACACCAGGTGAGATATGAAGCCAGTTAATTAGTGTTCACTTTGTAGAGTAGTCATCCAATTGGTCTGTCAATACGCGTTTGTCAGGAAACGTAATTAATTATGTTAAACCAATTAAAAAGGGCTATGACAGGTGAAAAATTTGTACCCGGGTCACACAAGTTTTATAACGATTTTTTTAACTGAAATTTATTTCCATTACATTTTCTAAACCCAGACATGGTTTTACTGGAACTTCGGTGCTGGGTTTTTCAAACAAAGATTAAATAAAGCCAAAAACATTTTTTAAATTAATGTTTTTGTTAACATGGTTAAGGAATGTGTATCATTGTATGTACGTTGACTGTTATCCCATTGCAAGTTTAATAACGCGTATATACAGTTCTTTTTGGGTAAACTCAATCAATCATACCTCAATCAAATGCTTTATTCTTTATTTATTATTTCCTCATTAAGATAAACTGGTTGAAATCATCGTTTACGGCTGAAAAACCCTTTATGTAGCAAGTTTTGTCGGTATACAGATTCAACATCAAAGACATTTTTTCACTTAAGGAAGTGACGTTTTATTCATTAATTTCATTGGATCAGACCTAGTTACACATAACAACGGGAATTTCCAATTTATGACTGATCGAATAATTGGTCAATAAACAATTAAAATATAACTTTGTATAAAATTAATAACAAGATAAGACATCTTTCAATTTATTAACACAAAATCTGTTTGAAATTTAATTTTACCGGACATCGTGCACGTTGTCAAGCAACTGGATTTTTTCTATGTCACATTTAAAAATAGATTATCGTACCCTGAAAGGGAGATAACTCGAACAGTATAACTCAGTGCCATGTGCGAACACATGGATTTTTAAAAAGAAGTAAATAAACAAGAAATACGAATATCGCGAGTGTTAAGCAACAATGAATTAAATACCAACAGATGGTCTAGTTACATACATTTTCTAGGATTAAACACAGATCGATGGTCTGAAAGAAAAGTCCACCCATACCACATTTTGGAATCCCATGTAAATACGAGGTTTAAAACGATCAGCTAAAATTTTAAATCTTTATTTAGTAAAGAAAATATATTACAAGTCTTGAGATTTTAATTACATGTAATTAAATATTTTTTTCAATTATCTTTAATTATTTATTTTTTTATGTCAAAGGAATTACAAATTTTCTGCTGTTTCTACAGTACACCGATTTTGATGTTTACTAAAAAAAACGGCCTCACCGGGAGTATCCGTCAATCGATCAGCTAGAATTTTTAAAACATTATATACAAATTAAAAAAAAAAAAAAATTTTTTAAATTTTTTTATTCTGAATTATTTATTTCATTTTTTAATTTCAAAGTAATAACTTATTTTCTGTTGTTTCTACAGTGTTCTATGATGCCCACACAAGTACTAAAATGGCCCCAACCCATGTATCCATCAATCAATTGTGCCCAAGGGGCATTTTCGGTTATTTGCATATTCCGCTTAATTGCATAAAATTTTCTGACACACAGACTATGCAATTAAGCGGAATCTACTGTATAACAAAAGTGTTGCCAAAAACATTCTCACAATTTTGTTTTAAAGTTTGGACAAAACATGTAGTGCCATAAAAAACAATCAGGTGAAAAGGTAAGAATAGGTTTAACATGTTTTTCAAGTTTCAAACTTTTAGGGTGAAAATTTGGAATGCAGTCAACCATCTGTAGGTCAACCAGTATCCTGCAGGCAAGATGAGCTTATCCAGTATAACCAGTGTATTTAACCCTTCAATCTGTTCTCTGGCAGCAAGGTTAGCAAGCTACAGCTTGAGAGTCATATCACTTGGAGATTAATCAATGAACCCTGTCATAAGTTGTGTAGCCCTCAGAAAAAAATTAGAGTGTTTGACAGATAAATCAATGATCATCATATTATAAAACTTGCATCACAGGGCTTACACTACATCTAAAGTTGATATCTCAAATATCATTATTTACTCAAAACCAATTATATTTTTCTAATTTCAATTTTGTATTTCTAAAACATCCCAAATATCACAGACCGAGAAATTTAAGTATCATTGCACATACATGCAATATGATGTTCCGAACTAAAATCAAATAATAGAAGTATTATTTGTTACTAACCTGCTTGCACATATTATAAATGATCTGTAAGTTTTCTGGATTAGATAAAAATGTTGGTGTATCAACAATGATATAATTATGTAAGGCTGGCATCATTTCTACAAAATACATGTATACAGAAATCAGAACTGAATACAAAACACTAATATCAATTCAATAAGACAAAAATTAAAGCGTAGAGACATACATGTATACATAATCCATACTGGAGTAGATGTGATTTTTATTGCAAAGGTAACAATCCTGAATACTAAAATAGTCCAAGAATTCAGATTTTTCAGAAATCTTTTAAAAAGCAACTTGTATTTTCAACAGAATTGTGTAAATATGAGATTTTCAAAAATTTTGACATAAGTAGCTTATTATTTTGCTTTGCTTGAAGTAAGCTACTGTGTTAACCCTTTAATTTTCTGTAAACTTCCGCATCATTCAAAATCTTTGTAGACTTGCATTTAGATCTTAGTATAACTGATACTAAATCCCTTGCAATGGAGTTATGTATAATATTGTTTGTCAAAAAAATCCACTATATTTGGCTGCTAATTTCAATATTGTACTAATAACATGCAAATAAAAGAAAAACTTGTTACATAAATATTAAATGTCTTCTTTGTATATACCAAATTTGTACCAAATTGATGAACAAATAAATATGTAATGGTAATTTTTTCCGATTTATAGTAATAGGGGCCATCTTGGATTTAGGATCTGGCTAAAACAGAAATTCGTCCGAGATATCATAATAAACCAATGTATGAAGTTTCATGAAATTCTGTTGAGAAATAAACTTGCAAGAGAGCTGACAAGGAAAGTGTAACATAGGTTATGTACATGTATTTACGTATGGGCCAAATGCTATATCCCCTTCAAACTTTGTTTGCGAGGGGATATTAAAGCATGTTTGTGAGGGTAGATATGTTATACTTTATTGTAATACATGTAATTTAATATTACCTGTAAAGTAATTACATGTACTTTAATATTACCTGTAAAGTAATCTATGCCATCTTTCTGGAACATCTCGTACAACATTTTATAAACCTGCCACATGTGATGTGAAATCTGAGAGCTGGTTAAACTGTATATCAGTGACAGGACTTCTTCATAGAAATCTACATGTAAAATAGAACATTTAGTTTAAATATATAAAGCATTGTCAAAGAAACACCATATATAATCCTGTCAGTACATTTAACTGATCTAAAAAAGTCAGATGACTGGTTTTTTTACCATGTAGAAAGTAATAATCAATTTCATTTAGTTTGAGTGTCATTGTTTCCATTCTTAGTCATGAATTACAGATTTCTTTTTCGTTTTTTGGTTTTTTGTTTTGTGTTGTTTTTTGTTTTTTTTGGTTTTTTTTTTTTTTTCTCAAGATAATTGTAAATAACTGTCCTAATTCTGATATCTAATGGATTCAAAGTTCAAATAAAAATGAGGCTTTTTTGAAAAGGATTAGAAAGAAGCCTGTTTCATGAAGATTTTACCATGAATACATTTTGATTTACATGTATTAAATATTTTGTTACCAAGCAACAACATATATTTACCCATTATGTTTTTCTGTAAAATTACACCTATAACAGTTAAAACTATTCCTTCTAACTGCATCATAATCTGGAATAAATGACAATACATTATTTCACTGAATAAACCTATAAATTATAATAAGCATTTTGTACAAATACCGTAAAAACCCATGTAAATTACGCACCCGTGTAATTTACGCAGGTGGTTTTCAAGCTAAAATTTGATGAAAAAAGCTTCAACTCATGTAAATTTCGCACTCAAAAATTTCCAGAATTGCTGATGTTGTATATGATCCGAGGTGTAGTTTTCGCCTTTTTAATTGTTTTGCTTCAATTTGATGTAATTTACCAGTTTTATTTAACTTGGATAAGATTTTATTATTGTTCATTTTAAATAATTACGGCAAGTATCAAAATAAAAGAAATTAATCTACTGTCAGTACACAAGTTCACAACGTTTTTTTCAGTTTGCAAACAAAGTAGGTTATCGGTTTTATCAGATCATTCCCGTCTTGCTACATGTCTTCCAAAATCATAATCACAATAAAAACAAACAGCCAATTACTCACACGTGTTGTAAATTCAATTTAATTAACAATTAACATCAGCTTGCATGACACTTTACTCAACCGACAAAGGAAGAAATCGACCTTACTGTGTACGTAAACAGAATTTTGATTGGTCGAGAGCATCTCCTTGACCCAAGCTATGATTTCCGCCTATTTGCGTCTAAACTTTTAATATTTCAATCCCTTTCACACCTTTTAAACGTCCCGCAAAATTTAAATCTCATAAGTTATACCAGTCAAGAGTATCCATCTCAATTCACATATCCAGTCAAGATTATCGTTATCACTATGTATGTCAAAGGTGCCCTGCAGGATTGGTGGGAAATTCAATAAAAGTATATGGTAGCCCGACCAATGCACGTTAGACTTCCAAAGAGTAGTTTACTATTTATTTCAATAAATTAAAACTTTGTACGAAGAAAGTAAGCTTAAAATACTGTTCAACACACACAGACGTAATTTTTTATCCTTCACATGCTTTAATTTTCCGTATAATCTTATTTGAACAATAAATAGGTCAACTTCTGGTACAAATGTTTACATTTTGAACACTTTCGTCAACAAGGGAAAAAATTGAAAAAAATGTGGAAACTATCTACTCGTGTAATTTATGCACCCCCTAAACTTTAATTTTATTTTTCCGAAAAAAGTGCGTAAATTACATGGGTTTTTACGGTACATGTAGATAAAGTTACAGAGAATCACCATTCAAAACATGTATATCTACAGTGAATCTAATTATCTTGAACTAAGATATACAGTGAATCTCGTTATCTGGAAGTAAGATATCTCTAATAAACGGTTAAGTTGAAGTCAGGAAATAGTTACTTTTGATCTTATTAAAAAGTTCTACATTTCAAACTTGGATTCTCAAATTATCAAATAAGTTGGAATGATTTACAGGTCCAGTAAAAGAAAATAATGTCTACTGACTCAAAATGAAACTTTTCACTTGAATGAATTGGATAACACATTCAATTTCTTGTTTAGTTTAAATGATTTTCATATGTACATGTAGTCAGAAAGAAGCCTATCTAAAAGTATTGATCTTTTTGTTATAATTTTATATCTTTTGTTTTGATGTGAGGTATTGTAATATTCTTGTGTGACTTTGCCCATTGCAAAGAAAAAGCATAATTATTAAACTGCAAATTTCTATATTTTATTTCTGTGACAGAGAAAATTAGTTTGTTCATAAATAACAAGAGCACCGCCGAGCGTAGCATTATACGCCCGTGTTATATTGATCGAGTAGTACTATTTACTAGTGTGGCGACACCTTTAGGGGTTTCACGGGAAAGAATGGAACAATCTAGAGGATTTCTATCAGTAGAGCTCATCCACAGAACTTGCCACTCAAAAGTTTGACACAGACCTAACGGATAAGTGCCAAACCTACCAATAATTTGGTAAAGAATTGGTTACTTAAATATGGGTACGAATTCAAAACGGTACGTTAAATTGTTTTTGGATGATAGCGCCGACTTTAAAAAGTTATTGTGGATTTTATGTAAAAGATAGAAAAAATATAAAAATACCGTCTTTTCCGTCAGATCTTAAACATTTTTCGGTCAATGGGCGACTTTTTCGTACAATGAACTGTTATTGAACAGGAGTGCGTTAAACGTAATTGTTTTTTGGAAAAATTCATTTTTTGCATGTTTGACCCCAAAATTAAGTATGATACCGATTTTTCCCAAAAATTTCACCAAGTTAGATAGCTAGATCGCATTAGACTCCATAACCTCAGAAATTTTTAGCAAAATCTATCGAGGAGTTTTCAAGGTCCCCAAGATGCAAATATATGCTGCTAAAAAGGAGAAAGTTGTCGCCTTTATCATTTCACAAAGGAGAAAGTTGTCGCCTTTATCATTTCACATCCAGAGGATGTTCCGAATGAATTCGTCACTAATCCTCTAGATTGTTCCATTCTTTACTGAGAAGTATAAGTACAACTAGGATATATGTATGTAAAAATATATTGCTAAATGGATAGTGGTAGACTGCTATATAATTCATATTCATTTCCAGGAAGGAAGAAGTTTAAAATATAATGTTAGGTCATGGCAGTGTTTTCATGTGTTAAGCATTGCATGCAGGAAGATTTTAGGAAACAAATACATTTTTTGTCTGAAATGTTTTGAGAACCTTTTTTTTAACCAACCTGAAATAATTTATATCTATAAAGCTTAATTATAATTTGAACTGTTGTCGTGATCTGTGCAGTATGATAAAAAGGTGTTTTAAGTTAAAAAAGGGGCATAACTCCTACAAAAATAATCTGAAAAAGTTGTAATTCGAACTTGCACCAGATAATAACATCGTAAATGTGTATACCAAATTTCATTTGAATCCATAAATAGTTGTAGGCTCTGATGATCGGAAACCACATGGTCATACATACAAAAATTTCTAAGTTAAAAAAGGGGCATAACTCCTCCAAAAATAATCCGAAAAAGTTGTAATTCGAACTTGCACAAGGTATTACCATGGTAAAGCTGTATACCAAATTTCATTTGAATCCATAAATGTTTGTGGTCTCTATTGAACGGAATACAAATTGTTAACAGACGCCCGCCCGCCCGCCCGCCCACCCGCCCGCCCGCCCGCCCGGACGGACAGCACCGTAACATAATACGTCCCGTCATATGACGGGCGTATAAAAACTAGTGACTCTTTTAAGTCACCAAAACAGGTACTTTAATGCATTTACCTACACATTTGTCTGACTATTAACAATTACCTCTTTCTGTTCTTCCATGACTGTTAGGATGGTTTCCATGGTGTTTAGTATTCCCAGTGCTGTAATGGCTTTTTCTTCAGCACTATCAACATCAGCATCTATAACTTGTGCAAAAGTTGTCGCCTGCAAAATTAATATTCAGAATACAATATCCTAAACTAGAGAAACACAATTAGTGGACAACTAAATCAGTGGCAAAATTAAAATTAACCTACATTCACTAAATAAAATATAACACAAATTGATGCTTCAGTTTGTTGATTGGAACTACTCAGAAATAAAAGTTTTAGTGGCCTTGGAGTCTGAGTTTTCTAACACACTGGTTCACTGATGGATTACAGTGCCTCTTACTGTCTAGGTTCAAATTCCACTCTGGCACACATACTGTGATCGAGTCATTTCACTTGTCCAAGTTTGGTGGTTTTTTTTTCCAGGTGTCACTCTTCTACCATCAAGAACTAAAACACTTTGTCATAAGCAAAAGAATCTTTAACAGGGTATAAAACACCATTGTTCCAATCCACTCAATTTACAAAAAAAAAAAAATCCTACATGTAATATACAGTTTAAATGAAAGATAATGGAGTATTGCATTATGTGTGCAGGTGACAGATATAGGAGAGTGTATTGTTTTAGATCTTGTTAGATTATTTATCATCAACAATGAGTGGAGTGGAGTAATGGTGTTTTACGCCCCAGTCAAGAATCTTTCACTTATTTTGAGGTGGTCAGTTCTGGGATAGTGGAGGAAACCGGAGTGCCCAGAGAAAACCACCGACCCTCGGCAAGCGAACTGACAAACTTTCTCACACTAAGATCTGTCCCAAGTGGGATTCGAACCCAGGCGGTGAGAGGCGCTGTGATCCGTAATAGCGTGCTTTAGACCACTTCAACAGTGTAACCCTGGTAAATGTTACATTATCTAAAATACTAACCAAATGTGACATCATCTCTACAGCTATAGGCATAACTTCCTCTACGTAAGTACACACCAATCTCTGCATGACTCCTGTTAAATCATCATTCTCTGTCTCTCTTATCACATTTAGTAACTCTATAAGTAAAGTTTTTTACATTTAGATATAAACTCTTTAACATTAAGAGTTGAACTCCTTTAAAATCTCTAAATAAAATCTTTGGGTAGCTTATGTACAATTATAAAACTGTATCTTAGCAACATGACCGTAAACAATATGGATCTTTAGCCAACAAATTCATATTTGTTCTCACTAAAAGTTATCTTTCTTTTTTTTAACATAAATAAAAGGGTTATCTGAATAAGTTCCATATTGTTAAATGCTATTTTTACAGTAAATATGTGATTTTATGTAGCACAAACATTTAATTAAAAATACTGTGTACAAATTCAAAATTAGCAAATCATTTACTCTGTAGATTTCAGAAGTATTACATAAGGGCTGTTCCATTAAAACATATGAGGTACCCTGATAAGGCACTTTTGATTTTGGGTAACCACCCATAGAAGAGATTTACAAATTCTTATGACCACCCATATAGGCAATTTTCTGCAATTTACAGCCCCCCATAGAATTTATTTATTTATTTTTTTTTTAATCACAAGATTTTATTTATCCCAAAACTCTTACATCCTCATATGGCATAAATGGATATATAAACTTGAAACTTCATCTGCCGACATTCGCGCCATCTTTATGCAAGTTCCTCGGATGTTTTCTTTCGCTACAGCTTAATATCTGAATGTTTTTGCACAAAATACCATTAGTCGTTATCGGTGTCAGTCACGATGCAGAACAAAATTGAAAACAAGGGCAGCTACTCGTACTTTTGATTATTGGGTCTATTTGTCCTAAAATATACTTTGCCCCGTTCACAGTTTCATCCTGGATTCATTCGCCCTACTTTTAATATTCTTTTATTCCGTTATCAATAAGTTTATTTTTTTCAAGACGTATCTTATTTTAAAATGCAGAGAAGACTTCAAACTATTGTCCTTTACAATCAGTTATTTTCTGATGGAAAATCTCTTGGGTTGAACGGACCTTAGGACGAACAGATGTAGGGTGAACATACTCGGGGCCGGCAAAAGTGTATCCAGGGCAAATTGACACAGATTTTGTCCATTCGGAAATGACTGTTTTACTACGATATGGAACACTAGAAATTACCAAAATTTTAATGATAAAAACTACCGACGAAGCCACAGACTTATATTTAATGTTTTTGGAGAGATTATGTTAGACCAACCACCCATAGATGTTTTTTTATGTCCAACACAACATACCATAGATTTGTTTTTCCATTCCGACCAGCCTGGCATATATTTTTATTAAATTGCCCTCCCCGGGTGCCTTATATGTTTAAATGGAACAGCCCTAAGAAAAATTATCTGTTAACACAGATATTAAACAGCATACTACTTAAACAGTAGTCTATCATCTTACATGTAAATAGTAGGGATGGGAACGATTAACCGATTAATCGATTAATTGTTCATACATTTGATTAATCGATTATCATTTCCATAATCGATTAATTGATGCCCCTTTGGAGTACCCCCTTATCTTGGATATCCTATAATAATAATACACGTACAAGATCGATCAGGGTTCATACAGCCAATGCCTGACAAAATTCAAGGACTTTTCAAGGACTTTTCAAGGACTCTTTGACCATTTTTCAAGGACTATGAAATCGGCATTTTTGACCACCGAAATAAAATATAGCACCAAGTACTTAAAATCACATTAGATAAAATTACCTTTATTTACATGTTTAATTCCATCGATAGTGAGTCCATACATTTGGCATTGTTTTGAAATGTCACTGCTTCATACAGAAATGTCATTGCTTTAAATTGTATTTATTTAATTTCGAACTGGAATTCAACAAGGAGAGTCTTGAACATCAACATATAATTATACACTCTAACATGAAATGAAACAGGAACATCTTAAACAAAAGTTAAAGTAACTGCAAACAAGTAACTGCAAACTTGGAACAATTTGATTTTTTTCATCTCACTAAGTTTGTCATCAATTAGTTTTTCATACTGCTTTACTGACTCCATTTTCTCATGTGCTCGTTTTCTACTGGCATTAGATTGAGCCAATAAATCTAGTTTTCCAGTGTTTTCTGCCTTAATACACAAATCGTCAGCAGCCTTTAGAAGAGGTTCATGATCTTTTTCTGCCTGTGTCTTTCTTTTCTTTAGGTGTTCAATCTCCTCTAGAACACATTTTCTTTTTCTATTCTGCTCTGCAGTTTTCTTTTTCTGTCTTTCCTCTTCTAGGTAGGGCTCATATTTAGTTCTTGCACCAGCTGCACTGACTAGTAGTTTATTTGTTATTTTTACGTTTAACACTCCTCCAACTGAATTCAAATGATCACAAATTAATCGTTGGGCAACTATGGTTTTCTGCTTCATGTTTTCACATTCTATCTCCTTATTAGTCGAAAAGCCTCGTTCTACTGTAGCTTGACCATGAGAAAGGGTTAATAGCAGTTTAACAATGCCAAGTAGCTTAGTGAGCTTAGGGTCCGACATGTGCATTGCAAAGAATGAATCTAATCTATCTGAATCACTGTTTGGATTGAAACTGGTGAATAAATCACTCCCTATCTCAGGAATTTTATCAATAAACTGGTCAAATTGTTCTAAAATTACATCTCCATCTAAATCTGGAATTAAATTTTTAGCAATGAGTGAACTGATAAGTTTCTTAAATTTTTCTCTTGCTGCTGTTTTATGTTTCACCATTTCTTTTGGATTCAAAGATGCCATGTTTCTTACGCATGCATGTGCAATGGGGCATTTCTCAAAAATCTTCTTGAATATGTTTATTAAAAAGATTCTGCACTGAACCTGAAATTTGGCTTTTCTCTTTTCAGTTACTTTTGCCTCACCTAATTTGGCTTCAGTTTTTAACCCTACATCAATATTCCGGCACAAAACATAATTTTCTTTGTCATTAATATCAATTCTAATCAATTTTTCTGCAGTGTTAGCTGCATCTAGAACAGAGGGTTTGATAAATTTTCTCATCAATGATCTTATCACAGCAGACAGATCAGCAGACAAAAATGGGACCATAGGTCTAGATCTATCAGTCTGAAAATTGGTTAAAAAAGGTTCCAGTAATTTGGCAACAGAGCAGAAAAATTCAATTTCAGTTAGAGTCAGTTTATCATCTACTGCTTGTTTGATTACCACATATGACTTATTGTCAGGTTTAGGTATTTCTTTTTTCTCAGCTTTTGAAACAAACTTCTCAACATGTGACCACACAGAAATAGCTCGTTCTGCAACAGAGGCATTTTCCAACCATCTGTGATCAACAAACTTTAGAGGTGCAATTGATGATATTTCTTTAAAATCTGCTTTTCTTGATGGGGCATCCTTAAAAAGATAGTAAAGCGAACTAAGTATGTCAGAAATGCCCCAACCTGTGGCTGTAGCTCCCTTTTTGAAAGCATTATGTAATACATGCAGTCCACATGAACCGATATCTATAAGTGAATGAGAAAATTCCCTATGAATTTCTTGCTGCATAATTTTGTGGAATTTGAGATTGACTGATGGGCCATCCATGCTAATCTGCACAACTTTACTTAAATCAAGATCGGCAAGACCTGCCTTAAAATGTGTAACCAAATCCTCAGCCTTATCATGGGCTGGAAACTCTGACCCAATATAGCATCATAACTTGTTTCAGTCCTTCATTCCAAAAACGAACCTGCATGTCCATTTGCTTTTCTTGTTTCTTATTCAGGGATTCATCAAACAAAACAACAAAAGGCCCTCTTATTAAATTTAATAGTTCAGATCTAAAATAAGTTGAAATGCCAAATGCACATATGTACGCTGTTTTTCTTTCACCAAGAGCAATTTTTTTAGCAATCTGACTATCAGGGAACATATTCTGACAGAGGTTACTAGTATGTTCATTAAATTTATAGGATGCATGTCGTTGTACAGTATGTAAAGTCCACAAAATCTCAGATTTTAATACATCATTTTTTGCAACAAAATTTGTCATAATATGATCGTTGGTCTTTGGTGCCTCATTATTTGGAGGGGGCAGTGGAACTTGTAATGTTAATGCGGAATCAACATTGTCACCAGAGCTAACGCCAGTAATGTTATTGTTTGTGTCCAATTCTTCCATTTGGGCTTTTTACAAAATGTATCCATTATAGTGCTACTGGTTCCGGATGTTCCAAGGGCATTTACAGACAGTCTGTGTTTGTCACCTTTCATGTGAGATCGTAGGGCACTTTCGCCCATATTACTTATGTTTATGGACTTTTTACAAACACTGCAGTAGGCTTTGTATTGTTATCCGATTGTTCGGATACCCATTTGTACGTTTTTATCCACATACGGTTGAACACGCATTTGCCGGCCATTTTCGTTGCTAGCCGGAAGTAATACAAAGGGAAATAACTTGTGTCATATTCTCTGTAGTTGGAACACCACCCGGAATTCTTCCGTTACAAGTCGTAGACTCACGAATGATATTGACCGAGACAAGAGGGATAACTCAATGATTTTTTTATTAATCATAAAAGTTGCAGCTGCGTTTTTACCGCGAGTTTCAGGGTGATTAGTTCAAAATTCCAGGACTTTTCAAGACAGACTAACAGAATTCCAAGACTTTTCAAGGACTCTGCTTGTTTTTACTCATTTTCAAGGACTTTTCCAGTCAGGGCTCATTTTTCAAGCACTTTTCAAGACTGTGCGAACCCTGTCGATACCTGGTGTACTTCACCTTTAACTGTGATATGTATTCATACATGGGGTTGCAACTGATATTGACTTCATAGTTTTCAAGCTTTGGCGTAAATAATATAACGATTAATCGATTAATTGTTCATACCATTCGAAGATTAATCGATTAATGAATTTGGACCGATTTGCCATCCCTAGTAAATAGTGATACTTACGTAGTATGACTGGTTTTACATGAGGTCTCATACAATCTTTTGCTGAAAAAAGGAAATAAATCAATTTATAGCATAATGAACATAAAATAGATTTTACTAGCTAGTTTCTACATGATTCATTATGACGATGTAAATAGAAGTATTTTATCCCAAAAAGCATACAAAAATAATACCTCCTCAACAAAAGTTGAGAGGAGTAGGAACTTACTCTAAATTGTAGTTATGTCAGTGCACATAATTCAATGAGGTTTGCCAATGTACCGCTTGATCTGTGGAATCCATAACATGCAAATAAAACAGTTATTTGGCATTGCATCAGGTTACATATTTCCTGTTAAAATGATGTTATTCTGGGAATTTTAAAAATTATCGTTTTTTAAAATGTTCAGAATCTTGATATAACCTTGACTTCTACTACTTTAAGCCTCAACAAACATAACTATTTATAAATCAATGTTAAGTTTCTATAAAACATTCAATACTTTATCTTCTTTACAGTTTTGTAGAGACAATGTAATTCTCCAGCATACCACATGGTACCTCATAGCATTTGTGTGGAACAATTATTTCTATTGGCAATGGAATCACGTAAGGTAATGTTTTCCCATAAAAATGACGTTTTATCAGGAATTATTAGGTAAACATTATCCATTTCATTCTACACAAATGTTAAGAGGTATTTATCTGATGGTAAGCTGGAGAATTCCATTAGTCATATGCTGTAGACAACTTGTGCAAATTTCAAAATTTTGGCTTCAACATCTTGAAAAGTTACACAGTCAATGATAAGACCAGAAATAATTCCACAAAACATACAAATTGAGATCAGTATCTTTTATGTCAATCACATGTATTTACCTTTAGAAATACATGTAATTCCACAAAACATACAAATTTAAATCAGTATCTTTTATGCAAATTACATGTATTTACCTTTTTCCTGTTCTGTAATGAGCATCTGTAAAGCAATGGCTGCCTCCACACGGACTGGCATATCTTTGTCGTTACATAAACATGTTCTTGTATATTCCAAAGCTTGTACTAAGTTAGCTTCATTTCTAAACTTCAATTCACAAAAATGTCTCAAAACCCAACATGCCTGTAATAAATAAACATTTGATAAATATGGCTTATGAAAGACGACTTAAATATCAACCCAAACATCATCATAATCTACAAAGTTAAACCAAATGTCATCAAATCCTGATGCATTTTACTTGAAAGGTAGTTTGACTCTTTAAAAGGTCAATATTTCCTACTCCTAGAATTCCAAAAGACATCGGGTCTTGTTAGGAAGAGACAAAGCAATTCAACCAATATTGTAATCCATAATGATGGAAACCACTACAGTAGCTCAATTGTTAGAGTGCTCACTTCGTATGTGGGAGGTCAGGGTTTGAACCCCAGCCAAATTTGTCCAAGACTTGAAAATAGGTAGTGACCGTTCTTTTGCCAAGTACTCAGCATTTAGAATGACACAGGGTCCTTTGGAAGAGACCTTTAAAACCGTTGTCCTGTATCATGGTAGGCATAGCTTGCTTAAGAACCCTCCCTCCACATTGTCCTTAGTGCATTGCAAAGGTAAACATTTCTGCCACTTTACCTATAGCATGTGATGTCTCGATTTAAGTGAAATATTCTTGACTAGGACGTAAAACCCCATTAAATTGATTAACCATAATGATTGAACATATACATCCAAGTCGCTGTCTGCAGTGAATGGCAACTCATAAAATAATAGCAATACCTTACATGTATATAAGTTTTAAATACCATGTTTTTTTTTTTTATTGAAATTAAAATATTTTTTTTTCAAATTGAATTAAGATCTTACCCTTGCTCTCAAGTAACCATGTTCACTAGTAAACTCTGGGAATACATGAGAAGTCAACATCATTTCTGCCTGGTCTTTGTAGATTTTTCTCTGTAAAAAAAGAAATTTAAAAATTAATTCTTACAATGAGCTCATACACAAATTATGTATGTCCTAACTTAATCAAAGTGCTGACAGCACTGATGGAAAGATTGGATAAACAATAATGTGTTATTTTCTCTTAGGCAAACTGTATAAACAGAGAACACATAAGGCATTGGAACAGGAAGATAATGGCAGTACAAAAAGAAAGTTGTCATATGATGTAATCTTAAAAGTGTCTTTGACTGATTGTTGAAATTACATACATCATCTGGTTGATAGTGGTAGATGCTAAAATGTTTTAATAACATGCAATGAAATGATGGGATTCAGATGTTTTTAATTAGTTCTGACCCGCTGTACCAACAAGGGATGTGTTACTTCCAACGCATCCAAAGTGCCGTCCATAGTGAATCGTAACACTGTGTGCCTGTAATCTAGTATCATACAAATGTTGAAGGCTTCGCTTCTACGATAAAAATTGCAAATCCTGACACAAGTAGCTTTGCATAAATGGATACAAGGTGTGAACAACCTCCAACCTAATTTTTATTCTAAGCTGATATGAAAACAGCTGTTGGAGACAGGTCTGTTAGGTCTGACAAAGTCAGATCAGTTGTAACACAAGGTTTCAGAGAAATCCAGCTCACAATAACTAGGGATAGATATAATTTCTCACTCATTCAATTTCCTTATTTACCAAAAAACCTTATTTTGTAAGTAACTTCAGTGATCTGTAACATTTCAATGGTGCATAATGATAATGACATTATCAAATAACCAAACAATGAAAATACCAACACACAACATACAGCACATCATATAATATTAACTGTGTTTTCTGTTGGAATTTTGAACACCTCCAATGAAAGTGCAGAAGATAAACTAATTTGACTGTACTTGTAAGATATCATAATGGTTCTGATAACATTGTCATTTAAGAACTTAATATTACTTATGCAAGTATTGTCTCCATTAAGGAGAAATGTATTATCTTCAAAGAGAGAAATTGGTACAAATGGTGGTGGTGGCGACAACTTTAGCAAGTCATGTATGTGCAAATACTGTTAGATTAAACCTCTCTTGGCCATCAGTAGGACAAAGAAGTCCATCATTGGAAGTTATGCATAAACATACTCATAGTGGATTATCCTTGAAATCAGGACCCCTTGAATGCCAGTGGGACGTTTGGCCAACTGTCCTTTCTGGCCGACCCAGATCACTACACTCCCCCTTTGTGATGAATACCCCTGAAGCAAAACATACCAATTTCATCTCTCTGATCGAGATTGTGCATCATTTCCCTATTGATAATACCCTCAAAATGTAACTGGAAATTGAGAAATTGGAGTGGCAAACCATGGTCTCAGACCCAAGACCTCCCTAGCAGTGGGACATTCCACCAACCAAGCTATATGGTCTCTTGTGGATTCTACCAACTATATGTTAGATAACTGTATCCAGAAAGGTGTGACAAAACTGGCCTGGATAAACAGCAAAAACATCACGATCTAGATCAGAATATCAATACTGTGGTGACAGCGATTTTTAAAGTCTGGATAAGTTTTGCCAAATTCAGACCAGGTCTGACAGGAGGTTTTACAAGGAAATCTGAAAACTTTTTATATAAACCTGATGACTAAGTGAAACAAATTACATATGTAGCAAAACTTGCACACTTCGTACTGTTACTGTGAAAACAAAATGAATTCCTGTTAAGAATTTGTAGTTAAAGATGTAAATAGTAGATCACTCCCTTGTTGGGTGAGACGAGTTACATTCTGTCAAATAAATACAGGGATGGAAGTCTATAGGCAAGAAAATTTGTTTCTCATACAAGTGACGAAAAATCGTCTTTGCAAGGTGAAACAATACGCAAACCAAATCTCAAGAGGGAAATTATATCATCAAAGTGGTAGTACTGATTGCCATAATAGAGGTCTGCTGTCTGCATGCGATTGTGTCATAGCTGTCAAAGATTTCCAAAGTTAAGCTTGGACAACTCGTAGACGGAAACATCCCCTGACATACGGAACTGACAAACTTCCTCCTCACACCTGGTTCTGTCCTGAGAAGATTCAAACCCAGGCAGTGATCCTTAAGCACTGTTTAGACCACTCAGCCACCATGGCTCCCATTCTTCAAAGGTAAGTACCAGACTTGACATTTGTGTGCTCAGCATAATACAACCAAAATATGCTGGCATATTAACACTATAATACATTGGCAGCTGATGGTATTGGGGCTTTAAATGTTGAAATATGTCCTAAAAAGTTTTCCCATGCGAGTGGTGTGAAAAAAAATTTCAGTACCATTGTAACTTTTGTGTCCATCATGTTCATATATCCACCAATGCTATAGCTAGAAATATTAACAAGAAACAGCTTACATCTCTGAAAAATATTTATTTCTTTTAAATTACATATACATGTAGCTCTGTTACAACAGCAGTTGTTTGCAATACAATGTTGATGAACCACTGAAACTCTGTTTTTGTCGGACAGAAAAGTTTTTGTCTAAAAACGTGAAATTCTTGGACAAATTTTCAAAGTGCAAGTACCGTAATCCTTCGATGTTTTCAGACCCTCTATGTTTTTGGACACCCTAATTTTTAAATTTAATAATTTTACATTTCCTCTTATTTTGGGTGGCAATTTTTTACCTCTAAAACTGGACACGTTTTTGCTGAAACTCGGTTGCAGCATGTGATGCTTGAAATAAAGATTTAATAAAATCAAGAAAAAACTTTGTTGTTTTCAATCATTTTAACCATAAATTGTTGTTTTCACACCTTTATTTCATTGTGTATTGGGCCATTGCCTTGTAATGTGAAACAGGTTTGTGCAATGTATTAACAGTTTTATGTAAACTCAATAAAATCATACCTTTAATTAGTGCTTTAATTTTCTCTGAAAGTGGAAGTTGATTTAAATTAATGTTCACTGTCGAGAAAATCATGTAAGACAGAATCTTGTCGGTACACTAGTTCAACATAAAAGACATTTTTTCTGATGAAAACAGGAAATGATGATTTTCACTTATTCTCATTTAGTATTTGTTATGGGAATTCCCGAAACGACCATGTGATTGTTCCAGCCGACAGACACGATAAAAACTGTTTTCCAAGATGAGAATTACTTTAAAATATGTTTGAAATATGATTGAAAATAATTTAATTTTAACTTTTATTTGTGAAGTCGGGAGTCGGGACTTGTTCCATTTCTGCATTGCCATTTCTTAAAATGTACACACATACGCAAGGTAAAATATTGAATATTTGTTTGAAACGAAATTCTCTGAACTTGATCCACAAATAATGCAACAAACGATGTACATGTATAATAATAATTTGACTGCAGACAATTACAAGTAGAAAGCGGCATGTTGGTGCACCTCAAACGTTGGAAGTTAATCAAAAAGGTTACATTGTTTACAAAAAGGTTACGTTGTTTACTTGTAAACAAAATGGCGACCTCGATGTGTATTACTTACAGAATCATGATTATTGATCATCAAACACTTAAAAAAAAAATCAATGAAATAAACAACACAAAAAAGGTAATTTTACTTGTATTTTATTTAAAATTTTACTTTATCATTGATATATCCGTGGATATCGCTGTTGATAATGTCTTGGTAAAATGCCCGTGTTTCAATTGTATTCTACCGCGTCGTTTATCAAAACCTATATCCCATTTAGCAATTCAAATACGTACGTAGATTACAATATTTGACAAGTGATAAGAGTACACAGTTTGAAAACAATCGTTAAAACATCGATAGCACGACAAATGCTACTTCCTTGCAATGTCGGAACTACATTTTTCCGCATAGTAAGAAATCAAAACGAACAGAACCTAGTGAAGAAGCTTGAACATCCTGGTTACCCCCGTGCGATGCCTTAGGAACGATTGTTCCAATCTTTCCAAAAATACATCAAAACCCATCCAAACAAGAGGCCCAATCAGCCCTGTATCGCTCAACTACTCCATCTAGAGACCTTTCACACCAAATATGGTCCGTTTGGCTCAGTAGTTTCAGAAGAGAAGATTTTCAAAGAATTAGCTATTTATAGCAGCTTATTTACATATTATGCTAATTACAAGCTAATTATAAATGCTAGGGAAAACCCTGTTACATATGATTAATGATTTTTTCTCTGATATAAATTTAAATTACAATTGTTGATAAATAAACCTGTTATGGGCTTTTAACATGTTATGCTATTTATAGCAATGGCAGCCATCTTCACTGTCGCAAGTTGGTAATAATAGCTGTAATGACTCAATCTATCTCAGAAAGTTCCAAGCTCAATGTGAACAGTAAATTTTATTATAAATTTATTGGCTGTAATTCAAATAACTTGTTTAAAAGTTTTTTTCCCCAATCTGTCATTGGTCTTACATGTACCTTTAATAAAACTTCAGCTACTGCTCCAATCATGTGAAGGCCTCCATCTTTCTGACGAGGGTTTATTGATGGCTGTGTTAACACCTGCATACAGAATCCCATAGCTTTCTGAAGGACCTCCTTTCTTTTAGAGGCAGCGGTGTAAAATAAGGTTTGTGCTGCCATCACTGGCGAAAGAAAATCTTCAAATACATCTAAGCAAAAGAAAAACAAAAAATAAAAGCAAAAACCAATTATATGGATGGTTAAAAGAATATCAATTTTCCCTGATACTCTCCTCAAACACGCCTACTAAAATCAGGGAGATTTAAACAAACATTCTGACAGATATTGACTGTTTTAAGGAAGAATCTTGTTTCCTGATCTATAGAAAATATTTTGGACTGAACAAAAATTGACAAATATAAATGCATAACACATTTTTTAATAAAAATGGTTTTCTTCTTTTTCTTGTGATCTAAAAACTGTTTATTCAAAATCCTTTCAGAAAATGCAAAGTTCAAAAACAATATTGTACTTGGTGCAATAATTTGCTGGCAAAAATAATGAGATTTTTTCAATGAAACTGTTTCAATTAAAGTTATTTCAATCCAAAAATAACAAAAGAACTGCTGAGAATACTAAATAAACAAAAAATTAACAGCAGCAACTGAGCTCTAGAAAGTGACCACAAATTAACAATCCTATCTTCACCCATATCGTACCAATATGTATATCCGAATTCTAGTCAGCAATAAAAACATGCGGACAAACAGACAAATGTGGAAGGAATATATTCAAACAATATACATGTAAATGTGACAAGATACAAGAAGAAAACACATGTAACTGTATTCACATGTTGTATTTCTGAGCATTCATGAAAAATCTACATATACAGGCATCAAAATGCACAAGCCGAGTTGCAAGCTCATATTCTATATGTTAGAATTAAAAAGATTTTCTAAGTCTATGGCCAATAATTTTGTTGAAAATCAGTGAACAGGAGCCAAACTCAAAACCCGATCTATAATTTATTATCTTAGACTTGCATACCCAATTTGAGTACAATATCATCAGACTTTTTTTAAAAAAAAAAAAAAAGTCCAGAAAAAAATTATTGATGAAATTTTCTAATTTCAAGTTCCATAATTTTGTTGAAAATCAGTGAACCAGTACCAGCTCAAACTCATAATGGTAGACTCGCATACTAAATTTGAGTTCAATATCTGCATGTGTTTAAAAATTGTCTGGATAACTAATACTTTAAAGATATTTTCTAAATACAAGGCTCATATTTTACCAAGAATAAGTGAATCAGAACGAAATTAAAACTTGGTCTGAAACTCATGATTGTAGACTCTCAAACCAAATTTGAGATCAGTATTTTAGGCATTTAGAAAAAAGTCTGGAAAACAATGATTCTGCCCTTACACATGCATGCCTGCTCTCATCGCCAAATTTATAGCAGAGTACAACTTAGTTGCAACTTAGCTAAAAATCTAAAAATACTGAACAAAGAATCAATAAGATTATAAAACAACAAAGCATACCATATTTAATTCTTATATACTCCTGTGGATCTGTGTTCCATAATTCATCATCTTCATCACTATGACACATCAATGGAAATATTACTTCCTGAACTATTTGCTGTTAAAAAGAAATAAAAAAAAATTAATATAACATTCCTTACCAGAGTCAAAGACATTCACCGATCATAAAATTACTTAAAAGATGAACTGGCCCATAATGAAAAGCAGAAACAAGCTGAAAGCAATGAATTTATAATTTACATTTAACGGGTGCTTAGAATATATTAAGGGAAATTGTGTTAATAAAGTTATAAATTATAAAGAATATCAAGCAGGTATCCAGCATTTATTACTCTACCTCAATTTTTGTGCCACTGCGGTAGCTCAGTTGGTAGAGTGCTCGCTCCGTAAATGGAAGGTCATGGATTCGAACCCCGGCCGGGTCTGACCCAAGACTTGAAAGTGGGAAGTGACTGTTCTTTCGCCAAGCACTCAGTATTACGAAATGAAAGTCATGGTTCTTTTGGATGGGAACTTAAAATAAACAAGGTCCCGTGTCATGGCAGGCATGGCTTGATAAAGAACCCTGCTTTATAAAGCCATCAGTGCAACCCACAGGCAAAATTTCTGCACTTTCGCCTATAGCTGGCGACGACTTGATATAAGTGAAATATTCTTGACTGGGACGTTAAACACCATTACTCAACTCAACTCAACTCTACCTCAATTTTTATCTTAGGGGTGTTAGTTTTTCTCATAACACTTTATCTGTAAAGCCAATACAACAAACTTATGACTCGGACAACCTGACCTCATTCTGCAAGATGTGGCTTTGGCTAAAGTTCATGAAAACATGCATAATTTGACAGTTTGAAAAAATGGACAGCATTATCAAGTCTTTAATTGACATTTTACCTCTTCTTTAAAATGTCTACTACTAAACTTTGTTTTGAAAATGACTTCTGACATCTGAACAAAGACACGGTTTAAGTAATAACACTTACATGAATGTGTGGTTTCATAAATTTCCAGGACAAAGCATGGCCAACACTAAAAAAAATATAACAATATTTAAATGACTTTACTTGTTAAAAAAAATTGTCTGTTAACACACAATATGAAACAGCATACTACTTAAATAGTAGTCTATCATCTTATCACCAAGCCAATAAATTAAATCAGACAGCAAAGACAAGAGGCCCATGGGCCTTAACGCTCACCTGAGGATATGGCCAAAATCATTGGCAAAAATACATACAACATTCTAATATACAAAAGGTTAAATAGTTTCCAAGATAATTTACAATTTCAGGCTTTTTATGCACATATGACCTTGACCTTTGAACGCATTACCTTGAGTCATATATCAAAATGATTGTCATGTGATTACCTACAATATTCTGATATATATGTCTATACAAAAAGTAAATAGTTTCCAAGATAATTAACAAATTCAGGCTTTTTAGGCACTGATGACCTTGACCTTTGAACGTATGACCTTGAGTCATATATCGAAATGATCGTCATGTCAATACCTACAATATTCTGATATATATGTCTATACAAAAAGTTTATAGTTTCCAAGATAATTAACAATTTCAGGTTTTTATGCACCTATGACCTTGACATTTGAATGTATGACCTTGAGTCATATATCAAAATGATCGTCATGTCAATCCCTACAATATTCTAATCTATATGCCTATGCAAAAAGTTAACAGTTTTCAAGATAATTAACAGTTTGAGTCTTTTTATGCATCTATGACCTTGACCTTTGAACATATGACCTTGAGTCATATATCAAAATGATCATCATTTCAATACCTACAATATTCTCATATATATATGTCTATACAAAAAGTAAATAGTTTCCAAGATAATTACAATTTCAGGCTTTTTATGCACATATGACCTTGACCTCTGAACATATGACCTTGAGTCATATATCAAAATGATCACCATGTCAATACCTACAATATTCTAATATATGCCTATACAAAAAGTTAACAGTTTCCAAGATAATTAACAATTTCAGGCTTTTTATACATCTATGATCTTGACCCTTGAACGTATGACCTTGAGTCATATATCAAAATGATTGTCATGTCAATACCTACAATATTCTGATATATACTAGTATGTCTATAAAAAATGTTAATAGTTTCCAAGATAATTCACAATTTCAAGTTTTTTATGCACCTATGACCTTGACCTTTGAATGTATGACCTTGAGTCATATATCAAAATGATTGTGATGTCAATACCTACAATATTCTAATATATATGCCTATGCAAAAAGTTAATAGTTTTCAAGCTAATGCAGAATTTTAGTTTTTATAAGCAAAAAATAACATTTCAGGGGCAACAACTCCTATATGCATTATCATATAGTTACGAAACTTTGTATCTTTTTTAATTTTGTCATTCTGAACATTTTCACAATGTTTTGATATTATATATCTTTAAAATTTTTGAAGAAAATAGCCTAAAACTGCAAAATTACAAACTAGGTCATGACCTTGAACTTTGACCTTGACCCCATTTTGAAGGTTATTTTAAGAAAAAGTCAAAACTGAAAACCCCATGTCATTATCTGTTCAAGTAGTCAAGTTATAACAATTTGAAGCCATTTTACGAAATTTTTAAAATTAAACGCAAAAACGCATACCCATTTTTCGACCAAATTTCACGAAATGAAAAAACTATAGGCTTAAGACCCTAGAGAAGCCAAATATCACATCAGATTTTTTCT
The DNA here is from genome assembly GCA_029721355.1 of Tegillarca granosa. Lineage (NCBI taxonomy): Eukaryota > Metazoa > Mollusca > Bivalvia > Arcoida > Arcidae > Tegillarca > Tegillarca granosa. Next base: position 20,891,372 of record CM056601.1, read on the forward strand.
CCCATCATCGGTTTTGAAGGAGAAGATTTTTAAAGATTTTTGGACCCCTAGGTCACCTTGACCTAGTTTTGGTAGCCATGGCAACGCCATGAACAAATCTGAATTGCACCGGCCCATATATGCTTCTGACCAAGTATCATTGAAATCTGTCCAGCAGTTTTGGAAAAGAAGTCGAAAATAGGTGTTAACGCATGCACACATGCATGCACGCACATACACACGCCGCGCCATGCCATAAGCTCACATGACCTTTCGGCCAGGTGAGCTAAAAAAACAAAATATACCGATAGCAATCCTGAATTGTCTGTCAAAAACTTTTAACAAACTTAACAGTTATATGAAAATAGACTCAACATATCAATAGATTTACATATAAAAGATAAAAAAGAAGTGTATCAATATATTATGATCTAAAAGTTCACAGAAGTATTCTGTCTGACTTAGGTATTAAAATGTTGTTTACAAGCAAATTTTTTGTTATTTCTGTTTGCTGACTATCCAAACACTAGACATTATAACACTTTTCTTCTCACAAATGGCAGTCTTTTTGTTTTGAACTCGAAATAAAATACCAATTTAGATGATTTTTTGATACAATGTATATAAATTACAATGTATAATATATATTACTATACCAACTTTTCACTATAAACCAATATTAATAGATTGATTTTAAAAAGAAATATATTTAAAATATATAGGCATGTACATAAAAAGAAAGAAAACTTACCCTTGGTTAAGATAATTGATAGCTTGTTGTAGAACTCTAGGAGCTACATACATCTTTTGACGGTACTGATCTAACAGCTTCAGTAGTACTTGTATTATACCACCTATAAATATATATGTATACAAAGCATAGTACTTTTAATATACCAGCTGCAAACATACATGTACACCTCACATATCAAAGTATAAATACAATTACTTTCAATATTGGTCTCTACTGTATCTAGAAAAAACTCTCTCTCTTCTGGACTTTGTGTTAAAACACTTCTTGAGAACCAGAACTTTATCTTAAACATTTCTTGAACAATGAATAATTTTCGGTAATAAATGGTACCGTATAAATTTTCATTGTCTTTGATCGCAATTTCAAACCTTGTCCATAACTTACATGCCCACTAGTTATAAGGGTTTTCCAAGCAACACTTTTAAAGATCAACATCAAATTAATGGAACTTACAATGACATATTTCAAATAATGTGAAGTTCATGACAAGGAAGGGATTTTGGTTTTATATCCATTACAAGAGATGCCACAAAATAAAAAAGATTTTACAGTGACCGTAAATCTACAAAATTTTGCTTACCTGAGAATGCTTTAAGATACCATTCTGAGAAGTTATTGTATTCCTTTGTTGTGTTTCCTGGACTACCATATCTGTAACAGCAAAAAACATCAAAGTGCCAAGTGAAATCATTTACATTACTAATAAAAATCAATATTAGCTACATATCCAAGAAAAAAGAAAGAAAAAAATATGAAAGTCTCAAAACATGACTACTGCAATTATGGTAAAACCTAGTATAATGATCACCTATATATAGACTATCTTTCTAAAAAGACCTTTTTTAAAAGAGTTTTTAATATTTTAACTCAAATTTACCCCTAATATAAATAACACCTGTCTATAGAGTCCTTTTCTCCAGTCCTTTGGGTGGTCTTAACACACACGCTTTTCTATATATGTTTTAAGTGCTTTCTTTTTAAATTTTTTTGCAGAGTTAAGAGAAATTTTCAAAAATTTTAAAAAGTGTCAAACTGTTGGTGTTTGAAAAAAGAAAAGCTAAATAAAAACCTTAAAAAGTAATAATTACAAGTATCAATAGTCATATTGTGAATTTACAAGGTTTCCAACACAACACTGACACAACCCTAACATGTAAACCCATCTGTTCTATTAATAGGCTGACAAAATGAACAGAATTCTAAAAGGGTGATTTAAAGTGAACAATAATGCAACCTAGAGAACCTAACTACAATAAATTTTTTATTGATAAAAAACAATGATTTACCTCTCAAACACTCTGGCCAATATATGGACGGCCCATTTCTTTATTTTCCACCATGCCAGTTGTGGTCTCTCTTCTTCGTCTATTTGTAGTGTTTGCTTTAACAAGAGATATTAAAATCATTAAGATCTATGTACATACATGTGCAATATATCAGCTGCTTTCATCTGGTAAATACCAAGGAAATCAAGTTAACACTGTCCTTTACATTACCAGGGACCCCAGTAGCTGAGTGATCTAAAGCTCTCATTAAACACAGTACCTCTCACTACCTAGGTTCAATTCTAATTCAAGGCAGATCTTATTGTGAAAAAATTGTGTCTGTCCCCTTGACGAAGTCAGGGGTTTTCTCTGGGCACTCCAGTTTCCTCCACCACTGACTGCAGATCTGACCACTTGGATATAGGTGAAAGAATTTTATCACTTGACTCCCTTTTCATTACCACTTTTACATGAAAATAATTTTAAAAAAATCAAATTTCTAAACACAGTGCTACTTACTACCTGGATTTAGACCTCATTCAAGGCAGATCTTAGTGTGAAAAAATTATGCCAATTCCCTTGGCAAAAGTCAACATTTTTTTCTGGGCATTCAAGTTTTCTCCAGAATTGCAGATCTGACCACTTGTATTTAAGTGAAAGAATTTTATCACTCAACACCCTTTACATTACTACTTCAGATAAAAATCTAAATATCAAATTCAAGTCAACTTCAAATTCCCCGATAAATGGAAGCCTTACAACATCACAACATAATGACACGTGTTACTAGTAGTAGTTATAAATGTTAATGCTTTTTTGTTTCGAAGTACATAAATGTATAAAAATAACCTACCTCGGGTACAGGTCTGTCAACAATTTGTCTTACAAGCTCCATCCATTGGGTAAATACCTCTTTAGTTACAACTTCCATTGGCAAGAAGTTCTACAAAATAGAAATAATCATTTGTACATTGTAGTTTAAAACGTTATTAAAGAGCAAAAAGCAGGCAATGTGTAGTTATATTCTCCAACCTGATGTCGGAGCCTCGGTGGCCAAGTGGTCTGAGCGCACTTACGGATCACAGTGCCTCTCATCGCCTGGGTTCGAATCCCACTCAGGACAGATCCTAGCATGAGAAAGTTTGTCAGTTTGCTTGCCGAAGGTCGGTGGTTTTCTCCAGGCACTCTGGTTTCCTCCACCATTCCAGAACTGACCACCTCGAAATAAGTGAAAGATTCTTGACTGGGGTGTAAAACACCATTACTCCACTCCACTCCAACCTGATGTCAACATGTATCTTTTACTCTTGATGTTCTTTACAGATTCCATGTGACCTCAAAGTCTGTATGACCTTAAAAAAGGTTTAGACAAACATTTTAAATACAACTTCTAGGTAATAATCTTTCAAACTTGCCACAAGTGAAACTATTTCTACTTCCAGAGAAATTATTAATACTATGCAGCTCTTAAATTTAATAAAAACCAACTTTTTATCTCTTTTACACCTAATATTGACATTTATTTAAAATATATCCTACAACCAAACTGTTCCACATTGAGGTGTTTATCTTTGATCTTTTTATTCTGTGAATGAGATTTGTTTGGTACCAATTTCTTTTAGTAGTGGGTAAACTGGAACAAAGTGATATTGAAATCTTGTTAAAAAATATGCCAAACAGCTCATGAAATCATAAGTGTGCATGCAGCTTTAACCACTTGGTCACACATCTGCACCATATTCTTACCTGAATAAAAGCATAATAAATCTTCAGTATCTGTTTCTGAATTAAAACGGCAGCTTCTGATTGGTCAGGCATCAATGACAGACATCTCTGATAGATCATGGGTAACATATGAACCATTGCATCATCTAGAACTTTTCTCTCATCAGGCCGTTTGTATCTGTGAACAGAAACATAAATTATTCATAACATCTTTATTTGTGGTTTGTGAAAATTTTATCAAACAAGTTACCAGAATATGTAAATTCTCAGTGGAGAAATCCAGCTCTGAAACTTTACAAGAACTTTTTATTCCATTTAGTGCTTGACTTTAATTTTCAAATTGTCCAATTCTGCAGACAAGTGCCATCCATTTTTCACTTGTTCTCATTGTAAAATTGCTTGCTCATGACCCACTTGAAATTTAAAATATTGAATAAGAAACATATAAAATAAAGGTTTGATGTTTGTTCCATCAATACACAGCTGTCAGCATTTTTGTTACAGCTCTATGGTATTTACAAGGCTACTAAAAGTTTATGCAAAATTTTAGTAAAGAGGTGTACTCCCATGCTGTAGAATATGAGGTAGAACACTTTCAAATTTTTAACTTGTTCTGTCAGACAAGATCAAAAACATTTTTACATGCAAGACAGTTATTTTCAAATCTTGGGCAGTCTAACTACAGTCATAACCAAGGCTTGCCACTTGTAAACATTCTAGATTTTTTAACTTACTGAAAGCTATCACTTGACAAAGTGTTGAAAAGTGCACATTAATAATTAAGCATTAATGAGGATACAGGCAACTTTTTATCATAATAAAAATATGATTTTTAACATTTATTTATATTTATTTTATATAATTTTAACAGACATAATACATCATTGAAATAATGAATTTATCACGAATAAAAACTTACTCATAAACTTTGACCATCTGATATAGCGACATCAATGCTCCCATCCACATAGCATGATTATCAGCCTGTATATACAGGGCTAACTTCTCTGGTAGACCTGGCCATCTTCCCGGGAAGTCATGTTTGATCATCTGACTAATACATACACTCAACTGCACACGAACTGGGTCTGGGGCATGAATAATGGCTTCAATAATATTTTCACGAATGGTCTGTCGGTCTTGCTCGTGTATGCTGAATGGTACTGGATCACCTGGGTTTTCCACCTCTCTATCATTCCAAAACTGATTTACTTCATTTTTCAAGTATATGGCACCTACAAAAAATAAAATATCATTATTTTTACATTTCACTGTCAAATTCAAAAGCGAGATTTTCAACATAATATTAATTTCCTTGATTCCAACATTGCAAATTTTGATCGTAAATATGTCCATCTTCTGTAACTTGATACTTTGCACCAAACATTGCCAAACTGTGATTCATAGCTCCATTCGAGAATTGGGATGAACAATAGTTTGAAATCTTTATTGAAATATAGTATGCACATTTTCTTAGAAAGGTGGGTGATACTAAGGCTCTACGAAGATATTAACAGGCCAAATTTCCCAAAAGAAGCAATTTAAAAGTGTCATTGCATGAAATACCATGCACCTTGGCTTGCTGTTTGTTATATAATAGACATGGTAACTTCTTAAACATGTCTAAATACTAGTACACAGCCTACCTGCTTGTCTGACTGGCATGTCCAGTTGTTCTGACATAATTACTTGTAAAAGCACTGGAACAAATCCAATAATCTTGTGGACCTTAAAATACAAAACAAAATTCCTTGTTTAAGGTTCATCATTTGACAATCTTTAACTGTTCATTGGACAGAAATGGTATTTCACAGTACTGTTATTAATTTTGTGCAAGGGTTATAACATTACTGAACAATGTGTTGCAATGATATTTAATGAAATCTCTCTTATGTCAATACATGTACCTTATAAATGCTCAAAGTTGACAGTTTCACTCGCATTTGCAACTAAATTTTAAAAAGACGAAAACTTCTTGACTTCAGGATTATTCTTACCTTTTTCAACTGTGAAAATTAGAATAGACCCAACTTGATCCCTTGTATGCTTGTAATATATATTCATTATTAATAGTACATATTGTAATGTTTATAAGCATTTGTTATCATGCTACTGACAGTTCATACCTACAGCAATCATGAAAAAGTTCAAATGACTTCAGATTTAGGTGAAATGACACTGTTGCATTTACTAAGGTCAACGAAGGTCAAAACAGTTAATCTGACAATGGTAAAAACTTAAAGTTTAACATGAAGAGGATAAAAAAATTATTGTTTAAGATATGATAAGACAGAACAGTTTTACAAAGTGAAAGTTTTCAAAACATGACTGGAACAACATCTTTTTATCATACTTGTCCATTTGGATAATTGGAAATAGATTTCACTTGTCCAAATTTTTCAAACATTAACGGAAAATGTTAATAATTAATGTATGGTAATGACAGTGTCATTGTCTGTTCAAATTCAAGTGTTAGTCATTGTCTGTTCAAATTCAAGTGTTAATTTATAATCAGTGGTCCAAAAATCTGTTAGCATTTACTAAGTCTTTTGTGGATGTTGAATTTGATCACTGACTGAAAATAAAGTGATTTAGGACTGGTTTTAACAGAATTTAAACCACACCCTAGACATATTGCATATCTGGTTCCCTAAGTTTTGTAATTAACATTCCCTGTAAGCTTTTTCTGTAGATTTTGGTTTTATTATGGTCATACACAATCTGGAAGTATATCGATGAAATAATCATGTGGATTAAGAAACTGTGAACTGTGCATGAACTGACATTTTCCATTTTCGCTTGTCGGTTAATATCCTCTTCTAGCTTTACAACATAAGGGGATCTATCGAAACAAAACTGTGGTTCTAACAAAAGCGATGATACTTATAGCTGAATGGACTAATCCAGGAAGTTTCTACCTTAACCCATATGATTATTTCAGTTTTATTTTCCAGATTGTGTATGACTGGGAATTACCTTATTAATTACCCGTAAGGATTTTAGAATGCATTTATACTCCAGCTAAGATGTTATCTCTTTTGGTGTTCAATAATTTTGAAAAAATGCATAGGCCATAACGGTAATAAGACATGACACAAACTTTGGTGATTTTTATATCTAAAACCTTGATAAACCAGTGCTACAGACGAACTGAATCAGTGTAAATATTGTTGAGCTAATTCATTTCATAACATAAGCCTAATTTCACTGAATGCAAAGCAATGTTACTGGTAAAGACCAAATGCAGACATTTGTGTATAAATCTACAGTAAAACAGAGATAATTGAAAATTTTTTGATTTTTTTTTTTATGGAAATAGGCAAATACTGCAAAACAAGTTTAACATTTTAAATTTTTAGTAGAATTTTTAAAGAAAATGTTGTTAGTTTACTCTGAACTTGTAAAACTAAAAAAATTAGACATTAAAATTAAAAATTAAATCTTCAATCTAAATCACAGATCTTCAATTTTCTCAATTGTTGATATATTTGCTAAAATGTTGAGATATTTGGGTAACACAATGTTAAGACAGTACATAAGGTAGGTGAGACTGACATCATATCATGTCATGATTCATATTTCATTCATTCACTACCTCTGTGGCTGTGCACATGGTCTTCAGTTTGGCTCAAAGCCAACTTCTACATTTCAGACATTTCGAACATTTGTTACATTTCGTGACCTTAACACATGTTTAAAAATCAATGTTAGATTTATCTCAATTAATCGCTAAATGTTATATATTAACAGAAAATGGCAAACCAAATTTTTATTTAAATTTACGCAATTTAGTCTGCCATTTTGTAAAACGTGTCTTCGACATCTTCATTTCTCTCACCTCCGCTAGTTGTTGTTCGGCTTGAGCCCGTTGATTTGGGTCGAGAGTGGCCCTTAAAACTTCAACCAGCTTTGCTACATCCATTGTTAACTATTAAAAGGCGCTGTTTAATTCACGGAGTATTTATTTTGATCTTTTTTTACCCCCTTCTCCTTGCTTCATTCATCACCGGTCGCGCCAAAGAGAGAGAACCCCTCATGTTCATTATCGTAAAACGTCAATGTCGTAAAATATTTATTTCTTACAGACACAAAATTAAAAAATCAAAATGTTTCTTACATAAACTTTATCTAATTGTCCAAAATATTTATTCAAATATCGAAAAAATAGTATTTTTAGGACCATTTTACGACACCTACATCTAAATGACCTTTGAACTTTCTTCATATAAGGGTTGAAAGGAGAGTCAAATCTATTGGGCGTCATCATGGCTTAAAGTGTTCGATACTATGGTGGCACAGAGGTGACATGAAATATATTTTTCATATTACGTGCGCATGTATTAACCTATTACGTGCGCACGTATTAGCTATTACGTGCGCACGTATTACCTTTTACGTGCGCACGTAATACCTATTACGTGCGCACGTAAAAGGTAATACGTGCGCACGTAATATGAAATATATATTTCATGTCACCTCTGTGCCACCTAGTTCGCTCTGATTTGATTTGATTTGATTTGATTTGATTTGATTTGATTTGATTGATTGATTGATTGATTGATTGATTGATTGATTGATTGATTGATTGATTGATTGATTGATTGATTGATTGATTGATTGCGTCTTTGATTTAACTATTAAACACTAAACAGTCAAGCTTGACAACAAAAAAAGTTTATTGTCTAAGATAATGAAGCTTTATACATGGTAAGATATTTTGGACCTTTCAAACAAAAAACTGCGTTTTCTTAATGTGTACTATAACCAGTGACATTAAAGATGTCGGAATGGTCGGAAAAAAAGGCTATGTCAATTTTCTTTTCAAACTTTACTTCGAATACTAGTATACCATTTGACAGTGTAAATTAAATCATTATATGTTAGTGCAGGTCCATAAAATAACCGGATAGGCATAAATATTGTGCGAATAATGTAATGTAAGTATATGATTAAAACAATTTAAGTTTATTGTGTGCATGGTTTAACTATTCATTCATTCATTCATTCATTCATTCATTCATTCTTCGAAGAAATATCAAATAACAATAATATGAATCGGGATAAACACTAAAATACATTTGAATTAAACGTGTAAAACACCTGCGACTAATTCAAAAACTTGTGCCATATATACACAGCACATACGCAATGTACGGACATGTTCCGGATTGTTTTTGATTTTTATTTTTTTTTTAAATCTCTATCGAAATTTCAATATTAGTTTCAAACAACCAATATTAGTGTGCTTAGTTGTTATCTTAGGTCTCGATCGCTAGTTCTGACAACACTGGCCTTTTTTCCCATCGTATGTTTTTTTTTTTTTTTTTTTTTTTTTTAGCCCTGACGACAACGAGGGCAACAACGAAGAATCAAAGTTTGGCTTCGTTATCGTCGAAATCGTACGGCGCGGAAAATTCCTATGTCAAAACTAAGGAGGTCAAAGTGACATCATGGCTTAATTTATCTTGCCACGGGGTTCGTGTCTACCGATCGGGATTATCGCAATGTTCGTAATATGCAACGATATGCGCAAAATAGTTCTGGTTAACTATGCGTACAATGTACTGAAAGTTGAAACAGTGTGCACAAAAAGTTTCATTCTGTGTACAATATAGTATAGTAATTGTACAGTAACTGGATTCACGATAAAAAAAAAAAATTCTGTAGCCTGAAAACTACACATGATAAACTGAGGTAACCTGTGTAGTGTGCTAAAGCTTATATAGCCTAATGATTTTCACAGATGTAAAATTTTACTGCAAATTTTCACTGAATAACTTAAAACCGGCATAACAGAAATTTTCCAAAAAAAAAATAAAAATAAAAAAAAAATAAATAAAAATAAATAAATAAATAAACAATAAATAAATAAATAAATAAATAAATAAATAAATAAATAAATAAATAAATAAATAAATAAATAAATCAATCAATCAATCAATCAATTTTAAAAAGCTTACCAATTAGCAATATATTTCCCGATTACATGCATATATAGATTTAATGTGAAATATTTTTATTTCTTCAATTATATTGTATAATATACTCGGATATTTAAGGGTTTTTTTTTTCATTTTTAGCAGGAAATCTAACAATCTACATTTTATGCACTTTTGACTCATGCCAGTGACTGGTGACCCGTGATCATGTGACATATCTCATTGACCTGAATAACCTTTGCTTTCATCCACTTTTCGCTGCCATCGGCAAACCTCGGCTGATTCCGCTACCCTCGAGACAACTGAGGAGTTCCGAGTGTTTTCACTCGATTATCAACGATCAACACTACCGGCATGAATGAACAAAGTTCGAACCATGATTGAATGAAAAATAACCAATTTCAACAAAACGGATACAATTATTAATCAGGTGTTTATTTCGAAACTGAAAGTTTTTAACTTGTGTGAAGTATATAATAACCACACGGCCCAAGTGTATCAGCTGAGTGCCGAGTGCAATATTTATACATTTAATAATATGTTTTTGCACTCAATACATTAATTGTGATTGTGCAAAGTCATAAATTTAGAACCCGTTAGAATATTGTTTAGAATGTAATGGCTGGGCAGTGTGAATTTATGACGAGCTGTGTGCAAAAGGGGATAACATTTTTGACAAGGAGAAGAGGATAACTCGAAGACCAGACCGTCGAAGACAAAACCAGCTGATTGCCTGACGTAATCAGATTAGACTGTCCACTGGTTTTTGGGTCATTTGTGTTAGACAAACAGATATACAATATATTCGAATTTGACCGGTAGGTAAATAATAAATTTTAACACATATGTCTTTTTATAAAAATATCAGTTATAAAAATAAATTGTAGTAGAGAAAAAACTCGGTCCCACAAAGTATTTAAAAACGTTAAGATTTTGATTTTTATTGACTGGTTCACGTTTTAAAGATCAGTGTTAAAACACTACTCAGTCAATGAATAACCCACAAATTAGTGGGATTTAAGCTGAAAATAGTTGGGTTTTTTTTTTTTTTTTATTATTTTTATTTTTATTATTTTTTTTTTTTTTGAGTTTCAGGCTTTTAGCTCAACTGAGCTAAAATTGGGCTTTAAAAATGTCTCTTTTATATTGTCTTTTAACTTTTTTATATTTTTGTCATACCATCCTAAACTATGATGCAAAATTTACCTTCTTTTACAAAAACCATCTGTATTACCAGTCACTGTATTTGTGATAGAAAAGTATGCTAATTTTCAATAAAAAATATGCAAACTGACGTTTTTGTCATGCATCATTACATAAAGTTGCATTAAGTTAAATTGCACAAAACTTGCCATTTGGAAACCAAAAATTATTGGAGAAACCTCCAATTAGCATTAAATAACTAGACCTTAGGTATTTGAGGTGTTGCTCTTTATGTCAAGTATGATTTGATTGGCCTCCAGATGTGAAACTGTAGAGTGTCCCCATTAAGGCTGTCACGTTTACAAAATTTTGTAAACGTTTACACGGATACAAGTAATCGAAACGGAAACGTTTAATCGTCAATATTATAATCATTGTCATTTCCAAATTTTTAAGTGAAGTTAGCTCTTTCCCAAGACAATTGTTGATAATTTCATGTTTACTTTAAAAACTTGATTATTTGCTGATGCAGATACTTGTTATGTATTTTGTCGTGATGTTACCTCAATGAAAAGGAAACCAATAAGATGTCAAAGTGTGCATTATCAGCTGAGTAATGAATCTAATGCTATTTTTAGATGACTTCCGGAAGCTATCATGGGTCATCTCAAAATGGGTTACTGTCCGCTTTATGGCTTATCGGCACCTGACTGATATCGAACATTATTTATAAGACATAAATTAATTCAAAATTGACCTATATATGATATATTAAGATATTTTTGAGTGGGGTTCAATAGGGGGTTCATTTTACCGTTTAAACGAATGTTCAATTTGTAAACGTTTACAAGCTGGATTTGAAACGGCATCGTGTACACGTGTAATCGTGACAGCCTTAGTCCCCATATGAATCATTAAAAACTTTAGTATATAATGAATGTGCAATAGCCAGTTCTGAGATACTTTAGATATATACATATAGCAATTGTTGCAGCTACTTAATTTTGTGACTAAAATATATATATTTTTTAAAATCAACTTAAAAAATTTTCTTTTGATGACCTTAGATTTTTAAATAGTCACCAGCTTGGCTATTTCAGTTCAGTATTTACTGTCAGCAACCCAATTCACTAGGAGGATAGGTTCAGGTCCAGTGGCACCTATTGCTATTAGACAGATTAATGTTGAAGATCAGTCTTCGTCTACATTACATTTCAAGTTTTACTAGACCTGAAATACATGGCTCCGAACTGTTTTTTTTTTATAATACTGATGTTGCCGTTTCTGATATACATGGCTCCTGAACGTTTTTTTTTATAATACTGATGTTGCCGTTTCGAAACGGCTACATCAGTATTATAAAAAAGCCGTTCAGAGCCATGTATTTCAGGTCTAAAGTTTTACATACCAGTAAAGCAAATGACAAAAATCAAATTTGGTAGGAACTTACAACAAGATAGTGTTTACTAAATGGGTTTACCCAAATCTACCACCAGTTAATAGAAACAAATATAACTATGTTGAAAACATACATATATAGTACTTAGAATATCACATTTGGTTCACATTTATTCCCTCCATTTTACTACCAGATATCATGAAATTCAGTGATCTTGATTATGAGGAAGTTAGTTTAAGTCTCTCTCTGGGACTAAGCTCACCAGACTAGTGCTTATCCTGGTTTCATTGGTAGCATGAAGCCACAAAACTCTGTTTTGATTTGGATGCCAGTCCAATGCATAACTTCATTCTATCTTTCACTTATATTGAGGCGGTCAGTTCAGTGAATTGGTAGAGGAAACAAAAAACTATTAACTTTCAACAAGTGAACTGACAAATTTCCCAACAATAAGATCTGCCTTGAGTGGGATTTGAACCTAGCTAGGTGGTGAGAGCCATTGTGGTTGGTATAAGCACATGCATATAACCCATGGCCGCCAATAGATTGCAGGCCCAGGAGAACAAAATGCCTTATTCTGTCCTGACGTGCATATATCGGGTTCATGGCACCATTACCTAAAAATTTGGTTTGCTTGTCCAAAAGAAAAGGGATAGTCTTCTTTGATAAGATGTTTTTAAGTCCTAGCCTATACTGCTATAACTGTAACAATGCCCCTTAATGAACCCTGTTAAAAATTAGACAGGTTAATTCAGTTTAGAAATTAGGCAGGTTAATTAAGCAAATTGAATGGTTCTTTAAAATAAAAACTAGTTCTTCTAAGACATTTAAATTGTTTTTTTAGTTGGGACATACTACATTTGTAATTATGACACCTGTAACTCTATGGACTATGTCCAGACAATTGAAGCTCAACAAGGTCATAGACAATTAAGATTGGTTAAAAGTTGATACATTACCTATATACATATATATATATATATATATATATATATATATATATATATATATATATATATATATATATTATACACATATGTGCATTTTTAAGGCTACTTGGTACACATGAAGATTTGTTCACTAGACTGCAATATATTTGTGTCTAATTTGTGAAGTTTTCAGTTTTTGCTACATTTTCACAATAATTTCTTAAACACCTTTCCTTATTGGGATATTTGAATTTTGAAAAATGTCAATAGTTATTAAGTGTCATTTGTAGAAGAGCTAAAACATATGACAAGTTTATTAAAGATTTAATGGCTTTTAAAATACCAAACAAGTTTTCAAAAATTTGCTCAAATTATGTTTTAAAATTTGTTAGTCAATGGATACATGTATTTTGATGTAGTGAATAATATAATGGTTGTAATTATTTTTAAATGATTTTTTATGGTAATTTACTTTAGAAATATTATATGTGCTTATGGATGTTATCACTTTTATCATAATGTATCAAGGGTCAGAGGTTAAGGTGAAGGTTGAGGAAATTTTTTGTCCTGTAAGTAATTAGATACATGTAGATGAAGTTAAGAAGGATTAAGTATAGTGACTGTCCTTAAAAAAAAACTAGCAGGTATAATGGTATTTATTTTTAAATTGACTTTCAACAGGTATAATTACATGAGCTTATGGAATTATATGTATCAGTATGTATCAGGGGTCAGAGGTTAAGACAATACGATCACATTTATTACAAATAAAACAAGTTTTTGAACTAAATAACACTTTAAATGTATTTTTCTTCAAAAATTTTCTCTAATATCTCATTTCTTCTCTCAATTTTATTAAAAAAATTGACTTGAGGCAAACAAGGAAAACTATATTCAAATTTTGGTATGGTATATATCCCTTTAAAGTTGTTTTATCTCACATTTTTAAAAAACTTGAGTTCTGCTAATAGTATGAAATGATTCATCATTTTTTCACAGTTTTTGTGTTTTTTTCTAAATTCTTTTTACATTTTTTTCTTGTTTGTTTAAACAAGAAAACAAAACTAAAATCTTCAAGTTGTCATTTATATAAAGGGGCCTTGGTATGTCATGTCTTGAATTGTAATCACCTGCAGAAAACCACCAACCTTTGACAAGTAAGCTAACTAATCCTTTTGCACTGTCTGTCAAGATTGGAACTGTACTCAGACATTGGGAGACACTATTCATCCACTACAGACAGGTGGGTTAGCAGCTTAGGCATTACGAGACACTATCCATCTACTACAGACAGGTGGGTTAGTGGCTTAGGCATTGAGAGACACTATCCATCCACTACAGACAGGTGGGTTAGTGGCTTATGCATTAAGAGACATTATTCATCCACTACAGACAGGTGGGTTAGTGGCTTAGGTATTAAGAGACACTATTCATCCACTACAGACAGGTGGGTTAGTGGCTTAGGCATTAAGAGACACTATCCATCCTCTACAGACAGGTGGGTTAGTGGCTTAGGCATTAAGAGACACTATCCATCCACTACAGACAGGTGGGTTAGTGGCTTAGACATTAAGAGACACTATTCATCCACTACAGACAGGTGGGTTAGTGGCTTGGGCATTGAGAGACACTATTAATCTACTATGGACAGGTGGGTTAGTGGCTTAGGCATTAAGAGACACTATCCATCCACTACAGACAGGTGGGTTAGTGGCTTAGACATTGAGAGACACTATTCATCCACTACAGACAGGTGGGTTAGTGGCTTGGGCATTGAGAGACACTATTAATCCAATACAGACAGGTGGGTTAGTGGCTCAGGCATTGAGAGAAACTATCCATCCACTACAGACAGGTGTGTTAGTTGCTTAGGTATTGAGAGACATTATTCATCCACTACAGACAGGTGTGTAAGTGGCTTAGGCATTGAGAGACACTATTCATCCACTACAGACAAGTGTTTTAGTGGCTTAGGCATTGAGAGACATTATTCATCAACTACAGACAGGTGTGTTAGTGGCTAAGACATTGGGAGACACTATTCATCTACTGTGGACAGGTGGGTTAGTGGCTCAGGCATTGAGAGACACTATTCATCCACTACAGACAGGTGTGTTAGTTGCTTAGACATTGGGAGACACTATCCATACACTACAGACAGGTGGGTTAGTGGCTTAGGCATTGAGAGACACTATCCATCCACTACAGACAGGTGGGTTAGTGGCTTATGCATTAAGAGACATTATTCATCCACTACAGACAGGTGGGTTAGTGGCTTAGGTATTAAGAGACACTATTCATCCACTACAGACAGGTGGGTTAGTGGCTTAGGCATTAAGAGACACTATCCATCCTCTACAGACAGGTGGGTTAGTGGCTTAGGCATTAAGAGACACTATCCATCCACTACAGACAGGTGGGTTAGTGGCTTATACATTAAGAGACACTATCCATCCACTACAGACAGGTGGGTTAGTGGCTTGGGCATTGAGAGACACTATTAATCCAATACAGACAGGTGGGTTAGTGGCTCAGGCATTGAGAGAAACTATCCATCCACTACAGACAGGTGTGTTAGTTGCTTAGGTATTGAGAGACATTATTCATCCACTACAGACAGGTGTGTAAGTGGCTTAGGCATTGAGAGACACTATTCATCCACTACAGACAAGTGTTTTAGTGGCTTAGGCATTGAGAGACATTATTCATCAACTACAGACAGGTGTGTTAGTGGCTAAGACATTGGGAGACACTATTCATCTACTGTGGACAGGTGGGTTAGTGGCTCAGGCATTGAGAGACACTATTCATCCACTACAGACAGGTGTGTTAGTTGCTTAGACATTGGGAGACACTATCCATACACTACAGACAGGTGGGTTAGTGGCTTAGGCATTGAGAGACACTATCCATCCACTACAGACAGGTGGGTTAGTGGCTTATGCATTAAGAGACATTATTCATCCACTACAGACAGGTGGGTTAGTGGCTTAGGTATTAAGAGACACTATTCATCCACTACAGACAGGTGGGTTAGTGGCTTAGGCATTAAGAGACACTATCCATCCTCTACAGACAGGTGGGTTAGTGGCTTAGGCATTAAGAGACACTATCCATCCACTACAGACAGGTGGGTTAGTGGCTTGGGCATTGAGATACACTATCCATCCACTACAGACAGGTAGGTAAGTGGCTAAGCATTTAGAGACACTATCCATCCACTATGGACTGGTGGGTTGTTAGTGGATATGTTGGTGACTATGTTGTCTAAAGCTCATGTTTAGGGACCAAAAATTTCTAGTTATAGTGTCAGTTTATTGCCAAAAAGGGCTTGTTTTCTCCAGGTATTATTGTTTCTATGATCATCCCCAGAAATGAACATCTCTATAAAAGTTAAAGGACCTTGTCAGTCTGCCTGCTAAGGGTGTTGGTTTTCTGTAGTTACTCTGGTTTCCTCCTCCTTCTCAGAACTGATCATCTTGATATAAGTGAAAGAATCTCGGGGCGCATTACTCTATTCTAATCAAGACAAAACAATAACAAAGAAACAAAATCTAAAAATAAAATAAAATAAAAGGAGAAAAAGGAAAAGAAAATTTTGTCTCACTAAAAATTAAAGAAAAACAATAACAAGACGTTTGATTTATTTGATAAGTTTGAGTTTTGTTTGAGCGTCATTATGAATCATTATCTAGGACTGGTCAAACCAGGTGACATTTTGCTACTGGCTGTTATTTTTCCTTATTGCGCTGTTTTATTTAACAACATATTTATTTGTTGATCAGTCAGTTGGATTTAAATTTTACTGATATCATTTTATGTTAATATATATTGAGTTTTATATCATATATATATATGTGACATTTAAAACTACAACATTGATTTTAAACATCTAGGCTGGCTGTTTTACAGGTATTTAAAAAAAAACAAACCTAAATATGAATTTTTTTTATTTAAAAATAAATGTTTGTGTTCATTTTAAACATCTTAATGAAGAAAATATATTTTGTAATAAAAAAAAAGGTTAAAACAAAAAAAAATTATATCATTTTGAAAACTTTAAAAATCATATACCAGGAATTTGGAAAAGTCTTATTTTAATGTTTGAAATTGGTTTTAAAAAATGTGGGGAAAAGGGTATTTCATGGTCAGTTGATCATTGAATGGATCTGGACAATACAATGAAATTTATTAATATCAGGATTTACTGATGTAGATTTCGCCAATATAGAGAATACTTTTACTATCCAAAACCCACAAATGATGAAATATTAATGATTGACATTCTACTTTTATAGTTAGGGGTTCAATTATCAGATTATATGTATTACATCCATTGTGTCGAAACAATTTATTTCCAGTAAATACAGATGGTATGTTTTTGTTAGATATGTGTATATTCCTAGATATTTATAGGAGAAGTCTGGTGCTTAAATGTTTCAGTTTACAGATATATCGATGACACTGTTTCATTTTCAGAGTTTGAAATCTACAGTTACTCTGGCAGATTCTGGTTAGAGTAAGTTTGTAAATTGGCTTGCTGAAGGTTTGGCGTTTTTCTCCAACTGCTCTGGTATCCTCCACCATTCCAGAACTGAATTTTAAGTAAAATAATCTTGACCTGGATGTAAAACATCATTTTTCCTGTAATTTATCTTTTCCTTATTCTTTTGCAGCTGTTTAAATTTGAAGATTTGAATAAAAGAGTTGCATCATGGGAAGGTATTCAGGAAAGGCCTGTCGTCTGCTGTCCATGCTGTCACTTACTGCATCATTTTTCTTGGTGGAAATTATTGTTGGATATGTGACTAATTCGATTGCACTAGTTGCGGATTCCTTTCACATGTTATCAGATGTTGTAGCATTAATTGTAGGATTTGCCTCTGTTCGGGTATGTTGTAAAGTGATGTTGTAAAGTGAATGTAAATTATCTAGCTTTCTTGATAATGGAGAAAGGATTGGGAGAGAAAGCCATTTTTGTTTGTTTTGTAAGAGAGTGTTGACAAATTTTCAGACATTTTCTTTGGTAATAGGAAACTCATGTGATAGAAAGTTGACATTTTCTTTAATAATAAAAACATATTTTGACGAAGATTTGACATTTTATTAGACATAGGAAAACTTATGAGACCATTTTTTTTTTGAAATAAAAAACTTAACATTACAGAGTGTTTAAAAAACCTTCAGATATTTTCTTTGACATTAGAAACTTTATGTAACAGAAAGTTGAGAATTCCCTGAGACTTTTTTTTTTTTGACAAGGAAAACATAATTTGATAAAGAATTGAATTTTCATTGACAATGTAGAAACCTAATGTGACAGAAATTTGACATTTTCTTTGGCATTAGAAACCTAACATGACAGAATGATAACAAATCCTTCAGGCTTTTTTGTTGAGAAACTTATGTGACAAAAAGTTGACTTTTTTTTTTTTTTTTTTGACAATAGAAACCTAATTTGACAAGGATTTGACATTTTCTTTGACAATAGAAAGTTAAACACCTAATGTAACAGTGTTTAGAAATCTTTGGAACATTTTCTTTGATAATGGACACCCAATGTGAGAGAGAAAGTTGACATAATTTTCCATGATGAAAGTAACCTAATGTGACAGAAATTTGACTCAATGCAAACTTCATCATCTTCCCCCCCCCCCCCCCACTTTTTAATGATCAACACAAAACTAAAATCTTTTGATAACTTTTCTTATGTATACTAGTAATTAATATTTTGATTTGTTTCATGAAATGAATCTAGGTCACAGTCATGGTGGGGGAGGTCATGGTCACAGTCATGGTGCACGAGGTCATAAGTCACATGATGAAAGTAACCTAATGTGACAGAAATTTGACTCAATGCAAACTTCATCATCTTTCCCCCCCCCCCCCCCCCCCCACTTTTTAATGATCAACACAAAACTAAAATCTTTTGATAACTGCCATTTTGTGATGTTTTATGTCTGACAGATGTTTAAACAATAAACATGTGTCACTGAATACATGTAAATCATTAGGTTGGGAGTCATACATGAATTATTTATTAATAAAATGCATATCAGTTCTGTTATGATAAAGTTACTTATCAAAATCAATAATGTCAAAATGTCTTTTATGAGAGTGAAAAATCAATATTTTATAAATGGATTGTTTATGATATGTTGATCAGCTGTTCATGGAAATGTTATCGTAGTACAAAGTCGTGTGATGACTGTAAAATATAACCACTGTTTCTGAATTATGAAATTACATTGACTGAAATTTAACAATGAAAATGATTCAATTCTGTTCATTAAAATACGTTTTTGTTACTTCTTTCATAGGAAGAAAACCATAAGTGCAGTGTTGGAAATGAGACAAAATTTTCAACAAGTTCTTGTCTGATAATCTCAACATTTTCTTTTGAGGAATAGAGTAGACTATTGAAAAGTAACCAGTCATTACCAAAAGTTACCAGTCTTGAATTGTTGGACTGTTTTATCTCTAACACTGACAAGGGATAAAAAAGAAGTAAAACTGAGATGATTTATGAATACTAGTATATGTATCAACACATTTTTAAAAATGAATTATTTTTTTTTATAGATATCAAAATGGAAATCTCCCAAAAATACTTTTGGTTGGGCGAGAGCAGAAGTACTTGGAGCATTAGTCAATGCAGTGTTCTTGATAGCATTGTGCTTTTCTATTACTATCGAAGCATTAAAACGATTAGTACAGGTCGAGGAAATTGATAATCCTAAGTTATTGTTAATCGTAGGTGGAGCTGGCTTAGCTGTTAATTTAGTTGGATTGTGCTTGTTCCACAATCACGGTAAGTTAGTTAGATATCTCAGTTGAAAGATCGAGGTTTTTTGGTAAAACTTTTTGATCTGCATTTCTCAAATTTTGGCAGCTTGACTTTCCAGATCAAAGTACTGATGTCTGGATTGGCTAGGTACAATGATGTACGGTAGTGTTCCAAACAAAAGGGAAAAAAAATCATTTTTTCGAAATAATGTTGAAAAGTTTAAATATTTTCCAAAATGATCAAAATGTATTTATAACGTAATAGTAGAAATGTTTTGAAAATGGCATTTCTGTTTTTTTGTTTTCTTTTTCTTGTTACTTACTGGTTGAAATTACATAGTACAGAGTAAAAAATTGATTTTTATTCTTGATTTTTCAAAAATCAATTCTTATTGCTATTTGAAAACCCATGCATATTTTTTTTTTACTTTTCTTATGTATACTAGTAATTAATATTTTGATTTGTTTCATGAAATGAATCTAGGTCACAGTCATGGTGGGGGAGGTCATGGTCACAGTCATGGTGGAGGAGGTCATAAGTCACATGATAATCACAGTGAAAATAACAGTGGTCATGGACCTGAAACAGATGCCCTTGTTGAGAGTAAGAATTTAACAAACGGGACCAACACAAGAAGACGTGACACAAGTACCTGTGGTATAGAAATAGAGGATGCTGACATATTAGTGGAAGTAAATACTGAACCAGGACGTAAAGTTTGTAAGTTTACATAACATTTCCTTAGTAGGAGTGGAGTGGAGTAATGCTGTTTTACGCCCCGGTCAAGAATTTTTCACTTATTTCTAGGCCTGTCAGTTCTGGGATGGTGGAGGAAACCAGAGTGCCCGGGGAAAACCTCAGACTTTCGGCAAGCGAACTGAGAAACTTTCTCACACTGGGATCTGTCAAGAGTGGGAGTTCGAACCCAGGCGGATGAGAGGCACTGTGATCCGTAAGCGCGCACTTTAGACCACTTGGCCACCGAGGCCCCCTTTTTTATTACATTATTAATGTGTAAAGGATTTCCTTAGTAACTCACTTCCTAAAGATGAAGTTTTTAATATTTTTACTGTAGCAATTAAGACTAACTAGATTTACAGCTTGAAAGTCAATAATACACAGTTAGTGTTTGTAAATACACCTGGTGCTACCTTCTGAGGTTACAATAGCTTAGCTTTTACCATAGCAACAACACAAATTTTTATGTACACAAACAGATAACTATTGTATTATTCATTATGAAGGAATAAATTTTTTAAGAACAAGTACAAAATTGCGAATTTTAAAAGTAATATTATTTATCCAAATAAAGTCTTGTTATCTTGAACTTGAAAATTTTGAATTTTTAGATAAGGCACATGATTTTTCAAGTCCCGCAAATGAAAGTTCAATGAAAATTATGTTCTTTACAAATGAAGTAAAGCATCTTTACTATCTATATTGAGCAACAAGAGAGCAGTTTTTTTTTCTGAAATAAAAACTTTTTATTTAACGAGACTTGGATTTGCATCACATGTATATCTAACAATGTCCAGTGTTTTTCAGTAATTAGCTGAATTAAATGAAAAAGATTAAAATCTAACCCTCTCCCTCCAGTAATTATGTATAAGAATTGTCAAATATTAACTATTTGTCAAATCAGTTAATTATATATCCCCCCCCATCCAGTAAACATGTATAAGATTTGTCACATTTTATCTATTTGTCATATCAATTCATTATTTCACCACCACGAACCCCCCCCCCCCCTCTTTATCCAGTAAACATGTATAAATTTGTCACAATTATTAATTTGTCATATCAATTCATTATTTCAGCATCCAGTTCCCAGTTAAACATGAGGGGCGTGTTTCTTCATGTACTAGGAGATGCCCTAGGGTCAGTAATTGTTGTTATTAGTGCGTTATTGATATGGTTTATAGAGGCTGATTGGAAATATTATGTAGACCCAGCAATGAGGTAAGTAATATACTTTGAAGTACATTATTATTGTGTAAAGGACTTCCATTTGACCCTTAATATTGAACCCATAGGGATACATTGGCATTTTGCTGGAAATCAGGGCCTTAGTGGCCGATGGTCTAAAGCATGTGCTTACTGATCACATTGCTTCTCACCACATAAGGTTGAATCTAGCTCAGACATATTTCTAGTTTGAAAAAGTTTGTCAGTTCACTTGCGGTTTTCTATGGGTATTCTGTTTTCTTCCACCATCCAGAAACTGACTGGGTGCCTCAGTGGCCGAGTGGTCTAAAGCGCGTGCTTATGGATCACAGCACCTCTCACCCCCTGGCTTGGAATCCCACTCAGGACAGATCCTAGTGTGAGAAAGTTTGTCAGTTCGCTTGCCGAAGGTCGGTGGTTTTCTCCGGGCACTCCGGTTTCCTCCACCATCCCAGAACTGACCACCTCGAAATTATTGAGAGAATCTTGACTGGGACGTAAAACTCCATTACTCCACTCAATACTCCAAAACTGACTGCCTTAGTATGAATTCAAGAATTTTGACTTGGCCATAAAACACAATCACTCTACTTCATTTATTCTTGCTGAAAATAAGGGGTCAAATTAAATATTTGTAAGTCAAGAACATAGTCTTCTTAATGGTCAGATGTAAGTCCTGATATATAGGTAACCTGAAGCTGGTAAAACTTACGGTACTTATTTTCAGAATTTTCCTACTGATATTTTTGTTATTTATTCTAGATTTGATATAAGACGTATTATTGGTATTTATCCTTGATTACGATATTTATTTTTATTTATTTTTCAGCCTTGTAATGGTTGTCATAATTGTATCTACAACTATTCCACTATGTAAGTTATTAAATGTAATTTTGCTTCACAGTCCAGTAACTTTTATATTTTAATTTGGAATATACATAAAATAAATCCATCAATGTTGACTTAATTTCAAAGAGGTTGTCCATTTTTAACAATTAGTAGTGACCTCACATCATCCAGTTTGTAAGTTCAGTTAGCCAAAATTAGAGCACAATGCAAGGTAATTATGTTTAAAGCTTGGCCATTTCTCTTCAATACAATCATTACTTTGAATAAGACTTATTATTTTAGTCATGTGACTTTAATTGCTGGGAACTAAAATTTTGAAGCCAAAAGGTCAAATGTCAAAGGTCATACCATAATATTTAATTTTTGGAGTATCAAAATCCATCAGTGTTAAATAATATATAATTTTTTTTCAACTCTAGAGCTTAAATTGTAAAGTTAGTTTTATATAATATTTGAAGGAATTTGATGGTCGAGTGACCAAAAGCACCAGCCCAAGGAACACATTTCTTCTCACTTTCTAGGATAATAGATTGACCCCCAATAGGACAGAAAGTTTGAGAAAGATTGTTTGTACATTAGACTTTTTCCCAACAGCTGTTAAATAAGAATTTAGTGAAATAAACTCAGACCAAGCAGTAAGATACTGTATATATTTTAGACATGGGAAGTCTAATTTTAATTTCAGCATTAATCATATGGTTATTGTTAAAAAGATTTTTTAAAATATTTTTTACATTTTTATTTTACAGTAAAAGAGTCCAGTTTTATTTTACTACAGACTGTACCTGGTCATATTATAGTCAGTGATATTAAAGAAAAATTAGCTAAGGTATTTTTATCTTCATTCATGCTAAATCTTATTTCCTTTGTTTATTTTGGTACAGTTTGCCCTTGGATGTTAGATGTTAGCAGGTTTATATAAAATTTAATATTATATAATTTCAGTCTTGACCATCAAATATATTTAAGAAAAAGAAATATTTATGATTTTTTTTATTATTAAGGTTACTTGTATTAATTTGCATAGGTATGGTACAATAAACTTGATTAATATCATATTCTTCTTTCATTCTTGGGCCTTGGTGGCCAAGTAGTCTAAAGCACACACTTTAAGCTCACAGTGTCTTTAACTGCCTAGCTTTTAATCTCACATGGGCTGATCTAGTGTAAGAAGGTTAATAAGTTTGCTTATCGAAGGTTAGTGGTTTTCTCAGGACACTCCAGTTTCCTCCACCATCCAAGAACTAACTGCCTTTATATAAGTTAAAATTATTGACTAGGGTGTTAAACACCATTACTCAACTCTTATATTTGGTCTATAAAAGCGTTTCAATGTGAGAGTAGTTATCAATATCGGCTTTGACCACATATTTTTGACATTACAAGGTGGCCATTCTTTGTTAATTGACAAACATGAATTTCTGATTTCTGAAGTTAACTGAAAAATAATGGCTAAAAAAGAGGTCAGGCAGATAATATCTTTTTAAGGAAAAGATAAAAAGATTGAAAATTGTACATTTTCTTTATACAAAAAAAATTTTAGATATAATTTCAGTTTTTGTCGAGCCTGACATTGCCATAAAGCGAGACTTAGGTGTTACTTTTCCGGTGTCGTTTATGGCAGTGACGTTGGCGGCGGCATGTCATAATGTGAAAGTTTATGTTAAAGTAATGTATTTTATCCTTGATCAAAAACTAACCAGGCGAGACATTTAAATCCATGGAATTCTTTTTTTTTAAAGTGATTAAAATATTTCTGATTAGTTAGTACATTTGTACTGTAAATGTTTATGGAAGAAAAAATAAAAATAGCATGTACCTTGTTTGTCAGAAATTCCAAATAATCAAGATATTCTGAGTTTTGTTTTAAAAAAAAAACTATAAGATGTTGTATATTTAACATTGTCCATCAATTTACATCTGAAAATTCTGTAACAAAAGATATAATCAATTCTTTTTTCATTCGTAAAATTTTGATTGGTCAGACCCTTTCTGTTGTTTTTGTATGAAAGAATTAGTTTTTTGATGTATTGTTATTGTGAACCTTCAGATATACGACGGTTGAAATGAAAAAATAAATATGACAAAAGAAAACTTACATGTAGTTTCATTTTGATATAAATGATGATTATTTGATCAATTGTAGATACCTGGTGTATTAGCTGTTCATGAGTTACATGTTTGGCAGTTAGCTGGTAGTAAGCTTATAGCTTCAGCTCATGTACAATGTCAAAGTATGGCAGAATATACCACATCTATAGCACAAAAAATAAAAGATACATTCCATGATGAAGGAATACATTCCTGTACTATACAACCAGAAATTGTAGATGAAGAGGTTAGTAGTTGATATTTTGTATGGAGTTACATCGGTAGACAACAAAACATATTAGAATTTAGTCTTAGGCCTGTTCAAGACAGTGTATGTATGCTTTCGCTTTGCCGATCAAGGGAATTGTAAGGTTGTTTCCTTTAGATTCCAGATGACGTCCCTTGGACAAAGTTTAGAAGAAATGTTTTAATATTAATTCTGAAATGAACATGCATTTCAATTTATATTTCAGTGCAAGTGTATTGTATCTTTCTAGAAGGGATTTGAATAATAGAAATAGTTAAAACTTGTGTACAGATGCCCAATTTAATTAATGTTTTGACATATTTTCTCCAGTCAAATGTCCATGTCCAGATCTATGGGAGGTTGAAAATCAGTAGGGTCTTGTTTGACACATACTTGGCATTTAGAAATTCAAGTTGTTTTCTTAGGATTATGTACCTTGAAAACTGACCCCCTGTGTAGCAGTAAATGTTGAATGGCTTCTCATTTCAGTATGTGCGTTGCATACAATATATTGTGTTTTAATTTCTATTATTTCCCCTTCAGCTGGTAACATCTTGATGTAAATGAAATAAAGTCTGTCAATCCCTATGGCTGGTGACATCTTGATAAAAATCAAATTGATTAGTTTGTCACTCCCCTACAGCTTGTGACATCTTGATGTAAATCAAATTGATCAATCTGTCACTTGCTCTATAGCTGGTGACATCTTGATGTGAATGAAATAAGTTTATTTGTAAAAGTTTTACAAAAATTTGGTTTTAACTTTTTTGTAGGATTATAGCAGTACATGTGCACTTGAATGTGGACCTGATAAAAACTGTTATCAAGATACATGTTGTGCTGAACGAGTGAAAAAGTCAAACAGTACAGGAGGTAGTCCAGCAAACAAAAACGGATCTTGTAAAAACAGTCCACGGATATCATCTACAGATTATTCACAGAGGCAGCAGGTCTGAAAATGAAACTGTTAAAATAGTCCACAGATTTCATTTAAAGATTATTCACAGAGAGAGAAGGTCTGAAAAGAAATCTGTCAAAAGCAATCTACATCTATCATTTAAAATTCATCACAAAAAAAGCAGGTCTGAAAGCTGATCTGTCAAAAACAGTCCTCAAATATAATCTAAAGATTATTCACAAAGAGAGCATGTATGAAGTGATCTATCAAAAAAAAAGTTTACATCATCTAAAGATTATTCACAAAGAAAGTAGGTCTGAAATCATATCTGTCAAAAACTCCACAAATGTCATCTACAGATTTTCACAAAAACAAGCAAGTCTGAAAAAAAATGCATTATCACACATGACAAGGATACAGAGATAAATGCACAGAACCAAAAAAAAAAAAAAAAAAAAAAAAAAAAAAATTGAAAAAGAGATTAAAAATGAAATGTTCACAATCAAATAAAAGAAGAATGAAAAGCAAAATTTATAGACAGTTACCATATAAACTATCATATTTCAACAATTCCAAATATAAAAAAATGTACATTTACTGGTTGTCAGTTTGTATACAACTGTAATATAAATATCAGTGAAAGTTCGCATGTAGTTTCTATGGGAGTTCATAGACAAATTTCATGAGTTTATATACTGTAGAATCATTTATATTTGTTGGGTTAAAATTTCTTGGTTTTGCATTTTTAAAAAATTCTATTGGTAGAAATTTTAGTGGAATTCAGTTTTGTGAAAATAAATCCCATTGAGGGCAATGGAAATTAAAAATTTTCAATGACATTTAATTTCGTGGTTTTCAGTAACCCACGAAAATAACGAAATTTAATCCCCCACGAATATTTGTGATTTTACAGTATGATACTGTGAAAGTCATTCACAAATTTTGTGTCTGTATAGAATTGCTGTGAAAGTCCATTAACAAATTTTGTGAGTTTGAAAATAATTGCTGTGAAATTTTATATACAAATTATGTCATTTCCTATCAATTTCTGTGAAAGTTCATTATCAATTTCTGTGAAATTTTGTAATTTATTTTGTTAAAAATAAGTACCCAATACCAGAATTCTATTTTCAAACTAGTTTTCTTTATTTTCTGTATGTAGGAAATAATAGATTCATTGTCTTATCATCTATTTAGACTATTTATATACAGTTATGCATAAAATCAAAATTTATAGTGACACATTGTCATTGTTAGATGCTGGTGCTACATCTATTAGTGACACATTGTGTCAATGTTACATGCTGGTGATGGGTTCATTAGTGACACAGTGTCAGAGTTAGATGCCTGTGCTACGTTCATAAGTGACACAGTGTCAGTGTTAGATGCCTTTGTTATGTCAATTAGTGACACAGTGTCATTGTAAGATGCTGGTGCTACATCCATTAGTGACAGTGTTAGAGTTAGATGCCTGAGCTACGCTAATTAGTGTCAGTATTAGATGCCAATGCTATGTCAATTAGTGACACAGATTCATTGTTAGATGCCGGTGCTACATCCATTAGTGACACAGCGTCTGTGTTAGATGCTGGTGCTATGTCAATTAGTGACACAGTGACATTGTTAGATGCCTGTTCTATGTTAATTTATGACATAGTGTCAGCTGTTAAATACCCTGTGCTTTGTCTGTTAATAGTGACATATTGTCAAGTGTAGATGCCTGTACTACTTCTATTATAGTGACATAGTGTCAGATCAGAGATTTGTTATTCACTGAGGAAAAGAAGTTCTTTGTATGAGATTCCAGTGATATGTACCACTGGCGTTTGGTATTGAAAAGCATATATGGTATTTCACATTTGTCAGTCCCAAGACAGATGGGTTTATTTTTGATTATTTTGTTTAACTTTGCTGAAGATTGTTATTGATAGATACATGTTTTAATTTGTGATGAAAAGGACGGGTATTTTTTGTTAGAAAATCTCAAGTAATATGTTAAAGTTGATATTAAGTTAATGTATGATTGTTCTACAGATACTTCAAAAATTATTGTGTCCTAGAATCTTGTTGTAGAGATTTATTGTAAGAAGGAAAAAAGTAAAAAAGTTTTTTTACAAAAAGAAATGTTGGAATTTTAAGTTGAAATAGTGTATAGTGTATGTTTGCAAAATTCTGTGAGAGACGTTTAAGAAGGACAAAGTTTTGAGAATTTTACCACTAGATTTTAATGTAATGTAGATAAAATGTAACCAAAGATATAAACCGGTACTTAACTTTTTTTCTGTGATATCATTTTGAACTAAATTGACCAAAATCATGGTCATTATTATGTTTTTCAGTACCTTATTGGCATTTTAAAATTTCATTTATGGACAATATTGGACCATTCCCATTTCAAAACATGGGGGTGTGAGGGACGAGAGAATTGGACAGTCTTATTACTTGTTGATAGATAGATGTAAAAAAACCATGCATTGTTAGAGGAAATTTTCCGCAATACTAATTATTTATTTACATTTTGTTTTAATTGTTTAATTTGTTGTATATTTATTTTTAAACAAAAGAAACTGTTATTTAAATACATGTACATGTATTTGTATTATTTTTTTTTCATATTTAAATGATTTTTTATATTTTATTTTTAATAAAATGATGATTGTTTTGTGGTGTTTAAGTGAACATATTAGTGAATTATAAAACATAAACTGCTGTCCATATATGAAATCCAATATGGTAATGTTTTTTTTTTTCTTGGAATACCTACATGTTCTACAAATCAAAAATATCACTGACCAGTGAAAGCGTATGTGTATTTTACATGAATCTATATCTACATGTAATCTACAACCTCCATCATTTTTTACTGGTAGATAAATATAGTGCATTGTCCAAATTAATTTTGTGCTTTTAATTTCTTTGTTAAAACAAAGAGTTTATTTTATTGCTTCCGAATAATTTTACCACAGCTTCAAACTTTTTTCTTCTTCCTTTTTTTTTTTTTTTTTTTTTTTTTTTTTTTTTTTTTTTTTTTTTTTTTTTTTTTTTGACCTATAAATATCCATTTTATCTTATATTTATTTCTTCATTATTTCTTTTATGTTGTATTACCAAACTGCTTAAAAATGCCAAAATCTAACTGTCACACCAAATGGTATCTCTCTCTGAGATTTTTTTTTCAAGGAGATCAGTGTCATGAGATTTTAAAAGAACATCTGGTATTCCAAAAAATACATCTTTTCTGCAAGCATTTAATTTGTCCATTGTAATATTACAAATTTCCATAAAACCTCATAACGATGCCTTCAATACCATTGCCATCTTGCTTATTGCCAAATTATTTTGAAGTCCCAATATCAATGTACTTTTTTTAATAATGCAAAAATCTGCCTGAACTGATGGTGCTGATAAATAAGATTTTTTTAAAAAAGAAAAAAAAAACATGAGATTATTCAAACTCCTATGAGATTTCTTTATTTTAAGACATACCTTGAGGTAATTTATAAATTGATACAAGGAGCACCTGTTTGGCTAATGAAAAATTCATGTTTTTTCTTGTTTTTCACCTCTGGTTAAAAACCACTTGCTCATATTTGAATCCCTTTTTTCTACAAGTGGTTTTTATAGACAGGTTTATCTGTTTAAGACTTTAATGTTACAATAATTCTTGTGTGTTACCATGTCTAAGTATAAAAATGAACAATTCCAGATAAACTAATTGTGTGTGTTTTCTTGGTGTTAAAATGAACAATTCTAGATGAGCTTTTTGTGTGTTGTCAGTTAAGCATTGTTACAATGTAGAAGAGATAGAAGAGAATTTTATGTAGATTTTTAGTGTTTTGTTATTATATTAGAATCTTTTGTGTACACGTGATAATTTATGTATATATATGCATGTAAACCTACAAATAATACCTATTCAGAAACAACAAATATAAATATTTTTATACATAATTTAGAATTTTGTTTTTTATTTAAACTTTTCTTAAGAAGAAGGGGGAGGAGTAATGGAGTTTTATGTCAAAGTCAAGGTTCTTTCACTTATATTATGAAAGTCAGTTCAGAGGAACCTTGGTGACCGAGTAAACTAAAACACTTTTATGGATCTATGCCTAGGTTCGAATCCTGCTCGGCAGATCCTAGTGTGATCTAAGATCCTAGATCCTTGCAGAAGGTGGTGGTCTTCTCTGGGTACTCTTGTTCCTCCACCATCACAAAATTGGCCATCTCAAAATGCAATGTACATAAAAGAATCTTGACTGGGGCATATAACACCATTAATCCAGTCTAATCTTTAATAATAGGCAACATGATGGTGTTTGGTATCTAGTGCCACTTGCAAAAATTCACTCCACTCCATAAATAAGAAATGGCCCCATCCATTCATCAATCTATCCATCCATTCATTCATTCATTCACGGAACAGTTTGAGTTGAGAAGATATAAGTTTATGTTAGCAAAGCAACTTCAGAATTGAAGAGTTTCTGCACAGGCACACACATACAGCTCCATAGATCCTTCACAATGCCATGAAGTCAGCTGGCTTAAGCCAACTGAGATAAAAAGAAGAAACAATATTTTTTTATTGTGAAATACATATTTATTGCACTGAATTTGCACATGTGATACACAGTACATAATCTGTTATTTATCAAGTATCAATGACTAGAAATATACAGTAATTACTTATATAAGTCTATTGTATATATGTACACTGTACAATGAAACACGTTTAAAAAGGAAACTGTCAACTCAAGAATGGGGGTGGAGCAGGTTAACAAAATCCGACAAAAAATATTAATGCCATACATATTACCAATAACAAAGTTCAATTTAAACAGGTTTCACTGTACTTCAATGCACTCTCAATGGTACATTGTAGTGATTACATTTTAAACTTTCAATTCAAATTAAATATTGTCAACATTGTAAAATTTACAAGTTTTAACCTGTACACTATGTGTATTTATTAAGTTATTCACTCTAAAACAGGTTCAAATTTTGACATGAACTGAATCCATCAATGTGGATTAGCCTTGTACCATGTGATATCCACTCAAGTATGTGCAGATCTATCCATCCAACTGAGCATGTACAGAACTATTTATTTTACTGAGCATATGCAGAACCATCCATCCTATAGGGCATGTGCAGAACTATCCACCATACTGGGCATAGAAACTGTTAAAATATTTCTGGACAATGTTCTTTTTATGGGAAAAACATCTTAACTATAAAATTTCAATTCTAGCAGAAATACTACTTTATACAATGGCCTTTTTTAGGGAGCAAAATAAAAACTATGTAGTTCTATATTTGGTGGAAACACTGCTAAATACAGTGAAACCTAAATATAGTGACCACCTCTCTATAAAAGAAAATTATTTCATTAGGATTTAATTCTAAAGGTCCCTATGCTTTTTATTTTGCTCAAAAAGAACCTCTGTATAAAGACCATCTGTTTATACAGTCCACATTTCTGAGGACCTGTGAGTGGTCTTTGTATACAGGTTTTACTGCAGGTCTACACAGACATGAAGAGATATTACATAATACATTGATGAGTGAATCTGAATGATAATATTAAGAGTAAATCCTTCATTCACTATCAGCATCAGTGCTGTCAGATTTTGGCATTATAAAAAATGGTTTGGTGACAAAACGAAGTAGACTTATCATGAAAATAAAACATGGAAGAAGATTGTATGAATTCTAAATACTATGAAAAAAGACGGTGTCAAAAGGGGCATTATAATGAGATTTTACTGTAACTTAATGCCCATATTGTATTATAAAACACCTGTCACAAAATATTGAAATATTCACAAATAAATAAGGGAAGTTATGTATACATTTGTACTTATATTACTGATAATTCTATTAAATACTGTTTTTAGTGGATTTCAGATTTAATATTGTTTCATCAGAATTATTGCTGTCAATATATATATATATATATATATATATATATATATATATATATATATATATATATATCATCAGAAACTTTGAAGTTTTTAGTAAATAACCAAACCTGTCTATAAAAACCACCCAAGAAAATATAAAACATGGTCTCCCCACCCTTTATTAGAATGTGGGCATATAAAAACAGGTTTACATGCACTAAACTTCTGAACATTTAATTCCATTGACTATAGAATGAAAAAAATTGGTGTTTTCCTGTATGAATGACAAAATTCTGGAAATATGTAATAAAATTTTTTTCTCTCTTTGTTTTCTGCATAATCATAAAGGGTCATCAGTCCTGGGGATTGTGGAAAACACCCTTGTCTCAACTCTTTTTTAAACATGAAGAAACATTTGCTTTTTTACATTTTCTATAAGTAGGTGATCCTTTGTTTTAAGGGATGTCAGCATATTTGTACATATGCCAAAGTATAATGACTAAATGGCTTAATGATAGAAGTTCAGAATTTGATGAATTTTCCTTAATCTTTCATTATTAATAATAAGGCAAAGTGATTTATCTCCCTTTAGTAATCTCTATAGACAGGTTCCAGGAATCCTGATTTCACAACTAATACTGCACTTTATAGAATTCATAAAGAATATTGATTGTTATATTACAGAATATAATGTTAGAGCTCAGATTTGAGGTTTTAGATAGGGTAAGAGTTAAAAGAATTCTACCTTTTATCTTTATATGAAGTTAACATGAATATGTACAGTATGTGATGTGTGATTGGAGTGAGTGAGTGAATTATCATTTTAAGCCGCATTAGCAATTTTGCAGCTATTGGCGGCTGATGTGTGATTTGAGATTCACCATGAAAGTTTTTTTTTTTAAAATCCTTCCCTAACTTATAAACTGATCTAATCTGCTCTGTGTTGGTTTGGTATAATGTATATCTACTATACATTATACATCTGTAAATGGAAGCTAATTTTGCATAGAATAATAATTATTTTTAACAATTTTTACAAAAAAAAAAAAAAAAAAAAAACAAATATCATCATACAGGTATATCAAACTACTCCTAATAATATTATTGCTATAATACATTACAAATGTATATAATATTTAGAAGTGACACTGTTGTCAATTTAAACATGAACATTGCACATTATTAACATAGGCTGTAGGCATGTCCAGATTGTGTTGGGTGCTAATAAATTGTATTATTATTACTTGTGGTTTGAGTATGTTAAAATTTAAAAACTTAATATTCAACTTAACATGCCAGCTAACTAAAATTGCAGCTAACGGATCACTTCAGTTCCCACATCCTTGGTTTGACTTCCACTTGGAAATTCTAGGGTGAAAATATTTATCAGATCACAGTAGTTTT
Organism: Tegillarca granosa; assembly: GCA_029721355.1. Classification (NCBI taxonomy): domain Eukaryota; kingdom Metazoa; phylum Mollusca; class Bivalvia; order Arcoida; family Arcidae; genus Tegillarca; species Tegillarca granosa. The sequence goes on from CM056601.1 coordinate 20,924,628, forward strand.
GCTACAATTATTCCAATTTCTTCTACTGGACGATTTACATGAAGTTTACATGGACATGGTTTTCGTGAAAAAAAAAAAGAAGAAATAACATTTATTTAGAGTAGTGTCAGAGATCAGAATTGTGAATATTGCTGCATTAGGTCCAGAGAAGGAACTATTCATATGTAAATAAAAAATACCACAGTAAAATAAGTATAGTACATTGATTTTAATACTAGTATGCTGTTTAACTTAACTTTTTTTTCATCCCTAAATTTCAATGGACTAACCCTGTATTATATTTTTGGAACATCTATATAACTTAAAGGGGTGTTATGCTTCTATTTTACTGCCAAATAACATAAAATTATTAACTATACACATAAATACAAATCACAACTGCACACAGAATGAAACTATCTAAATCTCTAAAATATAGCTTACAGGAGAAGTGACTCTCCTGTCTGTGAATATAACAAATGGGCGAAGAGACTCGCCCATCTCCGAATTATAACCAATGAACAAAGAGACTGGTCCATCTCCAAGTTATAACAAATGGGCAGAGACTCGTCCATCTCCAAGTTATAACAGATGGACAAAGAGACTCACCCATCTCCAAGTTATAACAAATGGGCAAAGAGACTCGTCCATCTCCAAGTTATAACAAATGGGCAAAGAGACTTGCCCAACTCCAAGTTATAACAAATGGGCAAAGAGACTCGCCCATCTCCAAGTTATAACAAATGGGCAAAGAGACTTGCCCATCTCCATGTTATAACAAATAGGCAAAGAGACTCGCCCATCTTCAAATTATAACAAATAAACAAAAGAGTCAAACAAGATGTAAATTATAACATAACTGAAAATGCATTTATACAATAACAGTACAAATTAAATATACAAAAAAATCAAAATATCAAGCACCGATTAGTTTCTATTGCTGGCAAAGAACAAAAAAGTAATTTTATAAAACCAAAATATATAAATGCACAAACATTATTTATATATATATATGTATGTATATATAATAATAACAATAATAATATTAATAATAATAATTTGAGAACTATTAACAAAAATACCATAACCAATATTGTAAATTATAATGATTGATTGCACTATTACTAATATTTATACTCATGGTGTAACTGCCAAGGAAATGAATAAAAAAAAAAAAAAAAAAAAAAAAGGTAGCATAATTGTAACTATTTCTATAGTGTATATAAATTTTCTTATCTTTTTAGTGAGCTACATTACATCACAAAGTTATATTTCTAACTATTTTCTGTCCGAATTTAAATAAATTTACATAAATTTAATTACCCACAGATTTTGGTAATCTATATTAGATTTAATTGAAAAGTAATCTGTTTTTAGTATTTTTTTCTTGTTACTGATGTTAAAAGTTATGGGCTATGACTAGCTGACTTAAAACTCTCCTCGGGTTTTTTTGTGCCCACAAAAATACTAATAACCAGATATATTACGTTGATTGCAGTATCAAAGTAATTCCTTAAAAAGCTAAATTAAAAAACGCTGGTAAATCATCAAAATTTTTAATACATGTATTTATTTAGACAAGTTGAATCTTTATTTTTAAACATGAATTAGCCCACTCTGTCTGCTTGAAGTATACTAGAAACAAGGGGACTGGGTGTAAAAGGGCCATCAAATTCATTCTATGACCTGTATTCAATATGTTCCAATTCAAAAGTTTAAATCTTAATTTCTAAACACCCTTTCCCTACATGTAAACTAGAAATAAACGAGGTGGGTTTAAAAGGGCCATCAAGTTCATTCTATGACCTTTGTTACTATTAGGCCAACATGGAATTTGCAATTAACTTGTTTCATTTTCCCACCAATTTTATTGAGTTAATATTTTCAGCCATACAATCATCCACACCAAAGTACAGGAATAAGATCAACTGCTTGAAAAATTACAGTTTTTACAAAAAATCCTACTCCAATACATGGTTTCATTTAATAAATTATAACAATTCAATATCAGTTGTCATAGCAACAGGTTTCTCAATCAATGTAAAATAAATAAAATAACCTTCAATGGAGATAAGAAACCAGGCAGGTCAGAGCAGAAGGAACAAGTCAAGCAGAAGCAAAAGATAGGATCAATCAGAAATACATCATGGGAGTTTTATCTTGAATGTGCCCTGTGGGCAGAGTTTTTAGGATAAGAGAAGTCTGATATAATTTCTTCAGTAACTGGAAAATGCTAAATTACATATATGCTTAACGTAAGTGTCATTAAACAAATTGCAAAAGTTGATATTTTGATCCCAAATAAATCACCATAGCAACCGTTGATATCCAAATTAATCAACATAGCAACTATTGTATCCATCGTAAATCACCGTAGCAACCACTGTAAAATAACCTGAAATAACAAAATAACAGCAAGTACAATCCAGTCTCGATTTTGATTAAGAAATCCTTCCTGTTGTAATTCTAATCTCTGAGTTAAGTGCACAACGTTGCGTTGCAATGATTTCATCACAATATTTGTGTCTCTTTGTAATTCTAGTAATGGTTCTAAGGCTGTGGTTAATGCTTCTTCTGTCAGACGATTTCTGTTGCTAGATGTTGACCTTTGAACTCTAGGATCTGATAAAGAAAGAGAGAATAAATATATGTATTTAAATAGATCTTTTAGAAAGGTATTAATTATAGGTTGTTTGTATCAAATTTAGTGACAATTACTTGTCTACTTGACATAGGTTCTAGAAGGAGAAATTTGTCAATAAAGTGATTTTGTTTGCCTCAATCTGGGAATAAATTACCCGGTACAAATTTCCAACTTAGACCCCTAAAAATATTACCCAATAACATCAGTGTCAATCCAACGATTTTGTTTCCATCAACTAAAATATTAGAGACATGTCACATATATTAAAAATACACAAGCGCAGATGAATAATTTTGTATAAAACTGTCTTGATCTGCTAAAATGTTAGATATTGTCAAAATATATCTTTGAATTCAGGATCTCATCAAAAACAATTCTTTAATATCACAATCTAGATTTTCAAATTTTCCCAGTTTATAAAAAAAATTTCCTATGAAATTTCATAATCCAAAGTCAGAATGTAGTTGTTAAAAATAACAAAATCAATGCATTTTGCTTGCCAATGTCATCATCTTTCTTCTTCATGCCAGAACAGACCACCTTGATATAAGCAAACTGATCCAATCTGAGATGGAAAAACACTCTGACAACGACCAACATTTGCCAGGATCATGATCAGAGCTATGACATTTTATGACACTTACATTTACTTGGTTCTGGTGATTCTCCTTTAAGCCAAGGTTCTAAATTAGAGTTATGACATTGTGTGACATTTACTTTTTCCTGCTTCTGATGAATCAATTTCATGCTTAAGTTCTAGATCAGGGTAATTACACTGAATAACACTTACCTTTTCCTGGCTCTATGTTTTCTATCAGTTATGACATAATATGACACTTACATTTGCCAGGTTCTGATGAATCACTTTCATGCCTATGTTCTCTTTCAGAGTTATGATATTGTACAACACTTACGTTTGCCAGGTTCTGATGAATCACTTTCATGCCTATGTTCTTGATCAGGATTAGAACTTTCACTTTCCTCTCCAACCATTCTAAGTCTTTTCACGGAATTCCGTTGTATATGAGATGAGCAGTGTAATTTTCCTTGGAAGAGATCAGATTTTTGTTCGAGACTAGTTATACTCAACGTTCGTACTATTGGCGTTTTGTGTTTAGTCCATGTTTGTATTTTATAGTCATATTCGTATTGCACTAAATCATTCATTGGATCCCATGGTCTCATACTGCAATTATAAATTTTAAAAAAATGTTCCTCATACATAGTCAGAATATATCTACCGGTACCTTTTTCAGCAATTTTTCAGCTAATTGTGAAGAAAGCAAGTTCATTATACTCTAATGATTTACCTTAGAACAAGATTGTGTTTGCAAGAGATGTGCAAGTATACTGTATGGTCTGCTGAATACTAGCACACACTCAGGGTGAGATTTTGTTGAAGTGCTAGCTCACAAAGTTGTATGCCATAGACAAGCATATCACTCTCCCCAATCACATTTTCCTGACCAGTGGATACTGTGCCTTATTATTGTCAGCCACCAGGCAAGGAAGCTGTAACTTAAATTTTAAGGTTGTATTAATGACCTCTTGCTCTTGAGATGGATGCTCCATCACTAGGCCATTGAGGGGAATCAAAATTGATAAGAATATAACTGACATTTTTACATTTATATACCAGGTATACAATACTTACTCTACGTGTTTATACATCCAGTCACCGGATAACAAATCACGTTCAAACAATTTAGGTACCCATTCCACCATTTTGACTTTCCTTTCTTTAGCCTCTGACCTCTGTCGCTCTTCCAATATAAACTTCTCCTCCGTGGCCTGATGCATGTCTACAGCTATCACAGCTTCACTAACCTTTCGCCATAATCTAGAAAATGTACAATGAAATTATTGAGTATGAAGAACTATATCTGAAAATACTGTCAAACATTTTTCAGGCCATTTTTGTAATATCCAAACGGAGTAATGAATAACAGAAATAAATTGCACAAAAATTTATATTTCATACAGTTATAAATATATATTTCATACAGTTGAAATTATACATTCATTAACTCCAAAATTATGTCTCTAAATATACAGACAATCATTTAGTCCCTTAGTTTCGTAGTTGAAATGCTATAGTATCTATTTCCCTACTTACCCCAAAGTTAAAAAAAAATCCAATTCTATGTTCTTATTTGCAAGTTATAGCTCATATCAGTCACACAATGTTGATATAAAAGATATGGGGTTCCATATTAATCAAGGTGTTATAACAAAACAGAGAGAAATAAATTATAGACTTATCAGTTATACTCAAGTTTGTTAAACTTTAAGGGTACACTGTTGAGAAAGCTGGCAATTATTGGCACTTCCTTTAAGTGACAGCAGTGAGTGTACAGTAAAAGGCTAAAAAGCTAACAGAAGTCAGAAGATGGATGAAATAGTATTGCTATATGCACTGGTTATTATCATGATGTGCAAATTTTGGCATATTTTGGCACCTATTAAAATAGCCAAAATAAAAATAGTGAAAATATTTGGGTACCAATCAACCATAAGCGAGTTGTTTTAGATCACCAAAATAAATATGCTAAAATTTTAAACTGGCTTTTCTTTTCTTTTCTTTTTTACCCTGCTAAAACAACCACTATATGGTATCACCTGGTGAGCTAAAAAAAATGGATCAAGAGTTACCTTTCAGATTCCATGTCACCTTGTTCATCTACTGGTACTGTGTATCTTTTTAATCTTTGAGCCTTGACTTCATTAGTTGGATTCCAGAAAAGATGTGTCTCCTGTAAAAACAATTTCAATTTTAATAATAAACAATGATAATTTTAGTAAATTATTGTTAAATGTGATTAGAAGAATAAAATAAATAAATTATTAAAACCTCTAATAACAAAAGTTACAGCCATAAAATCTTATCTTGTGTCAGCAATAATTTTTGAATTTCAAAAAGCATGAAAAAATCTGATATACTAAGTCCAAAAATGAAATAAAGAGATTTTTAGCTGCAAAACAAGCACTTAGGAACAGCTATAGTAGTCAAGAATATCAAAGAAAAAATAAATTAAACGAGAGAATAAGACAATGGAAAAAGATAAAGACACATATGTACTAGTTTGTTATCAATTTTTATTTCTTTGTCCAAGTGACTTACTGAACTTTGTTGTTGTAATATATACTCTTGATCCCAGTGACCTACTTACCTGTTAGTTTGTTGTTAATACATGTATATATTTCTAGGTCCCAGTGACCTACTTAATTCTGTTAGTCTTTTATATATTTCTTGATCCCATTGACCTACTTACCCCTGTTAATTTGTCCTTGATATATATTTCTTGGTCCCAATGACCTTCAAATGTAGCTAATGTATCTGTTCCCATCTTTAATTTACCAACAATCTTATTGGATGCCTCACCACTTCCTAAAAATGGCTGTAAAAAGTGAAAGTTGCATTAATTCTTTGACTAAATCACAGAATGGATTATTCAGTACAATTCATATCAAATAACAGTTGAAAATATTAAAATTCTATCAATTTTGACAACAAATGAGATAATGTAGAACTTGATTATCAACTCCTTCAATTGGTCCCAATAATCATTTCCAATTTTCTACAGCAGAACATGTCATAACACTAAACAGTCAATGTAGTAACTTTATATATATATATATATATATATATATATATATATATATATATATATATCTATATCTTTTTTAACACAGAATCTTTCAAATATGAACCCATCTTTTATACACTAAGTGGCTTAGTGGTCTAAAGCACATGTTTACAGATATCAGTGCCTGACACCACACCAAGGTTTGTATCCCACTTGGTGAGATACTAGTGTGAGAAAGTTTGTTAGTTAGCTTGTTGAAGATGATTGGTTTTCTCCAGGCACTCAAGTTTCCTCAACCATCCAAAAACTGAACACCTTGATACAAGTTGAAGAATCTTGTCTAGGATGTAAAACACCATTACTCCAATGAACTCACTCTTGTATGCTATACAATGATATAAAATTTCAGATATATACACGTATATAATTTCTATGATTTACAAACCTTTAATTTGAATTCTAGATCACATCTATAGCCAGTTCTAGGACAATCAATGGACACTTTACCTCCCATCTCCATGGTTAATGTACCAATAAGTATACCTGTTAATTATCAAATCACTTAATACAAGCTTATCAGGATTAGTACAAAAAATACTAAAAAAAAATACAAGAACTTATAAAAAGTCCAGTTATTTTTTTCAGTTTAATTCAGTTCTTATCCTTGATTATGAAAATTTAAATATATGGAGGATCCTTCAGATGAGACCTTAAAAACCGATGCCCCTTGTCACAGCAGGTGTGGCACATTAAAGAATCCTCCCTGCACATTGCCCTAAGCACACTGCAAAGGTAAAAATATCTGCAACTTCAACAATAGCTGGTGATGTCTCAATAAAAGGGAAATGTTCTTGACCAGGACGTAAAACCCCATTAAATCAATCAATCAAATATACTGTATGTATTGTATTTTACTCAATCCTATAAGTATATCACAGAATTAAAGATTTCTTAAAAGCATTGTCCAATTTGATGTATAATCAATTTGAAAGATGATGCATAGACCTGAAGCACTTCAGGGATTAATTTTAATTTTAGCATTTTTTTAAAGTTTAGTCACAGCATCTTGGTGTAAATCTCAGCTAGATGACATCATATTAATGAGCCCATTTATAAAGCTCAAGTATACATAGACAAATAGAATAAAGTAAGAACTGAGATTAAGTCCCTCTTGAGTTTAAAGGGTTATAATTTAACCATTTTGTCCATATGTCCTCAATGGACAGACATTAAAACTACATATCAAAACCTATTGTCTCAGGAGGGGTGTACAAATCAAAGAAAATGAAATAACTTGATACCTAGAAAAGAAGAACATTAAAATATATAGATGTATACCTTTACAATGTGCATAGGGCATAGTTATAAAATAATCTTCTCCTCTCTTTAGAAATGTTAACTTGGCTGTACCATCTAGCAGGGCAGATAGAGAATTCCCTGTAAGTAAAAGTAAATCATGAATAGATCTAATACCAGATTAAGTTAAAGATTACCTACAGCTGTCCTACAGTGTCAAGTACTCAACATCCCTGTAACACCTTTGTCTTTTACATGGTCATCAAATATCACAAGACCAAAGAAATAATTTGTGTTAAGTTTCATAAAAATTTCTGCAAAGCACAGTGATTCATGGTCACACACACACACACACACACACTAAAAAAAAAAAAAAAAAAAAAAAAAAAAAAAAACCCAACAACTTACAAAACAATCAGACATAATTTTTAACCCACCATGGTAATGACCTTTGACATATGACCTTGGTTTAAGGTCATGGCAAACGAAAGGGGGAGGTTTGGAAAAGTTGTTTGTCATATAAATATAATAACAAGAGGAACCAGTGAAAACCAGACCTTATGTAAAGAAAAAACATGTTTTAACCCTCCTTATTTAACAAAAACTGTCTAATTATATTTCACCAACATGGAACTTTATCAAAACCTCTAAACAATTTTAACAATGATGGTTCAAATCAAAAAGATTACATCATAAAAACCAAAAAGAAAATGTTGATTTCACAGAAAATTGTCAATTTGATTCCATATCCAATGAAAATGACTGTTCTGCACAAATGTTTGAGGGTATTACATGGTAGACTGGCAAAACCCATTTAAATAGAATCTTGCCAGGAAGGTGTTCAACTAAGACAAGTTTCCACTGTTTTCATTTTCAAATACAAATCAATTGTTCCTTTGTTTTACCAAAGAATTAAGACTGATCCCAATACTATTAAATATATATTACAACAGTATTTCATTTTTTCCAAATCCTGTCTCCATTGCTTCAGTTTTAGAACAAGGAAGATTATTGAAATACCATACCATAAAACTTAGATTTGGCAAGAATACTCCCACTGATGTTGAATCCATCTTGTCTGTTGGTAACATGGAAGGCAGACACTGGTGGATGATGGGAAATCTAAAATTATCAATTAACTATGAATATAAACAAATATAAATACATGTAAAACAAAAAAGGAAGCCAAAATTTTGTTTTTACATAATTAAGTTTAACATTAACGCAATAAAATTAAAATCACAAAATTTAAAACACAACAACAAGTTCAAGACTTTCAAACATGGTCTTGGATTTAAAGAAATTAAAAAAAAAAAAACTGCAATTATATCTAATGTGGTAACCAAACACATTTACCTGCAAAAGTTTTTCTATACACAAAATTTTGCTGACATGGAGTAGAGAAATTGTTGAGTCTAAGTCAAGAAATTTCACAAATATACCAGCAGTCTGTTTTTTTTTTCTATGGTGGAGAAAACTGGAGTACCTTGAGAAAACCATGAATCTTAAGAAAACCATCTGACAAACTTTCTAACATAATGATTACCCTGAACAGGATTCAAGCCACTGGTTGAGATAAGCACTTCAAATTGCCAGCAAAATAAGAGCATACTATTATAAAGCAGTCTATAGTATTTCAAAATAAATAAATAAATAAATAAATAAATGAATAAAATAAATAAATTAAATAAAATCACTTTTAAATCACAAAGTTTTTGTAATTATTATTTATTTTATTCCTTCAATTTGTGTTTGTATCTACCGGTACACAGCAAATTGGGTTTGGTTAAGATGTCAAAGGGAAATAACTCACCTGTTCAGCTATATAATATGTTCTACTTTTTGTTTTTGGGTGATACCAGTTACAACGAAAAGTTTCACCAATTATTGGATTGTATGGCTTTTTCAAACCCTAAAATATGATACAAAATTATTGTTAGTTTAATTTAAAAAAAAAAGAAAAAAAAAAAGGTAGTTTAAATATGTCACATCCTGTTTTTTTTACTGAATCTTTCATTATTCACAAAAAAAAAACAAGCTTTATAAATATGGTACTAAAATATTCCCGCGTTTCGTTAGAATAGCGGGAATTATTTTTCTGTACGTTACGAAATGACCAATGATAATCTGAGATCAAATCACGTGATATATCGGTGTTTAGGGGTATGTTAGAGAATTGTTTCATTCTAGGTCGGACCTCCGCCATTGCGGGTAATGTTTTCTTTGTTGAGCAGCCGACACTTTGTTTTACAACAATGAATGAACAAATTGAGGAAGTTATACAGCGAAACATACAATCAGTTGTCCAGGATTCTCAAAATGCTATTTTGAATCGTTTGGATTCTCTCATTTCTTCGAAATTATCTAACTTTGAAGTTTCATTTGCTGAACGACAACAAGTTTTGAATGAAACCCAGTTAGCAAAAATTGAAAGTGCCACTTCTAGTTCTTATACTTTCAAGCGGAAGGGAAATGAAGAGCAATTTAAACACAGCGTTAAGGGGATGGACAAGCTAAAGGAAGCAACAAGTATTTTGTCAAGCGAAAGGATCGATTGTAAAGTGGCTGCCCAAGTGAAAATAAATGAAGGTATGGGTTAATTCAGGATCGTCAAAAACTCATAAAATTGGCAGACTCTTCTAAATTCGGTTGGAAGGTAGTAAAAAATTATGAGACTCATCAACTAGCAGCAGACAGTGACGATGAGAAGAGAATAAATAAAGCTGAAAGTAAATGTGAGAAACAAGTCAAAAAAGCTCGAGAAGAACGACTACGAAAGAATAGACTATCCCGTCGTTGGACCCCTATGAACACTACTGCGCCCGTGAATACAGAGAGATCTACCAACCAGCCTATTCATGTCATTGGTGCATGCAGTCAATCTAATTTGGTAACAAAGCCAGGTGTTTGTTTTGGTTGTGGAGTTGTTTTTGTTTAAATTTAAATTCAGGCTAGAAGATGCATCAGTAGCTAGATACATGTTTTCTCAAGGTAATTTTGTATTTTCTTTTGACCTCTCGTCAGCATACCATCATATAATGATATTTGAACCGCATCGTCGTTTTTTGGGGTTTTCTTGGAATTATAAAGGTAAAGTAAAATATTACATTTTTAATGTTTTAGCTTTGGGTATAAGTACGGCAGCTTATATTTTTACAAAAGTTACTAGGTCTTTGGTGTCACATTGGAGAGAACAGGGATTAAAGGTCATTATGTATTTAGATGATGGTTTAGGTGGAGCTAATAATTATATTGAGGCACTTAAAGCAAGTGAGTTAGTTAGAAACGATTTGATCAAAATTGGTTTTTTGATTGCTGAAGAAAAATCATCATGGTTGCCATCTCAAAGTATAATTTAGTTGGGTTGTAATTGGAATTTTGCCAATGCAACTGTAAGTATTTCAGACGATAGAATTCAAAGACTCGTGACATCACTTGAACACATGATTGGTTGTATTTCTCAAGGTAATGTAACTATCAGTGCTAGATTGTTAGCATGTGTGTCTGGTCAAATTCTGTCAATGCAGACAGGTATTGGTAAGACTGTGCGGTTTAGAACTCGTTATATGTTTTATTGCTTACAAACAAGAGCAAGCTGGGATAGCCCAGTATTGATTGATAGTAATGTTCTTAATGAACTTGTGTTTTGGAAAGAGAATACATGTATTAGAGATATAAATGGTCTCCCTTTCTCAAAGGTTGAATTAGATGCTACACTGGAAGTGTATAGTGACGCATCACATACTGGGTATGGTGGTTATATTGTTGATAAGAGTGGGAGCTCTGTTATTGGTTCTTGGTCAGAACATGAAAGTTCACAAAGTTCTACTTGGCGTGAACTTGTGTCGGTGTCTCGAGTTATGAATTTGATCAGTTCTTGTCTGGAAGGGCAAACCATAAAGTGGTACACTGATAATCAGAATGTAAAGAATATTTTAGAAGTTGGTAGTAAGAAAAGTTATTTGCAGAATATTGCTTTGGATATTAACTCTAAATGTGAAAGTATTAATGCTACTATGACTATGAAATGGATACCAAGACAACAAAATGTTTATTCTGATTTTCTTAGTCGTTGTAATGAAAGCGATGATTGGCAAATCAAAAGTGAGATTTTTACACAATTAGATGTTTCCTGGGGCCCACACACAATTGATCGCTTTGCTACTGATTACAATAGGAAATGTCTTAGATTTAACTCTAGGTGGTGGTGTCCAGGTACAGAGGCAGTAGATGCATTCAGTGTTATCTGGTCACATGATGACAATTGGCTTGTTCCGCCCCCTAGGCTTATTTGTAAAGTTATTTCTAAATTATTTTCTGATAAAGCAAAAAGTACTCTGGTTGTTCCTAAATGGAAATCTGCACCATATTGGCCTTTGCTTTCTTCAGAATATAATGTGTATTCAAAGAACATAAAATTCTATCAAAATCTGCCATTTGATAGTACTCAGTCCGGTAGAGGCAAAAATGGAATATTTGGCAAGCCTCTTAATTTCCATATGGTGGCTTTTAGGTTTGAATTTTGATAAGTTTTCTTATTATTGTTGTTTTGTGTTTTCAGCCAGCTTAAACATACAACAAAACACATCAAGGATGCGATTTCCAGTTCCGGTTTAGATTTGGTTGAAAAGAATATTCATCTTGGTGATCATATGACCATTATTTATTGAAATCTAAAAGTGACAATACAATAGCTAAGTATCATTCATATTTTTCTAAATGGAAGCAATATATACACAGTGAAGGGCAGAGTAGTATTCCAGCTCATCCAGTTCATATAGCTCTTTATTTAACTAAATTATTAGACAGTGGTTCAACATATCATGTGTTGTCCGGCACGAAATACGCCATTAAGTGTTTTCATGAGCTTAGTGGATATTCTGATCCTACTGATAATGTTTTTGTGAATAATTTAGTTGAAGCTTCAAAGCGCATAGCATTACCGAAAACTGTAAAAAAGGAACCTTTGACAGTGGAACATTTAAAGCTTTTATGTCAAATGTATATTAAATGTGAAGATTTACTAATTATTAGAGACTTGTGTATGATTTTACTAGGTTTCTCGGGTTTTCTACGTTTTGACGAGTTGAGTTCTCTAAAATGTAATGACATTACTTTTAAATCAAATTATGTAGAACTAAATATTGCCAAAAGTAAGACTGATCAGTACAGATATGGGGATCAAATAGTTATTTCTAAAGGACAATCGGTTGCTTGTCCAGTTAATATGCTTGAACGGTATTTTCTGTTGGCTAATATTGATAACACTTCTAGTTCGTTTTTGTTTAAACCTGTGTATAGGTCTGGTAACCAGTGTCGTTTGATCAACAAAGATAAACCATAAGCTATACAAGAGCTAGAGAGTGCATTTTAAAACGACTTCGTATGGTCGTAGGTGATTTGAACATAGGTTTACATTCCTTACGTGCTGGTGGTGCAACTGCAGCTGCTAATGCTAATATTGTTGATCGTTGTTGGAAGCGTCATGGTCGATGGAAATCTGAATCGGCAAAGGATGGCTATGCCGCGAATTGCATCAGCAATAGGCTATCTGTTTCAAAGTCTTTTAATTTGTGATTAAACACATTAATATTCACCCTATCTTTTTGAATTTCTATACGGCGTGTCCGGCTGTATCCTATGTATGAGTTATGTTGTATTTAAATGTGTAGTATAGTAAAGAATAAAATATTCCCGCGTTTCGTTAGAATAGCAGGAATTATTTTTCTGTACGTTACGAAATGACCAATGATAATATGAGATCAAATCACGTGATATATCGGTGTTTAGGGGTATGTTAGAGAATTGTTTCATTCTAGGTCGGACCTCCGCCATTGCGGGTAATATTTTTTCTTTGTTTTATGTTGCAAAATATTTTTAAGCGTAGGTTCGAACGCTTCTCATGAACCGTTGACTGCATAATCTTCGAACACAGGTTTTCCAGAGTAATTTCTCTGGTTTTTTTCCTGGATGGTAGCACTGGTTATGATTGAGTCTTTATATTCATTTAGTTTCTTTTGCTAGGATATTTGTATTATAAAATTATATACAAGTCTTTAATGTTTATAAAAATGTATATAAAGTATTATACATGAGAATAAATATGTCGGTTGCTATACGGCGTGTCCGGCTGTATCCTATGTATGAGTTATGTTGTATTTAAATGTGTAGTATAGTAAAGAATAGTATATCTTATAAATACACATACAATGGACCCCTTATATGCAATTTTCAGTTTATAATATTGGTAAGTAAAAAGTAATGTAAATAGTGTGTGTGTGTGTGTGAGAGAGAGAGAAAGAAAGAGAGAGAGAGAGAGAGATCTTACCTTTGGCTTTTTGTAAAACCCTGAAAGATACCACTTGACCACAGATTTCATCCTTGTAATAGGATCTTCATGCCCAACAGCTCTACAAAAATATATATAAATACATTATTATATCGATCTTATTTCCAGACAAGAAGAGAAGACAACTGTGGGAATCACTACTGTACAAGGGGATTTTCCATAACATTTTGTGCTAACTAATGATTTTTTTATTGGATACGGAATATGTTGCATATTCCAGTATGTTTTTTTTATCAGAAACAGAATTATGTAAATCTGTATTGTTTGATACAAACATGATAGGGTATTGTACAAACATGATACAGAATGGTACAAACATGATAGGGTATGATACAAACATGATAGGGTATGGTACAAACATGATAGGGGATTGTACAAACATGATAGGGTATGGTACAAACATGATAGGGTATGGTACAAACATGATAGGGAATTGTACAAACATGATAGGGTATGGTACAAACATGATAGGGTATGTATTATGTGCTTTGTAGGCAAATCCTTTTACACTTTGAAAGGGGCCTCAGTGAAAAATTAGTCTAAAGCATTTTCTTACTGGTTACAAAAATCTCATTGTCTTTGGTTTAAAAATCAAAACTCAAGGCATATTCTAGTGCAAGAAAATTTTGAAAGGTCAGCGTTTTTTCCATGAGCAGTCTGTTTCTCTAATATCCCACTTATGACTGCCCAATTAAATGAGAAAGAATCTTGATTGTGGTATAAAGCATCATTACTTGCTTCCAATGCTTTTTGAAAGCACCTGGCAGAGTTATGGTGTTTACTTAAGCCCCAGGTTACCTACTGACTACTGTAAATTGGGAAATTTTCACGTCAGTTAGTATTCGCGAAAGACAAGATGGACATCTATTCACTTACTGGTACATTTAATCCTGCATAATCTGGTAACCGCCAGCATAAATAATATTGACTTTTTATATTAGCGAAAGTTTTAATTTTTCCATCTTGCTTTACTCATCAAAATAAAATAATCACGAAAATTTCCTGATTTACAGTATACGGTATAATATGTATATAAACTACCACCTGAGAGACCTAATAAATATGGATTTGAATGACAGGTGGTCTTCAAAACAGTGATTTATAATGAAAATATGAAGTAAAGGGACTTTAACACAACTGTTTAAATAGACAGGTGGTCGTAATATAACAAAAATACTATCCCTATAGAAGGTTTATTGGTATTTGTATATAAGTGTGTATAACTTACTCTGACAGTATATCTGCATGATAGTAGAAATCACTTAGTTTGTCTAGAAATGACCGTGGTTCCAATATAAAGGTCGGTAATACAACTTTAGACAGGTCCATACCTGGTCTCACCTGGAAATATGGACAATGTATAAAGATCAAGTAAATGATATCATTTATTTTCAATTTTTGATTTTGAAACACAGCTTTGTCTTAGAAAAATTGATACATGTGTATAGTACGTTTTCCATTTATTCCAAGAATGGATTTTCAATGGTGCGTTAAAAAGTTTAAAATTGCTTTAAAATTCTGAATGAAAATTGATTTCAAATGACAACCAAACTCACATCTGTCTGTATGTGACAAGACCACTACAGTTAGACCTACCTGTTTGACAAGCATCCATATTAGACCTACCTGTTTGACAAGCATCCATATTAGACCTACCTGTTTGACAAGCATCCATATCAGACCTACCTGTTTGACAAGCATCCATATCAGACCTTTATTCTCATCATTAACTTCTTCTGTTTGACATGAATCACCTTGCTACAAAAATAAATTCAATAAACTTAATACATTTAGCCTTGAAGTTAATGTTTTTTTTAAATCTAATATGCAAGTAAGATTTTAAGTACTTTTGGAAAAAGAAAAAACTATCTCTTCACAAACACATGTATATTTAAAGGCATAATAGAATAAGAAAATGGAAATTTTAAGCCTCAGTCAAGATTTTTTCTAACTAAATTAAGGTGGCAAATTTAGAGAGAGAAAGGGGGGGGGGGGGGAAGGAGTAATCTGAGCACCCAAAGAAAATAGATGACAGTCATAAAATAACCTGGTAAACTTTTTCACACTTAAGATCCGACCCAGGTGGGCTTGAACCCTGGCAGTGAAGTGCTGTGATCTTCAGACCACTTGGCCACTGAGGCCCTATCATCTCTTTAAATAAGCAATAAATTTCTTTGTCATTTGTGTTATAATATACAGAATAGGAAATTTAAATGACAGTTAGTTTCTCACACAATTTTTTTTTTTTGAGTAAAGAGAATTATTTTATTCTCCTATTAAATTCATGGAACTTAAAAAAAATCATTCCAATCAAGTCCAAGATAACAGGATCTAATATGGTAAAAAAAAAAGAGCATTTTGTTTGAGATTTTCAAGTTTTAACATATGAATTTGAGATAAAAGGGGTTTGAGATAACGAGAGTCAACTGTATATAAAATATTCAAGAATTGGTTCAAGATAATGAGACTCTACTGTATGTGATATTTACCTGTCCAAGCTCTTCTACCATGTTTTCTGCATAATGTGTTTCTTCTGGTTTTTTAGGTGGTTCATCAAACACTTTTTCTTCCTCGTATTCAGTATCCGACTCTGTGTCTGTCTTCATTTCCTCTCGGTCTGTTTTACTGTCTTCATCTAAACCTAAAAAACAAAGAAAAACCAGAAACATCAACCAAATTTTAATAACTCTATATCATACACTATGTAAGGTTGAACTTTCATCATTCTGTGCAGATCAACAGCTTAGTTTTTTCATCAGGAAAATTGTTACCTAGGGTATAGAATTTTGGTGAGATTTTAACTGGTCAGAAAATCAAAACTTCAAAATTTCCTATAAAACTACATAACAAAATTTATAAAATATTTCAAGCAAACTAGAGAGATAAATGTCTCAGTCTTGCATTCTGGCTTACATTTAAAATTCTGTTGTTACCTTACAGAATAAACTTTACTGAAAACTTCATTGATGAAATTCAATATGATGAGGATAAAAGAATTAGAAGCACATAATACAGGTCAAAGTGACCTACTTTAATTGAATTGCTTAAATTTACTCATGTATGTACTTTAAGTTGTCTGAATCTACAATTTTAAGCACTAAAGAAATCATTTTTTAAAATCATCACAAAACTTAACTCAATAAAGAATTCAACATGAATCACAATGGCCTCCCGGTATTTATTTCAAATCCACAGAAGATTCAGTAGACTTTAACAAACTTTTTTCAATTTCTACAGATATAAACTCAACTTTATTTTCATTATCTGTAACTGACCAGTGACTGTGTTAAAACATTCTTTTTACAGTATGCAATATATGCAATTTCTATTACCGTTAGTATTTGACAATAAATTTTGTTATAGCCCTTAGTAACAATGCAAGTATGGAGTTACAAATGGATGAGGTAGTTTCTTGCACACATAGCTGTACATAACTATGTATTTGGATACATACCTTGATCTTCAAAATGTTTTTCACAGTCACTTTCATTTAACTGATCATGTTGATCAATCAGATGGAAGGTGGGTGTTAACATGTTTTCCGGGATTTCCGGAGCTCCTTCATCTTTAACATACTCCTGGTCTTTCTTCATGGACCTCATTAGTAGTCCCGTACACCGTAATGCTAACTCTAAAGCATCCATCCAACATTTACCTAGAATAAATAACCAAATTAGCTTAATAATTTTAATTATACTAACATATTTGTAGGTAAGTTACAGGAATAAATAAATTCTCAATGTTGATTTTGGAAATTAGCAGCCTTTTTGAGGCAAAAAATAAGTGAAAGTGTATTTTTATTTTTGTTTTTAATGTCTCATTCAAACCCCTTAATTTCTTCAGGTGTTGGTTTCTAACCACAAGGAAAGTCAGACCATAACTTATCAGTTAAATCAAAATTTAGATATTATCGTGCCAAAGGTCATGCTTTTTTTTTTTTTTTTTTTTTTTTTTTTTTTTATTTATTTATTTTTTTTTTTTTGTAGAATCTTGAATAATGAAGTTATATTTTGCCAAATTGAATGTCTTTGTCAAAAATTGACATAAAATAGGAGAAAAACAATCTAAATGAATTTGTTTTTGAGTATAGTAAAATCTCACTCTCAGGTTTGAACATCTCCATCGAAATTCATCAAAGCCTCATCTGTGGCTGAAATGTTAAACCCCTCAAGTGAGATTTCTCTATTCTTAATGAATACTTTCCATACTTTTGGTTTCTTCAAAATATTGTGTAACATGTATACCATACTTACCTGCAGATTCAGAGGGAGATCTAAAGATGACATATGAATATGGAAGAGGTTGTACAATGGCCCCTATTGTCTCCCCTTTTGGCCCCTGCAACACAAAATTATGAGTAATTTTATTTTTAAATACATTTCAATTTCACCATTCTGCCTTAAATTGATAACATGATAATATTATACCAGTCAGTCTATACCGGCATGTGAAGCAACTGCTGTTGTGCAAGCTACATCTTTGAAGCCATCTTTAATACCAAAATATTTATTGTAATTGTAACACATTTATATCCGTAATGTTTTTATTGTATGAAACTATGTTTGATCCCAAATGTATAATTTACATAAACTATGATTATCATTAATAATGTCACATGCAATATTTTGCATTATGCTGTTGCAGCCACTGCATGTTGCAAGCGACAGTGTTTCTTTTTTCAGAAATAAACTTGGTTTTAAATAAGTTAATGGTCTCCACGCTTTGTCAAGTGTTTTGTTTTTTCAGAAATGTGATGTGAAATGTAAAAATAACCATTGAACTATCTGGGGATTATGTTTATAGTGCTATAACAATCACTGACGTGGAAAGCAAACCTATGCTAATGCATTATTGCAGATATTCAATTAGTTTTACTCAGCATTTGCTATTTAACAAATATTTCATGGGATTGCAGGGTATATTGCAGTTTATGGACAGGGCAGGCACCCTGAAAATATGATATGGACCCAAGCGAATTTATTTAATTGACTGATTGGTTTTTGTTGTTTCTTGTTTGTTTATTTTTTGCTCATATAAGCACTATATGTCTTGTAAACAATGCAGAAATTAACCAAATATTTACAAAACATTTCAATATTTACAAAAAAAAAATTTTGTCTAAAAGATTTCTTCAAACTAAATAAGTGACTAGGATAAAATCGTTAATAATTATGCAGATTAAATCAATTTCTGATAAAACATCCTATAACAAGGTTAGATACATCTCCGACTTTACGGATAAACAAATTTACATGATTGAAGAGATGTTTTTATTAAATAAACCCAGATTCTAACTGGATTGTGCAAAAATTGACAAGAAATTAATCAGTGTTCAAAGCAACTTATGTGTGTATTTTCCTATATTCATAAATAGAATATTTGGTATAAGCCTTTTGAGAATTTTTGAAATCAAAATACACAAAGTATCCAACATAGAAAATTCCTCAACTGAAACAAAAAAAAAATATAAATAAATAAAAAAAATAATAATAATAATAAAAAATAATAAAAAATGAATAAATAAGTAAATAATAATAAAGTTCCAGTTACTATGGTAATGTAACTTAGTAAGAATCCATGTGCTGCTTCTCAGAGGAACATATGATAACAGATCTGAAAATAAACCTAAGACCTTTCTGAACAGAATATGAGGGGATACTGAGTGACCACTATTATAGTTTTTTATTTTATCAACTAAAACCATGCCTATATCAATAATTTTTTCAGAATCATTGATGTTTGGTTGTACATCAGGATCTACTATATAGTAAGCTTATGTTTGGTCATCACTTAACTTGATTAAGGAACACTGTATTTTTGGGTCATTACCTATTGATTTCCTTGAGGAACTGAGGAATTGTTGATTTCATCACACATCAATTTGTTCAAGGAACACTGAGTTTTTTTTTCTGGTCATCACTCATAAATTCATTTCAAGAAACACACTATTTATGGACCATCACTTATCCACTCAATCAAAGAGGAGACTGTTGGGTATTCACCCTACATCTCAATTAAGAAGCATAGACTTGAGAAACGATTATAACCGATCAACTTGTTGGGAATCTAAGAATTTTTGGGATACAACCATCAACTCAAATGAGGAACACATGTGTATAAGGTAATCACTAGATCACAAACTCGATCCAGTGACACATGATTGTTGGTACATCTCCAACTTCATTATGGAACATGGGATTTTCAGGTTGAACATGTGATCAGGTCATTTTTAATTAACTCGTGGGTTACAGGCTTATTGAGTAACACATGTTTGTTAGGCTATCACTCATTAACTCAATTCAGTAACATATGATTGTTAGTAAAATTCTAACTAGATTAGGAACATGCGATTTTGGGGTTACACACATCAACTCAATTCAGTAACATGTCATTGTTAGTACAGTTCTAACTAGATTAGGAACATGTGATTTTGGGGCTACACACATCAAGACAATTCAGTAACATGTCATTGTTAGTACAATTCTTACTAGATTAGGAGCACCCGATTTTGGGGTTACACACATGAACTCAATTCAGTCACATGTCATTGTTAGAACAATCCTAACTAGATTAGGAACATGCAATTTTGGGGTTACACACATCAACTCAATTCAGTAACATGTCATTGTTAGTACAATCCTAACTAGATTAGGAACATGCGATTTTAGGGTTACACACATCAAGTCAATTCAGTAACATGTCATTGTTAGTACAATCCTAACTAGATTAGAAACATGCGATTTTGGGGTTACACACATCAACTCAATTCAGTAACATGTCATTGTTAGTACAATACCAACTAGATTAGGAACATGTGATTTTGGGTTACACACATCAACTCAATTCAGTCACATGTCATTGTTAGTACAATTCTAACTAGATTAGGAACATGCGATTTTGGGGTTACACACATCAACTCAATTCAGTAACATGTCATTGTTAGTACAATCCTAACTAGATTAGCAACATGTGATATTGGGGTTACACACATCAACTCAATTCAGTAACATGTCATTGTTAGTACAATTCTAACTAGATCAGGAACATGCGATTTTGGGGTTACACACATCAACTCAATTCAGTAACATGTCATTGTTAGTACAATTCTAACTAGATCAGGAACATGCGATTTTGGGGTTACACACATCAACTCTAATTCAGTAACATGTCATTGTTAGTACAATTCTAACTAGATCAGGAACATGCGATTTTGGGGTTACACACATCAACTCTATTCAGTAACATGTCATTGTTAGTACAATTCTAACTAGATCAGGAAACATGCGATTTTGGGGTTACACACATCAACTCTATTCAGTAACATGTCATTGTTAGTACAATTCTAACTAGATCAGGAACATGCGATTTTGGGGTTACACACATCAACTCTATTCAGTAACATGTCATTGTTAGTACAATTCTAACTAGATCAGGAACATGCGATTTTGGGGTTACACACATCAACTCTATTCAGTAACATGTCATTGTTAGTACAATTCTAACTAGATCAGGAACATGCGATTTTGGGGTTACACACATCAACTCTATTCAGTAACATGTCATTGTTAGTACAATTCTAACTAGATTAGGAACATGTGATATTGGGGTTACACACATCAACTCAATTCAGTCACATGTCATTGTTAGTACAATTCTAACTAGATTAGGAACATGCGATTTTGGGGTTACACACATCAACTCAATTCAGTAACATGTCATTGTTAGTACAATTCTTACCAGATTAGGGACATGCAATTTTGGGGTTACACACATCAATTCAATTGAGAAACACATAATTACCAGTAGTTCATTTTTAATCAACTTATTGATTACATTATTGTTGTGTCATTGCCCATCATTTAAGCTGAGGAACACATACCAGGATTGTTGGGTAATCACCCATTAACACAAGTGAGTGCTAACCAGTTGCTGGGTCATCATCTATCAACTTTGATCAAGTGACTGTTATCACCCATCAACAATTTGAGGAATTGTTAATTTATCATCCATCAATTCTATCAGGGAAACGATTAAAGGGTCAAGTTGATAAAAAATTCATAAAACTAACCCTTGTTGCCCATATAGATTTGTCAAGTGACTGTTGGGTTATCATCGTTCAATTTAGAAGAACACAATCCAGGAAACAGATTTATCAATTATGAAAACAGATATATAACTAACCCTTGTAGCCCATATAATTTGGTCAAATGTCTGTTGGATTATTACCCATCAATTTGAGGAACAAAATTTCAGGTCAGGAACAGATTTATGGATTAAAGTAATAAAACATTTATATAACAAACCTTTGTTGCCCATATAGATTGGTCAAGTGGATGAAATAGTTTGAAGCAGAATCCATCTTTTTTAGATGGCCTCTCTATCAGTCTACAAGTGTTCAGTAATACTGTTCCTACCCAATGGCTACTCTGAAATTATAGCAGAAAAGTAAAAATGTTTAATTCGTTGATTGATTGATCAAATGGAGATTTATATCCCAGGTATGATTATTTTACTTTCATGAAGATGCATCTGGTCAGCTGGAGGTCGTTGCAGAAATTTATAAATACTTGTACAATCCTTAAAGGCTCTCCATGATGAAATCTGTTTCGAAAAACTTGGTGAAAATTTCACTTACCTGAAAGTGTATAATTGCATATACATGTACTTGCTTATATATGATTATTCATATTATTTGTGTGAATTATATTTGTGATTTCAGATGAAATAGAAATCACTATTGATTAATTTTGTATGAATTCAATGAATGAATGAATGGAACAAATAAATGGATAGGGTTTTAGGTCAAGAATATTTCACCTATTTAGATACCTCCCTAGCTATAGGTGTGAAATGCATCAGTTTCAAAAGGCTCATCCTGTGACTTTTGTTTTTAAATGCTAAGTGTTCAGTGAAAAAACATTCACTATCCATTTTAAAACTATGGTTTGACCTGGTCAGGATTTGAACTCCCAACCTTCAACATACAGAGTGAGCACTCTTCCATGTGGCCTGTTTGCTTTCCAAATAATTCACTAATGAAAAATTTCCTTCAGACCTCATTGAAAAAAATATATGTATATTTTGTATCAATAGAAGCTTGGGAGTTGTAAAAATTCCCCTTGATAAACCTGCTGTTCTACATTACCGGTAATCTTATAAATTACTAGGAATAAAAAACATCAATATGCCAAGTATTACCGTCTATTACCACTATGGAAATACAAGAAGTTGTTTTGTCTGGCAGGTTTTAACACTCGACCACAACAGTATTACCGTCTATTACCACTATGGAAATACAAGAAGTTGTTTTGTCTGGCAGGTTTTAACACTCGACCACAACAAAGTAAGAAGTGAGAAGTTATGTGTTGTGATGATAAATAATTCAGATTGATATATGAGCCTTGTTAATTAAATAACAGATCATCAGAATTAATCCATTTTGTAGCTAGTGTGTCTGTGTACCAGTGTTATAGAGTAGAGTGGATAAATGGTGTTTTACTATGCCCCAGTCAAGATTCTTTCACTTATTTTGAGTCAGTCAGTTCTGGGATAGTGAAGGAAACCGGAGTGTATGGAGAAAACGACCAACTTTCATCAAGCGAATCGACAAATTTTCTCACACAAGGATCAGTCCCGAGTGAAATTCCAACCCAGGCGGTGAGAGGCACTGTGATCCGTAAGCGTGCTCTTTAGACCAATCTAGTGTTTGGGGATTTAAACGCTTTAACTAAACTGTATCTTAAACACTGTTACTTAAAAAATTAGAAGGAAGTCCGGGAGTTTGAGAATCACTTTAGAAATCACTGTGTTTGTGCAAATTATCATAGACAATCCTAATAATTTACATAAAGTTTGTTATCATAGACAATCCTAATAATTTACATAAAGTTTGTTATCATAGACAATCCTAATAATTTACATAAAGTTTGTTATCATAGACAATCCTAATAATTTACATTAAGTTTGTTATCATAGACAATCCTAATAATTTACATAAAGTTTGTTATCATAGACAATCCTAATAATTTACATAAAGTTTGTTATCATAGACAATCCTAATAATTTACATTAAGTTTGTTATCATAGACAATCCTAATAATTTACATAAAGTTTGTTATCATAGACAATCCTAATAATTTACATAAAGTTTGTTATCATAGACAATCCTAATAATTTACATTAAGTTTGTTATCATAGACAATCCTAATAATTTACATAAAGTTTGTTATCATAGACAATCCTAATAATTTACATAAAGTTTGTTATCATAGACAATCCTAATAATTTACATTAAGTTTGTTATCATTTACTTAATTAAGCTTAGTCATAACTGAAATATATACTGCTATATATGCATCCATAAATAATGATTAAAAATTTCTGAAGAAAGAAAATGTGGTTTTATCTTGATTTTATTCATTAAAACGGTGGTGTTTATTTCTAAATTAATGCCATTAGTGACTTATTCATTAAAACAGTGGTGTTTATTTCTAAATTAATGCCGTTAATGACATCTGTATAGAAAACATCATTTTTGGAAAAAGAAGTTATGATTGCATAGAGTTTTTGTATCATTTTCCATATGATGACCTAAATTTCATAATTTTTTTTACAACACAGGTATACTTTCCATATAAACCCTTTCTAAAATGCTTTGCTTAAGGATCACAGTGTCTCTCACTGCCTATGTTCAAATCACACTTGATAAGTTCCTATTGTTTGCCAGTCTGCATCCCTGAAGTTGGCGGGTGCTTTTGATTTCCTACAGCATCCCGGAACCGACCATTTTGGTGTGAGTGAAATGTCTTGATTAAGGCATAAAACTTCATTAATCTAATCCAACCTTTCTGCTGTTAAGCCACTAAACATTTTTAATATGTATTTTTTATATGAAACATAAAATGGAGTGGAGTGGAGTAATGGTGTTTTACGCCCCAGTCAAGAATCTTTCACTTATTTTGAGGCAGTCAGTTCTGAGATGGTGGAGGAAACCGGAGAGCCTGGAGAAAACCACTGGCCTTCAGCAAGGGAACTGACAAACTTTCTTACACTAGGATCTGTCCCGAGTGGGATTCAAACCCAGGCGGTGAGAGGCACTGTGATTTGTAAGCGGGCGCTTTAAACCACTCGGCCACCGAGGTACCCGAAATATAAAATGAAATTTTTCCTTGAGTAGACAAGCATATAGAAATGTTTTTATCATATTACCTTTTGTTTTTGGCTTTTATACAGAACTAACAATCCAGGTTTGAGAACACACCAAATTTTAGTCCAGCTTTTTAACGTCCCTCTCACTTTTAACCAATCAGCTAGCACAATGACAGATGGATCTTTTAGTGTACTTAACAATTCTCGTGCTGCCTGTTTCTTCTGACTTCTGTAATTCTTCTTCTGAACCTAAAAATTAAAAAAAATCCAATTGTTTTCAAAAATAGCTCTATTGAAAACAATTTCTAACTTGACCTCAAGAAAGGACGACAGACAATGTCATAGTGATTTATTATTTCTTTATTTATTAACAATTGATTATTTAATATATCAAATTAAAGATCATAATATAATTTTAAGCACACACACACACACACACACACACACACACACACACACACACACACACACACACACACACACACACACACTTGGCATTACGAAATAAAATCACAGTTCTTTTGGATGGGAACTTAAAATAAATGAGTCCTGTGTCATGGCCGGCATGGCACGATAAAGAACCCTGCTGTATAATGCCATCAGTGCAACACACAGGCAAAATTTCTGCACTTTCACCTATAGCTGGCAACGCCTCGATATAAGTGAAATATTCTTGACTGGGACCTTAAACACCATTACTCAACTCAATTCTTGTGTGACTGTCACAAAGACGCTATCTTAGAAAACTGACATATCAATCATACAAATACATTTTTTTTGCTATAACACTATGGTGCTTCACATTTGTGTATTTGATATTTTACTAAGATAGTAGAATACTGAAGATCACTTTATTTTCACAAGTAGAAAATTTCGTGCAAAAGCCACTGAGATTTATATATCATATCATATAAATTGTGATTGTCATCCTTACTTTAACTCATCACTTCCTGAATTGGAGTTAACTTTTAAATTTTAAAATTCGTAAATTATATTATTTTGAGTTCAAAAATACTAAGCTATTCTTTTATTTTTTAAATTTAAATTCTCCAGTCTTTTTTTTTTTTATTGAATTTTAGATAAAACTAAAATACATATCTGAGAGTGTAGATAAAATGAAAAATGCTGTCTGCTTGTATTTCATTATAACAAAGTTCACTATAAAGAAAACTTTAAGGTGAGCTTAGGTGCTCCAGAAAAGGTAAGGATCTTCTGTTAAAAAAAACTATTTAAAACTTCACAGAAGTATGTTACAATAATCATAACATTGTGAATATATAATATAAAAAAGTGCTCCATAAAATATCAATTTATATTACTATATTATTGTCACAAGAGAACATGTATGACATTTAACTGCCAGACATCATAAATATTACCGTAATCTAAATATAGCAACAATACCTATTACAACCCTGCTGCTGCAGAAACAAAAACTCTGTTCATTATCGACATGATCTAATAATAACTTACCTTTAAAGACTCACGCTTTGACATCTTACTAGCAGAGTTCACTACAGTATTGCCTGGTTGAGATTTGTCCGAAACTGGCATGAAAAGTTTAGATTCCGACTGAAAAGAAGAAGAAAACCGAAACATTTTTAACTTCATCATGATCATATGAATGTTTTCTGTGTGAGAGCAACAACTAGGATACACCATCATCACCATACATACAGCCAAATCATTTATTATTAATGATGTTATATACAGACAAAGGTGCTGACCCAAACTAAGAGTTTTTTAAAATTATTTTTATTGTGGCTTTGTGCATGTCACATTATGATTCAACAGATAAAATAGCATATTTCTCCATTAAAATAATTAACTTAATGTTTTTCATGGGACTTGAGAGGATTTGGTATATTAATTGAAGGTCCATTTGGGACCATTACAAATCTAACGGGAAATGTTTCATTGGTGATTACCTATTCAAGACTGATGATCACTGCAACAGCCTTCAAAAGGTTGTAGTAAATAGCCTACTAAAACTCACTACATACACTCATTTTTTTATATTTATTATGTTCATATTCCATACCTTTTACAGCAAACAATATACTTTGTGCAGTTGAAATTAAGTAACATTTTTGCCTTTTATTTAAAAAAAATGATCTTAAATGTAGTTAATTTATTGTGCAGAGATTTTCAGCAACTTTTATTAATAATTTGATAAAAATTTTTTATGAAGACTTGAAATTTGAACTCCAGAATCAAAACTTGATGAAATTTAAAAATTAAAAATCAAATGAACCAATTTAAAAAAAAAAATTCTCCAAAACTTTACACTTGTTCGCTGATGATGTTTCATAAGGCTTGCTAAACAAAACCTGTCAGAAAAAAAGTTTAGTCTGATTTCAACATTTATTTTTAACCACAAACTTGAGCAATGGATGAAGATATGACAAATATGTCTAGGCTTATGCATGTACACAGATACTGATGACAGGTGGCCTGACTCATGCTTTGACACAGAAAACAACAGGGACCCTGGTTTATGCTTGGACACAAACACTGATAACAGCTGGTACTCTGACTTGTGCTTTGTCACAAACAATGCTCATGTTTTGACACATACACTGATAAAAGGTACCCTGACTCGTGCTTTGATACAGACACTGATAACAGGTACCCTGGCTTCTTCTTTGACACAGATACTAATAACAGGTACCTTGGCTCATGCTTTGACACAGACACTGATAACAGGTATCCTGGCTCATGCTTGGGATATGACATTTGCTCCTTCTGTATTTTATACAAGCAAGCTAATAGAAGCAACATCTATAGAAGTCATATGCAGCAAATACTATCACAAATATACATATATTAACCGATTAAACTTGTAATGGATGTTAAAACTTTTTGTCAGTATGTACAAGTCACAAAGAACCAAAAGATGAGGAAATTTCCTTGTAACAATTACATGATATCAGTAACCTAGGTAACTAGTGTGTTATTAGCACTTGAATATTATGATTTTTATTTAATTGCTTTATTTTATGGATTTTGAAACTTCTTGTTTACACTGTTTGGTGATGGGCAGGTTTATGTGTGTGCAAATGAATACAAAATAGGTATAATACATTGTTACAATGAACTTAAACTTATGTAGCAAGGAATTCATAATGAGATGATGGTTATAAATGGGTTAATTATGGATGTTTATCAAATTAAAAACTACTAGAGCACCTGCACATTTACTCTATCAAAATACTTTGTCAAAAAACTTTAACAATAAATTTTGATGTTGATGTTCATGGTCACAGGTGTAAGAAAAGCTACACTAATGGATAAGTAAAACTGTTAATCCATGGAATAAATTTCTGCTATAAGTAGAAGAGTTCATAAAATAACTTGTATAAACAAGTGCTATGAGACCAAGAGTGGAGTTCATCTGAATTTATAGTCCTTAAAAGGACTTGATTTTCACACTCATTGTAGGAAAAAAATATCTGGTTAAACAGGTGCTATGAAACCAAGAGTGGAGTTCATATAAATGTACAATTCATAAAAAAAACTTGATACACAAGCCCATAAAAGGGATATTAATAAACTATCTATGCAAACTTGTATACAAGTGTTGTGTTAATTGCGTTATGAGTGTATTCCCCTGTTGGTGGGAGGAGGGACGACTTTGTAGTTTAGGACGGATGACAGTGCCTCTCACTACCAAAGGTCATGGATTTTCTACAAACACTCTGGTTCCTGCTATCAACCCAGAACTGAGCACCTCACTATAAGTAAAAGAAACTTGACTGGGGCATAAAATACCATTACGCCACTCCTCTTTATTCAGAAGATTCTAGTGTTAAAATTAGTGTGACAGTTTACATGGTAAAGGTCAATGGTTTTGTCAGGATACTGCAGGATAATGCAGTTTCCTTCACAAACCCCGAACTGACTACCTTAATATATGTGAAAGAATCTTTACTGGGGCATTAAACACTATATCTTTACTTCACTTGTCAAGTTTAAGAGCAAGAAGTTAGCTCACCTGAACAGTTCATCAAATGTCTTGATATTCAGCAGCAGATCATAAATTATGTTTGCATATATGCAAACATGTGTATTAATAACATGTCAGAGCTAATTATGAAATGTTTTCACTTTCATTATTGCCTATAAATAACATGGAAAAGAAAAGTTTCCCACTTCCTTTAAGGAAGTAAGATAACTCAAGATAACTCAATGGTACATATTGACTTCTTGGCTATACAAGTATATGTAATCTGTTACAGGCTAACTTATATATAAATAACAAGTTTCTGATCTATATACAGGGAAAATCAATCAACCAAAGAAAATGAGTCAGACAATTGACACACACACACACACACACACACACACACACACACATATATATACTATACTATACTATATATATATATATATATATTATACATGTATAGTAGGTAACATGCTTACATACATATAATGAAAGTTTTATAACTGGAAAATTGACTTCTTATAAGAAGTGAAGTGGAGTGGAGAGATAGAGCATTAAAGTCAACAGTATATCACTCTACAAAGGTCTGTCTACTCTGGAATGATGGTGAAAACAGGAGTGACTGTATATAAATTCACTGACCTTTAGCTAATGAACTGACATTTTTTTTTTCAAACTTTGGTATCCTTGAGTAGAATTTGAACACAGGTTGTAAGAGGTGCTGTGATTTGCAACCTGGGGCTTTGAACCACTTGGCCATCATTGCTTTTATCAAATAATGGTCCTCACTTTACATTATATAGACTTGAACTTCAGCAATATCAGAATATAGCTTGTAATGTCTTAAAGTATGTGAAATCATCTTGATTTAAAAGTGAAAATCTTTACATTCGGTTGTCTCATCTGGTTTATATGTACCATTTATTATCATCAAATTTTTATCAAAAAATCGCAAAAACATTAAAACTGGCCGTTTAACAACATAATGTTAACATTACATCAGCAATCTTTTAGTTTATTTGCAATTTATCAATCTTAGAACAAGTTTGTGTATATTATGGTCTGTGTTGTACTAGTGTGCACTCAAGGGAATTTTTATTTATTTTTTACATATATATATATATATATATATATATTTTTTTTTTTTTTTTTTTTTTTTTTTTACAAAATTGGAAAATTGTGGTTCTTTTTTTTTAAAATGGAAAAATATATAATGAAATGCTTGCAACACTGGAAAATCATTGTGACAGTACTATGATTTGAAAAATTTTTCGTGAAAAAGTATTGATTTTATTTGTATAATCCTAACTGGCTCTTACAGCACTATAATTTAGGAATTTAAAGTGGATAATTGGGGAATTTTCCCGTTCAGAAATTACCTATCAGAATTTACGATAGTAATTTTAGGCCAAGAAAATTACCATTTCTGATTGGTTAAATAAATGATGCAATTATTAAGTGAAGTAAAACAAATTATACTGTAAAATCATACATGTCTGTGGGGGATTAATTTTCATGGATAAGTGAAAACAAATTCAGTGTCAATAAAAAATTTTAACTCCCAAGTCCCCAATGGTATTAATCTAACAAAAACTCAGTTCAACAAAATTTTTTCCAACATTTTTTTAAAATTGCAAAACCAAGAAATTTTAACTTAACAAATATTAATGATTCTAAAATGATATACACAATTAGATAATATAAGGATTCCATCTGACCCTTGAATTTCAGGGGTCAAATTGACTTTCTTCAAACTCTTAAGTGTCAACCTATAGTAGTTTTTTTGCTGAAGTCAAGTCTAATAAAAATTTAAAAAACACGATCTTAAGGGTCAAATAAATAAGCCTTATAAGCATTAACAATTTTATTTGATGTTAAATAAAAAAACGAGATTAGTTTTCTTAAAAAGTTAAAAATAAACAAAATATGACTTAAACGAACTTACCAGAGTTTTAAATAAATTCATAATCAAATAAGACTGTAGAGAAGTCGATTATTACTTAATATTATATGACATGTCTCGTGTGTCGACTCTGTGTGCATTTTTATAAACAAAACAGGAAAGAACTGCAATATTATAAAGTACTAGTTATTCAACTACAGTATCAAGTATGTGGTTACATGATGATATTTATTTTATTTGCATGCAGTGGATCAAACTCACGAGTTTAAAACAAAAAATCTGACACTTAGTAGGAACTACTTATTCTTAGTTGTTTTAATGTTACAACAGCAATTTTTTTAGCTGTTCATGACAAGAGCAAGGTTATTATAATTAATCTCTATGGACTGAACTAAGAACAGGTTCATGTATGTCTGAGATGTGCAAATGTGTATTATAATCTGCCGTGTATTAGTGTGAACTTGAGGTGAATTTTTGGTAAGGTGCTAGCTCACTGAGTCAGTATGTCCCAAATAAGCATACCAATCCCCCACTCCATTTTTCTGGCACTGGGTCAACCAGTCAATATTCTAATCTAATGCTGAGCATCAGACAAGAATGCAATATCTTAAATTCTAAAGTCTCATGTATGACCTGGCCAGGGTTTGAACCCACAATCTTTTCCTACTCTCATGACAGACACTCTACCACTGAGCCACCGAGGAAGTCCTATTTAAGACAGAAGCTCACCGGTAGAGAATGTTCATATTACTAAAGACTTTAATACTGACAATAGTAGTAGGTCAATAGACTGCACCAAAAATGTAAGCCTATAACTATACTCTGTTCCAATATAAAATATTAATATAAACTAAAGGTATATATCTCAAGGCCACAGAGGTGGAATCGTTAAAAGCATTTGCTTACAGTGCCATTTAATGTCTCTGTTCAAAACCCACTCTGGCAAAGGGTCTCGGTGGCCAAGTGGTCTAAAAGTGCATGCTTACAAATCACAGCACATTTCATCGCCTGGGGTCGAATCCCACTCAGGACAGATCCTAGTGTGGAGAGTTTATCAGTTCGCTTGTCGAAGGTTGGTGGTTTTCTTCGGGCACTCCGGTTTCCTCCACTATTGCAGAACTGACCATCTCAAAGTAAGTGAAAGAATCTTGACTGGGGCGTAAAACATCATTTCTTCACTCCACTCCACTCTGGCAGGAAAAAATGCCATAAATCCAATGCTCTCTATAAACTATATACAATGTACTTGTAAAATGATTTATCCAGATCCTGGCCCCATTTCCACAATCCTTCCTTTACTAAGATTTTCCTTAACTTAAATTTGGCAAAATTAAAATCCAAATAATTTTGTGAATTGTTGAGATATTTAAGAACTTGAGATGTCATTTTAAAGAATATTTCAAGCTTGTAACATCTGTATTTAGTTATATCAAAAATATCTATTGGTAATTAAATCAGAAATATAAATAATAATAAGTTATTTTATTATAGTTTTAGATAGTAAACAAGAGGCCCATGGGCCTTAACGCTCACCTGAAGATATTGTCCAATGCAGTTTGCAAAGTGCAATAGACAATATATTAAGGACAGAAACTTTAAAAGTTTTCTCAAGTTAAGAACTCCCACAAAACTTAATCAGAAATATATCCACTCACATTTCATTTATAAGTAGCTTATATAATATGCATGAAGTAACTGTGGTGCAATGAATAATTTCCAAATCATAAATCAATTTCAGTATACTTATGCAGCTATGTCCTTGACCTTTGAACATATATGACCTCAAAATATATATGATTGTCATGTCAATACCTACAATATTCTAATATACATGCCTATACAAAAAGTTAATAGTTTTCAAGATATTTAGCAATTTAAGTCTTTTTTGCAGCTGTGACCTTGACCTTTCAACATATGATCTTGAACCATATATCAAAATGATTGTCATGTCAATAACTACAATATTCTAATATACATGCCTATACAAAAAATTGATAGTTTTCAAGATAATTGGCAATTTTAGTCTTCTTTTGCAGCTGTGACCTTGACCTTTTAACATATGACCTTCAACCATATATCAAAATGATCGTCATGTCAATACCTACAATATTCTAATATACATGCCTATACAAAAGGTTAATAGTTTTCAAGATATTTAGCAATTTAAGTCTTCTTTTGCAGCTGTGACCTTGACCTTTCAACATATGACCTTGAACCATATATCAAAATGATCGTCATGTCAATACCTACAATATTCTAATATACATGCCTATACAAAAAGTTAATAGTTTTCAAGATATAGTGACAAATATATAATTTTTATCAAATTCCCCACTCAGTGCCTCAGAATTTCCCCATTTTGAGTCCCATGGCTACCATTTGTGCAAATCTGAAAAAAGATGACCTAAGGATGTTATAAATGAAATAACTAAGGTATATCTCTTGTAGATTCAGAGAAGAAGATTTTTAAAGTTTTTCACTATTTCCCCCTTTATGGGGCCCCAAGGGGACATAACTCCTTCATTTGTGCAAATCTGAAAGGGCTTCACCCAGGCATGATGGTTACAAAGTTTCATTAAATTTGGCCCAGTGGTTTTGGAGGAGAAGATTAAAATGTAAAAAGTTTACGCACGACGGACGACGCACGAAGGACGACGCACGACGGACGAAGATGGATAGCAATAGCTCATCTGAGCTTTCAGCTCAGGTGAGCTAAAAACTGCTAGTTTTAAGTGAAGGAAAATCATAGTTAAAAAATGATTGTTAAACTGGGGGCTGATGTAAGAAAAACTATGGAAATTTGTATAAACTAACTGATATTTCTATCAATTTTACATCAGATTACATGCACGTAATTCTCCAAGATAATTGTTTATCTTCATGTGTAAAATCATAATATTTTTCCTGTAGCTATCTCTAATACATAATTATATGCATATTAATTCATTCATCGCATTAAGCAAGTCTACAATTTACATTATGAAATCAAAATCTATAAAAGATACCTTATTGCCCATTCTTGGAGAGACCACTTGGTTACCATGGTTACATTCCTCACAATTAAATATTCCTCATTATATAACAGTAATCAGTAAAATTGTCCTGTTAACTTTGCATTCATATTTCAGATAATATCAAATAGAATAATACAGGTGGTAGCCATATTGAAATTTCAAATTTACAGATTAAGTAAATTTGAACAGGTTTTTTTTCCCAAAAATATTGCTAAAATTAAAACTTTTTTAGAAACTCAACAGATTTTTTAAACAGTCAGTGACTTTTAGAATATCTAATACTAGGTAGATATTGATTGTGAATGTAGATATTTAATAAGTCCAAAAAAAAACATATTTTCTATTCATCAGTAGAGGTAACATATTTTATCCAATCTTATAACTATGCATAGAAAAAAAACATAAACTTTAAGAAATGTCAACAACAACCAACAGCTGTTTTACTATAGCATATGTTGTTAGTGATATTAACATAAAATGACATTTTCATCAGATGATCGATTCTTTTAAACACCATCAATATTTAAATTATTCTCATTAAGAATTGGGTTTATTAAGTTACTACTATTAAATACATGCATTCTGTTTATACTTGTAATTTTTTAAAGTTGTGTTAATATTACAGCGAGAGGTATGTGTGTTTGAACTAGACCCCTAGGTCCCTTGGATAATCTCTATAGATTGGTTTTATTGCATCACCATTAAACACTTTCTAGCTCAATTAGCTAACATATTGCCTTGGTGGCTCAGTAGTAAAGCATCTGCCTAAAGAAAAGAAGATCTGGGGTTCAAACCCTGGCCAGGTAATAAAATAATACAAAAATTTGAGATACAGCTTCCTGGCCTCATACTCAACATTCAGAGAACAGAGTTTTGATTGGTTAATTAAGTGCGAGGATAATGTGACTAAGGGAGAGGTATGCTTGTCTGTGGCTTACTGACTCAGTGAGCTAGCACCTTAACAAAAAGTTGCCTTGAGTGCATGCTAGTAAAATGCAGACCATAAAACATTAGGTTTTAATAGGGAATCAAGAAATGTTTAAATTTGAAATCACTATAACAACCATGAACACAAAATTACAAAATATGAATGGGGTGGAGTAATAGTGTTTTACACC
Source organism: Tegillarca granosa (assembly GCA_029721355.1). Classification (NCBI taxonomy): domain Eukaryota; kingdom Metazoa; phylum Mollusca; class Bivalvia; order Arcoida; family Arcidae; genus Tegillarca; species Tegillarca granosa. Next base: position 20,959,612 of record CM056601.1, read on the forward strand.
CGAATCAAGATTCTTTCCTTTACATTACCTAAGACCTGTCCGAGAGAGATTCAAATCTAGAATGAAAGAGCCACTGTGATATATTGCTGTATACGTGTGCAGTTAAACCACTCATCACCCAACCCACCTGACCACAACCAGGCTCAAAGAAATGAAAAAAATTATGATTTATATGGAGACTGGTGATAATAAAACTAGACTTTGTATGGAGAACAGTGTTCAATTATTTGATGTAGAATAAGATATTTAGTGGCTATTTTAGATGTAACTTTTATGGTTTGTTCATTGACTTAATAAATACTAACAGGATGACAGATATCTGAATAAAACGTCTGACAGATAAATCAATGTAAAGTTATCATGGATAAACATATCAATTTTGACTACAAATATATGCACATTTCAAATTACAGGATGTTTATACACAGTCTGTCAATATAACAAAGCAGTTTTATAATCATTATTGGACATGATACAAATCAGTGTTTGACAAAGTATTAATGTAATCATGACACAAAGTCAGAGTCTGACAAAGTATTAATGTAATCATGAAACAAAATCAGTGTCTGACAAAGTATTAATGTAATCATGACAAAAAAATCAGGGTATGACAAAGTATTAATGTAATCATGAAACAAAATCAGTGTCTGACAGAGTATTAATGTAATCATGAATCAAAGTCAGAGTCTGACAAAGTATTAATGTAATCATGAAACAAAATCCGTGTCTGACAAAGTATTAATGTAATCATGAAACAAAATCAGTGTCTGACAAAGTATTAATGTAATCATGAAACAAAATCAGTGTCTGACAAAGTATTAATGTAATCATGACACAAAATCAGTGCCTGACAAAGTATTAACATAATCATGAAACAAAATCAGTGTCTAACAGAGTGTTAATGTAATCATTAATCAGACCATAAAACATTAGGTTTTAATAGGGAATCAAGAAATGTTTAAATTTGAAATCACTATAACAACCATGAACACAAAATTACAAAATATGAATGGGATGGAGTAATAGTGTTTTACACCCGAATCAAGATTCTTTCCTTTACATTACCTAAGACCTGTCCGAGAGAGATTCAAATCTAGAATGAAAGAGCCACTGTGATATATTGCTGTATATGTGTGCAGTTAAACCACTCATCACCCAACCCACCTGACCACAACCAGGCTCAAAGAAATGAAAAAAATTATGATTTATATGGAGACTGGTGATAATAAAACTAGACTTTGTATGGAGAACAGTGTTCAATTATTTGATGTAGAATAAGATATTTAGTGGCTATTTTAGATGTAACTTTTATGGTTTGTTCATTGACTTAATAAATACTAACAGGATGACAGATATCTGAATAAAACGTCTGACAGATAAATCAATGTAAAGTTATCATGGATAAACATATCAATTTTGACTACAAATATATGCACATTTCAAATTACAGGATGTTTATACACAGTCTGTCAATATAACAAAGCAGTTTTATAATCATTATTGGACATGATACAAATCAGTGTTTGACAAAGTATTAATGTAATCATGACACAAAGTCAGAGTCTGACAAAGTATTAATGTAATCATGAAACAAAATCAGTGTCTGACAAAGTATTAATGTAATCATGACAAAAAAATCAGGGTATGACAAAGTATTAATGTAATCATGAAACAAAATCAGTGTCTGACAGAGTATTAATGTAATCATGAATCAAAGTCACGAGTCTGACAAAGTATTAATGTAATCATGAAACAAAATCCGTGTCTGACAAAGTATTAATGTAATCATGAAACAAAATCAGTGTCTGACAAAGTATTAATGTAATCATGAAACAAAATCAGTGTCTGACAAAGTATTAATGTAATCATGACACAAATCAGTGCCTGACAAAGTATTAACATAAGCATGAAACAAAATCAGTGTCTAACAGAGTGTTAATGTAATCATGAAACAAAATCAGTGTCTGACAGAGTAGTAATGGAACCATGACACAAAATCAGTATCTGACAGAGTATTAATGTAATCATGACACAAAATCAGTGTCTGACAAAGTATTAATGTAATCATGAAGCAAAATCAGTGTCTGACAAAGTATTAATGTAATCATGAAACAAAATCAGTGTCTGACAGAGTAGCAATGGAACCATGACACAAAATCGGTATCTGACAGAGTATTAATGTAATCATGACAAAAAATCAGTGTCTGACAATGTATTAATGTAATCATGAAACAAAATCAGGGTCTGACAAAGTATTAATGTAATCATGAAACAAAGTATTAATGTAATCATGAAAATCAGTGTTTGACAAAGTATTAATGTAAACAAGACACAAAATCAGTGTCTGGCTAAGTATTAACGTAACCCTGACACAAAATCAGTGTCTAAAGAGTATTAATGTAACCCTGACACAAAATCAGTGTCTAAAGAGTATTAATGTAATCATGACACAAAATCAGTGTCTAAAGAGTATCAATGTAATCATGACACAAAATCAAAGTCTGACAATGTATTAATGTAATCATTACACAAAACCAGTATTTGACAAAGTATTAATGTAATCATGAAACAAAGTATTAATGTAATCATGACACAAAATCAGTGTTTGACAAAGTATTAATGTAATCATGAAACAAAATCCGTGTCTGACAAAGTATTAATGTAATCATGAAACAAAGTATCAATGTAATCATGACATAAAATCAGTGTTTGACAAAGTATTAATGTAATCATGAAACAAAATCAGTGTCTGACAGGGTATTAATGTAATCATGAAACAATATCAATGTCTGGCAGAGTATTAATGTAATCATGACACAAAATCAGTGTCTCACAAAGTATTAATGTAATCATGAAACAAAATCAGTGTCTGACAGAGAATTAATGTAATCATGACAAAAAATCAGTGTCTCACAAAGTATTAATGAAATTATGACACAAAACCAGTGTCTGACAGAGTATTAATGTAATCATGACACAAAATCAGTGTCTCACAAAGTATTAATGTAATCATGGAACAAAATCAGAGTATTAATGGAACGATGACATAAATTCAGTGTCTGACAGAGTATTAATGGAACGATGACACGAATTCAGTGTCTGGCAGAGTATTAATGTAATCATGACATAAAATCAGTGTCTGGCAAAGTATTAATGTAATCATGACACAAAGTCAGTGTCTGACAGAGTATTAATGTAATCATGACATAAAATCAGTGTCTGACAGAGTATTAATGGAACCATGACACAAAATCAGTATCTGACAAAGTATTAATGTAATCATGACACAAAATCAGTGTCTATCATAGTGAGCATGTTACCCAGGTATTGATTATTAAGATATTTCACATTTCCACTGTCTAGAGTGAACTAGTGAAATGAGGTTCAGTTCTATGTCTTAATGGGATATTTCCCTCCCTCTGCCTGAAGTAAGAGAGAGAAAAGAAGTATCTAAGTCTTAGGTTAATTCACTTAAACAGTTTTTAGTCCCAGGTTATGTCACTTTTACCATCTAGAATGAATGAGATGATTATTTTTAAGTTTTCAGTCCCTGCTTATAACACTCTTATCCACAATCTGCTGTGAAAGAATACAAAAATAAAAATTGTGTATGTGTTTGTGTGTGTGTGTGTGTGTGTGTGAGAGAGAGAGAGAGAGAGAGAGAGAGAGAGAGAGAGAGAGAGAGAGTACAAAAGCTTATACTTATATGGATTTACTGTTGAGCCCGTCTTAACATTCATCGTGGTTCTTATGGAACTTGTCTTGTTTATTATATTTATGAAGACATGTCAATAATATTGTTACTCTATCTAACCAGAGTAAACTGTCATCATATCTAAAGTATTCTATAAGGAAATACAAAATATAATATGAAGTTTGTACACCAAATATGTGTCTGTTCCTAATAAATCCTAAATAAGTCATTGTGAAGGTTTTCTGCTTAGACAGGTCTCACTTTACACACAATAAACATTAAATACTGAAACTACAATACTCACGCCAGCTCTGGTACGATGAGGGCTAAATGTCGGCGAGGAAAATGATGCATGAAATGAAGAATTCTCCACGTGTCCATTTTCTGTCTGACCTGAAAAACAGCCAATGATATTGCTAATTACAACAAAAACATAATAACGGCAATTCTGGAATTCTAACTAATATAAGCTGTCGAAATCTTGCTTGAGTTCCATTTATATGTATGTATGAAGTTCCATCAGTGTCCGATCTACAACAGTAATTTAACAATTTGTTCCTAATTTCTAAGACGACTGTCAAAGATGACGAAATTGATTACGTTTATACTTCGTAAAAACTAACTCTCGGAACGTAAATCCAACTGATCAAATTATCTGTATGATGACAATCATGTTATTTTCTGATTTCTGTAAACAATTACAATCCATTAAATCTTGGTAGGGAACAAATGTGTACAAGATTATTCTGTAGTCTTTTGGTAAAAACGCATGATGAAAAAAAAAAAAACATTGATTCTTTGTAGAGTAATTTTTTTATTGAACCTAACAACAATTCTCTTACCGACTTTTACATAATAAAAACTTTACTTGTATCAACTGAATATCAACAATGTTTAAGTCAATAAGTACACTGGCTCCTTCAATAGCAATACAATACAATCAATATTAAAGACCATTACTGAAATATCTAAAAAAAAAAAAAAAAAAAAAAAAAAAAAAATTCACGATAAAATAACATTACTCAAGGCAATGCTATTAGGATTCCTTAACAACAGCATCATCATCAAAGAGTTCTTTGATTTGGTATTAAAGAATAATAATGCTGTTACTATGCTGGATAATTGTCTAAAAAGGGAAACTGTTCATATATATATATATATATATATATATATATATATATATATATATAGATTTGTTAAGGTTGGTCCTTTGTCTACTAAATTATAATTGAGTTTTAAAATGATGAAAGGGGCCACATTTTAAATTTTTAAAAGAGAAAAGTTTTAACACTGTCTTGTACAATACTGCAAAATAATGGAAAATTATACACATATATTCTAGTTACTTTAAGTAAGAGGTGGGATCCTTTTCCACCATTTCCAGATCATCAGAAGTGTCACTATCCGTAGTACAGGGACCATATTCATAATCAATATGCGTGTCTGTGTCTGTGTGTGTGTCTGTGTGTGTGTGTGTGTGTGTGTGTGTGTGTGTGTGTGTGTGTGTGTGTGAGAGAGAGAAAGAGGGAGAGAGAGAGAGAGAGATTTACTGACTGCCATTCACTCAAGCTAAAGTTAAAGGTATGAGGAGCCAACAGGTCTCTGAAGAAAGATATTCACTTTTCTATGGTCTCAGTATTCCCTAGTCTGAATTTCCTCTGATCCTAACACACATTATGCCGTCAGGGTCAGAGGATATTCGGACTATTAGTATTCCCCTGTTTTCATGGAATGTAGGAGTTGAAATGGTATATTGTTATGATAAATTCAACCCACTTAGTCCCTTAACTAAACTTAAAATGTATCTTGATGTTAACCCCTGCCTTTCCCAATACATGTAATATATATATATATATAATATATGAAAAAAAGGATGCATGTATAACCACAAAAGCACCAGTCATCATCACAGCATGTCATGGAAGAAATAATTTCAAAACAGTATTGTTATTGGTGAAAACTGAAAAGTTATGATAATTGAACTACCTTAAACACCTCGTAATTACATATCAAATATTTCAAATGCTACAAGTTAGTATAAAGCTTATCAAGCTAAAATAATTATGTCATCAATAATTAAAGAAATTTATTAGATGTTTAGTAAGTGTATATATATATATATATATATATATATATATATATATATATATATGCCAGCCTGTGAGAGTTGAAATATCTAAAGTCTGAAGCTACAGCCATATTGATTCTCTTCCAATCATTTTCATTTGTAATAAGATATATCATGTCTCTACAGTATTTATCATTAACTCACTTTGATGATAAACCTTTTTTTTTAATTTTTCTTTTTTCCTTTTTATTTTTTTAGTTGCTGTTTTGATGTAGATCATCAGTTCTGAATTATTTTTAAAAAAATGCTATATATAACTAAAATTCATTTTACAGGTAAAAATTTAATAATGACTTGAATAAGCTCATTGAATTTTGGTTTTCAATTTTCTTAATATTATCTTCAGTTTTAAATTAAATAAAGTCTTATAAGAAATTTGATAAATTGATCTGGATTTTAATACATTTCACCGTAATCTTCAGTTTAGAATTTTTAGTACAAATATTTAAAGCATACATACTAGGTAAACCATGTTATAGATAAAAACATAGTTATTGGAATCTTGTCTTTAAGGTCTTCAGTGGCCATCTCATCTAAAGTGCATACTTACAGATCACAGTGCCCCTTACTTTCCATGGGAAAGTGTACGAAAGCTTGTTAGTTTGCCTGCCGAGGTCGGTGGTTTTCTCCAGGTACTCAAGTTTCCTCTACTATTCCAGAACTGAACGCTTTGATATAAGTGAAAAATCAATGGAAACACTTAACATGTTAAAGATTGAAGTTTTTAATGGGATTAAGACAGGATTAACTGAAAATTGCTATGCTCATTCACAATTATTATAGAATATTTCGGAAGAAAGGAAAATGTTGCTGCTACAAGATTTTGTATGTAAAAAATGATGATGTTTCTGGTGACGTTTTACTGTGTGCAGAAATATTCCATGCTGATGACATAGTGATGCACATAGCGATTTTAAGTAAAGACTAAAGTTAGTGAAAACTACAAAACTTGAATGAAGTTCATTGAATTTTCTATGAAAATTTAGCATAATTCACTGTCACAAACACAGTGACTCAAACAGTAAGTCGGTATTGGTTGAAACAGCCAGAATGTCTGTAGAATACCACCAACTTTGGGCAAGGCAAACGCAAGGATCTGGCAGAGTTGGATTAAAGCCTCTGGGCAGTTTTGGATGATTTTGACCACTTGGCCAACTACGCTCAATTGATAGATTGGTGAGATATATCAAATTTAGAATGGTATTGTATAGCACTTAACATTCGCAGGGGATTTATTTTGCTAAATTCAGGATCCAATACAATTTCGCAAAAAAAAAAATATCGGGAAAATTTTTATCAACAAAGCTATTTTAACAACTTGACATCTTTGGTCTACTTTTCCACCTTACATGCAAATATGAGTCAAATTTTTCACCTCAAACAAAATATTGCCCTGTAGTAAAAATAGACTTAATTTAAAACAAATACTGTTTTGTTAGTGTAATTTTTATAATAACAATTAAAAATAATAGTCTAATTAACCAAATATTTAAGTCTACAGTTACCATCCAAGGTGTTATGATATGGAACCAGATAAGACACAATTATGAGTTAATTGCCAGCTTTGGTAAATGACTCACAGATCAATTCGGGTTTACATAATTTTGAATTTATCAATAGTCCTATTCGACTGGTCGTTTTCCGTTTAGCAAGAGGCTCTTCCATTAAACGATATTTTCCCACCTTTATTTTTGACCAATCCGACTAAAGACATCACCTTTACGTTTGTTATTCGACTGGTAAGTTGTTCTCAACTCGACCTTCGTGAACAACAGTGTTTTTAGAAGTGAAAAGTGTGTTGAGCACTTTACCAGTCGAATGACAAATACAAAACTATATTCTGTGATCTAATTGGTCAAAAATAAAGGTGGGAAAATATTGTTAAATGGAAGAGCCTCTTGGTAAACGGAAAACGACCAGTCGAATACGACTAATGGCACTGACAACCCAAACAGCATGGAGTGGCTTTATAACAGAAAGCTTAATGCATCTCTCTGAACATACTTTTCAGAACCAATTCAAGTTTCTTCCCTTAAAAGATACATTCAAGCACGAAATTTAAACACCATGAATGTACTTCCTTGTTTCTTCCACAGATATCATGTGCTATATAGTAACAAAAGCATCATTTAAAACAAAAGGTTACATTTCAACAAATACACTTTCATATACAGAAAATATATAATAGTTTAAATTTAATTTAATAGATCTATGTAACATTAAAAACTTAAGAAAATCACAAAATATTGAAAAAATACTACATGTACTTTAAAAAAATAAATTAAACATGACACATCATAAAATAATTGTAACATTTTAACATTCCCATGTTTATGTAAAATTTTCTTAAACTGTTTATAAAATTCTGTATTTCCTACTGAGGATTAATTTCTGAAATTCTATTAATTTGTACTTAATGCAGGAAATTACGTGGCTTTGGTATAAGTCCTGTGAAATTTTATTCCAATAGTGGCGCATGTGTCCTGTGAATTATTGTTCCATTGTGACACATTATGCTTTTTCAATTATTGTCATTTGTGATATATATGCTCTGTGATTTATTATTTCATGGTGTTGTATATGCTCTATGAATTGCTGTTCTTTAGTAACATATATATACCTTGTGAATTGTAATTTTACTGTAATATTTCTGCAATGTGAATTGTTGTTTTACTGTAATATATCTGCAATGTGAATTGTTGTTTTACTGTAATATATCTGCAATGTGAATTGTTGTTTTACTGTAATATATCTGCAATGTGAATTGTTGTTTTACTGTAATATATCTGCAATGTGAATTGTTGTTCCATTTAGACACATAAGACCTTTTAATTTATGTTTTTTAGTGATATATATGCTCTGTAAACTGTTGTTTCTTAGTGAGGTATATACACATACACTTTAAATTGTTGTTCCTAGGTGATGTATACTGTAAATCAGGAAATTAATGCGAGCAAGAAATTAATGCGAAAAATGCGAGGCCCATTTCATCGCATTAATTTCTTGTCGCATTTATTTTCAGGTTTCTGTATTCTGCATATTTAATGTAAATTGAGTTACCTCCCTTAACCGTAAGTTGTTATCCTAACTTATTAATTAAAATACATTCTCATTTAGCTGTAATTTTTTGCTGTTTCTTTCCTACAGGGAATTTTGCTACGACTAGAATCATGACTGATACATTATTTTGAACCTTGACTGGGACATTAAATTGAAAGTACTGTTGTTCCATTGTGATACATAAGCCTAATGATCTGTTGTTCCTTAGTGATGTATATGTCCTGTGAATTGTTGTTCCATTGTGATACATAAGCCTAATGATCTGTTGTTCCTTAGTGATGTATATGTCCTGTGAATTGTTGTTCCATTGTGATACATAAGCCCAATGATCTGTTGTTCCTTAGTTATGTATATGTCATGTGAATTGTTGTTCCATTGTGATACATAAGCCTAATGATCTGTTGTTCCTTAGTGATGTATATGTCCTGTGAATTGTTGTTCCATTGTGATACATAAGCCTAATGATCTGTTGTTCCTTAGTGATGTATATGTCCTGTGAATTGTTGTTCCATTGTGATACATAAGCCCAATGATCTGTTGTCCCTTAGTGAAGTATATGTCATGTGAATTGTTGTTCCATTGTGATACCTAAGCCCAATGATCTGTTGTTCCTTAGTTATGTATATGTCATGTGAAATGTTGCATTAGCCCAATGATCTGTTGTTCCTTAGTGATGTATGTCCTGTGAATTGTCGTTCCATTGTGATAGATAAGCCCAATGATCTGTTGTCTCTTAGTGATGTGTATATCCTATGAATTGTTGTTCCATTGTGATACATAAGCCCAATGAACTGTTGTTCCTTAGTGATGTGCATGTCCTGTGAATTGTTGTTCCATTATGACACATAAGCCCAATGATCTGTTGTTCCTGTCCTGTGATTCGTTGCTTCTTGGTAACACATAAGACCTCTGAATTTTTGTTCTTTTTAACCAGGCCTGTTGCATATCAGCTGTTGTCTCCCTTGAAAGAGACCTTTAGAATTTCAAAAGTATATCTATTTTAGGTAGGCCTTTTGTATGCCAATAGCAGTCTTCTTTTAGTGAGGCATGTTGCATATTAACTGTTTTATTTCTTTTAACTGATTGCAAAACTCTTATCAAACAAGAGGCCCAAAAGGGCCTGTGGAGCTCAAGTGACAAAAATGGTTCTTGTGCCTTCATTTATATAAACTCGGTACAAGGACTTGAGCTGACGTTAAATGCTAAATATAAAAGCTGTAGGCCTTACAGTTTCAGAGAAGAATATTTTGAAATTTGACTTCCCATATAAGTATATGTAGATATATGTGCCCCTTGGTGGGACCAAAAATGGACCGGGGGCCACCATTTGTACAAACCTGGTAAAGGGACTCGAGCTAATGTTAAATGCCAAATATAAAAGCATTATGCCTTACAGTCTCAGAGAAAAAAAATTTTAAATTTGATTTCCAATATATACATATGCAGATATATGGACACCTGGGGTGGGGCCAAAAATGGACCGAGGGCCACCATTTGTACAAACTTGGTAAAGGGGCTCAAGCTGATATTAACTGCCAAATATGAAAGCTTAAGGCTTCATGGTTTCAGAGAAGAAGATTTTCAAAGTTGATATCTCACTATAAGCCATATATGCATATGCAGATATATGGACCTCTGGGGTGGAGCCGAACATGGACCCAGGGCCACAATTTATACAAACTTGGTAAAGGGGCTCAAGCTGATATTAACTGCCAAATATGAAAGCTTAAGGCTTCATGGTTTCAGAGAAGAAGATTTTCAAAGTTGATTTTCAATTATAAGCCATATATGCATATGCAGATATATGGACCCCTGGGGTGGGGCCAAAAATAGACCGGGGGCCACCATTTGTACAAACTTGGTAAAGGGGCTCAAGCTGATATTAACTGCTAAATATGAAAGCTTAAGGCTTCATGGTTTTAGAGAAGAAGATTTTCAAAATTGATTTTCCATTATAAGCCATATATGCATATGCAGATATATGGACCCCTGGGGTTAGACCAAAAATAGACCGGGGGCCACCATTTGTACAAACTTGGTAAAGGGGCTCAAGCTGATATTAACTGCCAAATATGAAAGCTTAAGGCTTCATGGTTTCAGAGAAGAAGATTTTCAAAGTTGATTTTCAATTATAAGCCATATATGCATATGCAGATATATGGACCCCTGGGGTGGGGCCAAAAATAGACTGGGGGCCACCATTTGTACAAACTTGGTAAAGGGGCTCAAGCTGATATTAACTGCCAAATATGAAAGCTTAAGGCTTCATGGTTTCAGAGAAGAAGATTTTCAAAGTTGATTTTCAATTATAAGCCATATATGCATATGCAGATATATGGACCCCTGGGGTGGGGCCAAAAATAGACTGGGGGCCACCATTTGTACAAACTTGGTAAAGGGGCTCAAGCTGATATTAACTGCCAAATATGAAAGCTTAAGGCTTCATGGTTTTAGAGAAGAAGATTTTCAAAGTTGATTTTCAATTATAAGCCATATATGCATATGCAGATATATGGACCCCTGAGGTGGGGCCAAAAATAGACCGGGGGCCACCATTTGTACAAACTTGGTAAAGGGGCTCAAGCTGATATTAACTGCCAAATATGAAAGCTTAAGGCTTCATGGTTTTAGGGAAGAAGATTTTCAAAGTTGATTTTCCATTATAAGCCATATATACATATGCAGATATATGGACCCCTGGGGTGGGGCCAAAAATAGACCGGGGGCCACCATTTGTACAAACTTGGTAAAGGGGCTCAAGCTGATATTAACTGCCAAATATGAAAGCTTAAGGCTTCATGGTTTTAGAGAAGAAGATTTTCAAAGTTGATTTTCAATTATAAGCCATATATGCATATGCAGATATATGGACCCCTGAGGTGGGGCCAAAAATAGACCGGGGGCCACCATTTGTACAAACTTGGTAAAGGGGCTCAAGCTGATATTAACTGCCAAATATGAAAGCTTAAGGCTTCATGGTTTTAGGGAAGAAGATTTTCAAAGTTGATTTTCCATTATAAGCCATATATGCATATGCAGATATATGGACCCCTGGGGTGGGGCCAAAAATAGACCGGGGGCCACCATTTGTACAAACTTGGTAAAGGGGCTCAAGCTGATATTAACTGCCAAATATGAAAGCTTAAGGCTTCATGGTTTCAGAGAAGAAGATTTTCAAAGTTGATATCTCATTATAAGCCTTATTTTCACTTTTTACGAAGTATGACAGAAAAACTTTAAAAACGCGTAACCTAGTTTTTGACAGAATTTCACGAAATGTACAACCTACATGTTTAAGGGTGTCTAGAAGCTAAATATCACATCAGATTTTGAATATAACTTATGGTTTCAGAGAAGAAACTTATTTTAGGTTTTTTACATTCTAGGTCGCTGTGACCTACTTTTGGTTGCCATGGAAACCAATTGTACAAATTTTCATCTACTCCTTCTAGGGATCATTCCTGCAAAGTTTTGCTAAAATTGGCCCAGTAGTTTCTGAGTTTTTGCTGTTAACGGACGCACGCACGCACGCACGCACGCACGCGCATCATGCCATAAGCTCATCTGACTTTAGCCAGTTGAGCTAAAAATCAAGTTATAACACTTTGAAGCCATTTCAAAATATTTAAAAAAAATTAATCCAAAAATAACATGGACAAATATAGGCTTCATCAAATAGTTTTTACTTTCCCATTTTTACTTTCTTACAGAAATAAGTTTTTAAAAATTTTGAACCACTAGGTCACCTTGACTTTGGTTATATGGCCATGGCAAGGCCTTGAGAAAATTTCAATTTCTGAAATGTGCACATATTGCACTGCAAAATTAAACAGATATTTTTGTTAAATATTTGCACCAGCCCATATATCTGACAAGTTTAATTTAAATCTGGGCAGTTATTTTATAGAAAATGTGTGTAAATGACAAATACATGCACATACACAGGCAGTTTCATATAATAAACTCACAAGACCTTTAATCGGGTGAGCTAAAATGACCTGAGTGAAAACAAGACTAGAATGACACACCAACAAAAAAATGTAACAAATCTGATCACAAAATTCCATGCATCATGCAAAACATAACAAAATTAATCTATCATACAACAACTGCCTCTTAATTTTATTTTTTATTTATTTTTGTTTTGTTTTGTTTTTTTTTTTTTTGGGGGGGGGGGGGCAGCAGGTGGGGCTGGGGAGGAGAGATTAACAGAGGGTGGTTGACTGAGTGGTTAATGTGTTAGCTTTCAAACTCAAGGGTCTTACTGCTTTTGGTTTGACCCGCAACAATTCTCCTTGTTGTAGGTCCTTACTGGTTGGTTCAGTACCAGTATGATGGACTATGTGGTCTGTGATATTTATCTGCGACAATGTGAGTGATCTTGCACTTTACAGGTCAACATAAGTGTGCACTTGTACAATGCAGAATACTTGCACACTTACACGCCACATTAAATTGTGTTACAATTACCCCTTGTGATCAGTATCAATGGTCTCAACCCGAATAGCTGATAAATTGCTGATTTGATGTAAAAAAAAATTCAACCAATCAATCTTCGAACTTTGTTATGCATAAAATTGTAAATTACAAAGGAATAAGATTGCAGTTTTTATATTTGTTACCTTGGTTGTCTATTTTGTTTATCTGACAAACACACACAAAAAAAATTTCTTGAAATTTCAGACGTGAAACATGAAACTCCCTAGGAGCTTCAGGAACTCTGGAAATTAACAGGAAGTGACATCTTCCATCCATACAGTAAGTCATGTTGAAAGTAACATGTTAGTTTGATGATCACTAAATCAGACAACAGTCATAATTAGGTTGTTACATGATATGTCAAGCCAGGTTGTGTTTCTGATTTTTACATAGGAATAAATCCAGAGGGATTCCAAAAGAGAAATGAGTAATTTTGTAGTGTTAAAATTCTCTTTATACAAGAATTTTGCTGTGTTAATCTTACACTCTCAGCAAACATATAAGAACAAAACACTTATATTATACTATAATGTCATAGGTAAAAGTGTTTTTCTTTACTACAAATTATTACAATGAATATTAATCATTATTAACTAAAAATAATGAAGCCAGAGGAAGGGGATCATTTACATGGCCATCCATAATAAAGTATAGAAATTTTGATTTGTCATTTATTATAATTATGTCCAATTTCATATCCACAAATCTATTAATGTATACAATAAAACAGCGTTTCTTGAAATACAATTTCTTTAGAATTTTTTTTTTTAATTTTGGGGAAAAAACATAAAAAATGTTAGTCAGAGAAATTTATTTTTTCACTATAAGAACTATTATTTCACCTAAAAAAATCCGTAGAATGATATCTAATTTTGTGAAGATTATCATAAAATCTAAAATGACCAGATCAATTTTAAACACGTATAATAATTTATGTATGGCAGTGTATATTTTTAATGAAATGGTAATGTACCAAAGAGTATGGTAAATTGTCACAACTAAGGTGAAGCAGGCCACAAGTACTAGTATGGCAAACCTTGGCAACCCTTGGTAAACCTTGGCAAACCTTGGTGGAACTCATAATTTTTTTTTTTAGTTTGGGCTGTTATATCCCACTGGATATGTGTCTTAGTGTCTACATTGCATGTTTTCCTTAACTAGATTTTACCACATTTTACATTGCTTATAAATATGGTAGTAATGGTTAAGTATATAGCATAAAAGCATATTGTAAAATCACAAATATTTGAATGTCATTGAAAATATATAAATACTATTGCTCCTGTAGGATTTATTTTCACAAAACTCAATTCCATGAAATTTTCTCCCAAAGGAATTTTTTCAAAAATTATAAAACCATGAAATTTCGGGAAAAAAATATTATTATCAAAAAAAATTAATAAAACAAGCCTTTGGAAACTCATCAATAATTCAGGAGAAATTTGTTATTTTAAAGTAATTTCATATAGACAAGCTTGATAATATCACAGAATTGGTCTAGTACTGACAAGTAAAAAGCTTTCCTTTTTTTAAGATCTGAAAAGTACAAATCATCTTATGTCCAATAATCTATGCTCAATGTATTGTATGCTAATTGGAAAGCATGTTTTAATGATTTATGGGTTCCTGATAAAATTTTCCTAATTTGGGGCCCCATTGCATAAAGTTGGTGCAAATTAAATACTGTTTGCCTAAAGGATACTTCATCTTAAATATCTTAAGTCTAGCTATAAAATACTTGCTGTAGAATATTCTAAATATTTCCTGGGGCCTTAAATAAAGATTTGCCTTAGCAATTCTTAGACAAGTGCTTATACCAAGTGTATGACATATGATTAATCTTGTAATGAACTTTTCATAAAATGAACAAATAAACAGTATGTTTTAAGGGTTATATAAATCTTAGCATGTAAAGATGTACAAGTCTTCAGGCATCTCTTAAATGAAAAAAATATGTATTATTTTGTTGCAGGTTATCTGATTAAAATTAGCATACATGTGCCTTGCCTATTACTTTTAAGCTGACCTAAATCTAATCTTGCAGAATAACTATATCCCAATAAATATGAAACCCCAGCCAGCTAAATTAAGCTGAAGCATAAAATAAATACAATATAATAACCTCTAGTCCCCTAGCAGCCCAACTTGCCAAAGCATAATCTTCTACTTACCTATAGAGGATGCTCTCCTCTTTGGTGAGGTAAAATTGTGTTTAATCTCAAAACTGCAAGACAGCGACTTCTTTGTAGGCGAATTTGTCTGAGTTTTGAAACCTTTAAAAAGTTCCATAATGCTTTTATAAATCTTCCTTTGTCGTCAAATCAACTAATGTGTTGTAATATTGATAATTGTCTAAATGACATTGTATCAAAAGTACTTTGTAAAATTAATCATTTCTTTCTACACTACGTGTAACACATAAAACTGTGGACTTCAATCTAATCACACAGATATTACCCAATGGAATATCCAGTTGATAAAATCATTTCTGAATATTTAAAAACCTCTATCAATAAATTATTTCTCTTTGTTAGCATAATATCACATTTGATCATTTAATCATGAACAGTTTCATAAATAATTTCAAATTTTCTGTCAAAACATATTTGCTGACAAGTTTTAAACATTGGATATCTGTCATAAAAATGAACTCCCTGCCGATTATATATAATTTCAGACTTGCTTGCTTGAAAAAGAAAAAAAAACCCTGAAGATTAATAATAAAGTCACATTTGCTTGCTTAAAAAATTCATTTCAATATACAATTAATAATTTGAAATTTGCTTGCTCAAAAATCCCTGCTGATCCAGTTAATGCTTTTGAGATTACATGTAAAGGCACGTTGTTTAAAATCTATATTTTCTGTTGTGTATTTTGGTGTTTACATCTGTAACACACAGTCAATAGGTTTGATTATACCTATCAATCATGTCTCCGCTAGCCACAATACTATATAAAACATCTTGTCTATAATTGTCCTGGATTATACGCTATTTTATTGCAACATTCACAACATTAAGTTTCTGATTTCTCTATGTAAAACAACATTTAATACAGGAATATACAGTGGCCGATGGTGACACTCAATTCAAAAACTCATTTTTTTAAAAAAAACTTAGACAACTCAACAGACTCATTCTATACATCTACAAAATGTAAAGCATCTCAAATTCTCAAATGTAAAGGTGTCAATACACCATTATTCTAAAAAACTATAAAATATAAGACAACTCTAATAACAACAAGAAAATTCATTGTTATTCTTTCCATGTATTAAATGTTGTAATATGAATCATCAAACTAGAGACAACTTAATCCACTGATGTTTTATCAACTTAAGTTTGTAAAGTACCCAAATCCACTGTTGTCCCATTCATATAATAAAAGTAAAACAACTCAATCCACTGATGTCCTATCAACTTAAATTTGTAAAGTATCCCAATCCACTGTTGTCCCATTCATTTACTACAAGTAAAACAACTCAATCCTGTGATGTCCTATCAACTTAAATTTGTAAAGTATCCCAATCCACTGTTGTCCCATTCATTTACTACAAGTAAAACAACTCAATCCTGTGATGTCCTATCAACTTCAATTTGTAAAGTATCCCAATCCACTGTTGTTCCATTCATCTACTAAAAGTAAAACAACTCAATCCACTGATGTCCTATCAACTTAAATTTGTAAAGTATCCAATTCCACTGTTGTCCCATTCATCTACTAAAAGTAAAACAACTCAATCCACTGATGTCCTATCAAATTTAATTTGTCAAGTATCCAAATCCACTGTTGTCCCATTTATCTACTAAAAGTAAAACAACTCAATCCACTGATGTCCTATCAACTTAAATTTGTCAAGTATCCAAATCCACTGTTGTTCCATTCATCTACTAAAAGTAAAACAACTCAATCCACTGATGTCCTATCAACTTAAATTTGTAAAGTATCCCAATCCACTGTTGTCCCATTCATATACTAAAAGTAAAACAACTCAATCCACTGATGTCCTATCAACTTAAATTTGTAAAGTATCCCAATCCACTGTTGTCCCATTCATCTACTAAAAGTACATTTAAAACAACTCAATCCACTGATGTCTAATTCATCTGTAAAATCTATTACAACTCAATCCACAGTTGTCCTATATGCATGTATTTATTCAATGGAATACAATGCAATACACTGTTGTCTGATATATTTATAAAATCTTATACAACTCAATCAACTGATGTCCTATACATCTATTAAAATGTAAAACAATCCACTGTTATCCTATCCTATATATTTATAAAATGTAACACAACCTAAACTTTTAAAGATCTGAACCAATCAATTTACTGATGTCCTAAACATTTAAAGATCTGAAACAACTCAATCCACTGATGTCCTAAACATTTAAAGATCTAAAACAGCTTAATCCACTGATGTCCTAAACATTTAAAGATCTGAAACAACTCAATCCACTGATGTCCTAAACATTTAAAGATCTGAAACAGCTCAATCCACTGATGTCCTAAACATTTAAAGATCTAAAACAGCTTAATCCACTGATGTCCTAAACATTTAAAGATCTGAAACAACTCAATCCACTGATGTCCTAAACATTTAAAGATCTGAAACAACTCAATCCAATGATGTCCTAAACATTTAAAAATCTGAAACAACTCAATCCACTGATGTCCTAAACATTTAAAGATCTGAAACAACTCAATCCACTGATGTCCTAAACATTTAAAGATCTAAAACAACTCAATCCACTGATGTCCTAAACATTTAAAGATCTGAAACAACTCAATCCACTGATGTCCTAAACATTTAAAGGTCTGAAACAACTCAATCCATTGATGTCCTAAACATTTAAAGATCTAGAACAACTCAATCCATTGATGTCCTAAACATTTAAAGATCTGAAACAACTCAATCCACTGATGTCCTAAACATTTAAAAATCTGAAACAACTCAATCCACCGATGTCCTAAACATTTAAAGATCTGAAACAACTCAATCCACTGATGTCCTAAACATTTAAAGATCTGAAACAACTCAATCCACTGATGTCCTAAACATTTAAAGATCTAAAACAACTCAATCCACTGATGTCCTAAACATTTAAAGATCTGAAACAACTCAATCCACTGATGTCCTAAACATTTAAAGGTCTGAAACAACTCAATTCATTGATGTCCTAAACATTTAAAGATCTAGAACAACTCAATCCACTGATATCCTAAACATTTAAAGATCTAAAACCACTCAATCCACTGTTGTCCTATATATCTATAAAATCTCAGACAAATCAATAGAAAAAAGATACACAGGACTTAAAGACTGAAATAACAATTTATTTTGCTATCATATTGTATGTACAAAGGTAAGTTAATGCTTTGTTCCTGATGGCTGAATACTTAACCAGTCGACATTAATCAATTGACAGATATTTAGTTTATCTTGTATTAATAGCTGGGATCAGCATTTATCATAAAACAACAGATGGAGAAATGAAAAACACACAAATCAAACAGAGATGACACAAGAAAAAAAACCAAAATAAATTTTTCAAATTTTAACAGCTGTTACAGAGTTATTGAAGGTGACAGGTTTTAAAATTTAGATTGCAAATTTATGTTATTTTTGCAGCATAGACAATAGATTTACAAAGAAAAGGTCACCATTTATGAGTTAAGTGCATGGAGAAAAATAGCCTTGACCTATGATACTGATTTTGAATACAAAAATTTGCTTATCTCTTATGGTTTATAAAAATCATTTTCTCAACTACATGTATAAACTTCCAATATTGCTATGAAGAAATTTATCAAAATTAAGCTGAAATAAGAGCATTTTCTCAACTATGTCCTCAACAATGAACATCCAGTTTTTCTATGTAGCAATTAATCAAAATCAAGCTGAAATAATGGCATTTCTTCAACAATGCCCTCAACCATAAATGTTCCATATTTCTATAAAGCAATTTATCAACATCAAGCTGACATATGGCATTTCCTCAACCATGTCCTCAAAAAATAAATGTCTCATACTTCTATGAAAGAAATTATCAAAATCAAGCTAAAATAATGGCATTTCTTCAACCATGCCTTAACAATAAATGTTCCATATTTCTATGAAGCAATTTATCAAAATCAAGCTGACATGACATTTCCTCAACCTTATCCTCAACAATAAATGTCCAATATTTCTTTGAAGCAATTTATCAAAATCAAGCTGACATATGGCATTCCCTCAACCATGTCCTCAACAATAAACATCCCATATTTCTTTGATGCAATTTATCAACATCATGCTGACATAATGGCATTTCTTCAACCATGTCCTCAACGATAAATATCCCATATTTCTATGAAGCAATTTATCAACATCAAGCTGAAATAATGGCATTTCTTCAACCATGTCCTCAACAATAAATGTTCCATATTTCTATGATGCAATTTATCAACATCATGCTGACATAATGGCATTTTTTCAACCATGTCCTCAACGATAAATATCCCATATTTCTATGATGCAATTTATCAAAATCAAGCTGATATAATGGCATTTCTTCAACCATGTCCTCAACAATAAATATCCCATATTTCTATGAAGCAATTTATCAAAATCAAGCTGACATAATGGCATTTCTTCAACCATGTCCTCAACGATAAACATCCCATATTTCTATTATGCAATTTATCAACATCATGCTGACATAATGGCATTTCTTCAACCATGTCCTCAACGATAAATATCCCATATTTCTATGAAGCAATTTATCAAGATCAAGCTGACATATAGCATTTCTTCAACCATGTCCTCAACGATAAATATCCCATATTTCTATGATGCAATTTATCAACATCATGCAGACATAATGGCATTTCTTCAACCATGTCCTCAACAATAAATGTCTCATATTTCTATGAAGCAATTTATCAAAATCAAGCTGACATAATCACATTTCCTCAACCTTATCCTCAACAATAAATGTCCAATATTTCTTTGAAGCAATTTATCAAAATCAAGCTGACATATGGCATTTCCTTAACCATATCCTCAACAATAAACATCCCATATCTCTATTAATCAATTTATCACAATCAAGTTGACATAATGGCATTTCCTCAACCATGTCCTCAATAATAAATTTCCAATTTTTCAATGAAGCAATTTATCAAGATCAAGCTGACATAATGGCATTTCTTCAACCATGTCCTCAACGATAAATATTCCATATTTCTATGAAGCAATTTATCAAAATCAAGCTGACATAATGACATTTCCTCAACCTTATCCTCAACAATAAATGTCCAATATTTCTTTGAAGCAATTTATCAAAATCAAGCTGACATATGGCATTTCCTCAACCTTATCCTCAACAATAAATGTCCAATATTTTTTGAACCAATTTATTAAAATCAAGCTGACATATGTCATTTGCTAAACCATGTCCTCAACAATAAACATCCCATATCTCTATGAATCAATTTAACACAATCAAGTTGACATAATGGCATTTCCTCAACCATGTCCTCAATAATAAAGTTCCAGTTTTTCTATGTCGCAATTTATCAAGATCAAGCTGACATAATGGCATTTCTTCAACCATGCCCTCAACAATAAATGTCCCATATCTCTATGAATCAATTTATCACAATCGAGCTGACATAATGGCATTTTCTCAACTACTGCCTCATCAATTACTTCCAATATTTTTATCGTGCAATTTATCCAAATCAAGCTGACACAAGGGCATTTTCTCAACTATTGCCTCTCAAATAACTTCCAATATTTTTATCATAAAATTTATCAAAATCAAGGTAGTATATATAGGTTTTGTTGCTAAAATTTCCAGTATTAATCAGTAAAGGGAGATAACTCACAAATCTTTCCTATTTATCACAATCAAGATGACAAATAGACTCCAGGCATGTGCTTAACATTAAAACTTCTACTAATTCCAACAATGATAGTTAATACCAATAATATTGATCTATCAAAGATCAAATAGGTAAAAACAGACAAATTACAAATCTTTTCTTTAATTTTTCAGAAAATCATGATGACAAATGACTCCAAACATGTGCTCCAAATTAAAAATTTTTATACTTCAAATAAATGATAATAAATATCAATAATATTGACCCATCAAAACTCAAATATTAAAAGGCGACAACTCACAAAAAAATTCTTCCCAACATTAATCAAAATCAAGATTAAAAAATGACATGATCCTGTTAATTAAACCTGCTCCATTTATTCTTTAATGGGGTTAGTAATATCAATAATATTGATCTTCAAGAGTCACAAAGTCAACCCCAAAAATAAAATTTAATGACATATTACATTCAATGTTGTCAAGTGAATACTGAAATTTAATACATTGTACTGATACATGTATTTTAATTTAATTCAGTGATATAAACACTGATTTTTAAATACACGGTAGTCCTGTGAAAAGTGTTTTCTGAACAGTGTTTAATAAAGTCATGTGAATACTGATTTTTTGAACAATGATTTTTAATATTGGGATCTGATCACTTATATTCAAACAATCTTTATTAAAGAGTAAATTAACACCGATCTTTCAACACTGATTCAAGTTGCCATGTCATTAATGATTTTTAATATATTCATCTGATCACAAATGTTTGGAACAATCTTTAATATAATCATATGAACACTGATTCTTCTAACATTGATTTTTTCCTGATTTGTCTCAGACCATCACATACCAACAATGCCGCTGGCCACATACATGTGTATATATGTAGAAATCTATATTAAATGTCAAAGTGTTAATCAATATATAAATATACTGTTGTCTCACTCTGATCCCTAAACAATGAAATTACAATATTTGGCAAAGTATCAAATCTGATAACCTTCTCTCACTGCAACAGTGAATTTCTTAAATGGGATTATAGAAGTTTGTAGCTGAAAAAAAAACCATATGTACTGGAACCCTGCCAAAACCAAATCAACAAAGAACAAAACAATTCAGAACCAGACAAAAAAGAACAGGACAACCAAGAACAAGAATAGAAAAGAAAAGAAAAACAAAAAACAAGACAACAAAGAACAGAAAAACAAATAGCAAGACAACAAAGAACAGAAAAGCAAAACAAAATAAGACAACAAGGAAATAATAAGACAACAAAGGACAGAAAAACAAATAGCAAGACAACAAAGAACAGAAAAACAAATAATAAGACAACAAGGAAATAATAAGACAACAAAGGACAGAAAAACAAATAGCAAGACAATAAAGAACAGAAAAAACAAATAATAAGACAACAAAGGACAGAAAAACAAATAGCAAGACAACAAAGAACAGAAAAACAAATAATAAGACAACAAGGAAATAATAAGACAACAAAGGACAGAAAAACAAATAGCAAGACAATAAAGAACAGAAAAACAAATAATAAGACAACAAGGAAATAATAAGACAACAAAGGACAGAAAAACAAATAATAAGACAACAAAGGACAGAAAAACAAATAATAAGACAACAAAGAACAGAAAAACAAATAGCAAGACAATAAAGAACAGAAAAACAAATAATAAGACAACAAGGAAATAATAAGACAACAAAGGACAGAAAAACAAATAATAAGACAACAAAGGACAGAAAAACAAATATTAAGACAACAAAGAACAGAAAAACAAATAGCAAGACAAAAAAGAACAGAAAAACAAATAATAAGACAACAAGGAAATAATAAGACAACAAAGGACAGAAAAACAAATAATAAGACAACAAAGGACAGAAAAACAAATAGCAAGACAAGGAACAGAACTAAAAAGGACAAACTAGAATAACAAAGAATATGACAATAAAGAACAAGAAAACAAAGAACAAGACAACAAAAACAGAAAAATTAAAGAACAGGACAGCAAACAAAATAAATCAGGAAGTCAGATGTTGATTTCAATTTCACATCATCAGAACATTTTGACTCAAATTCTCTGAATTTGGACTCCTTTACTTTTTACAAGCCATCAGTTTTCAATGTCTTTTTAATTACATAGAAGAAAATTTATTGATAAGTTAAAAGAATTGGAAATTTGATTTTCTCTAAGGAATTGTTTTCCTTAGTTGGTTAAATGTTGTTTTTCATCCTATCATATTTTTTCAGCTCATCATGGAAATTTGTTTTCTTTTTACTCATAAGGATTAATCACAAGTAAATTTATGTGAGGCATGAGTACTATGCAAGTACATGTACTTATGATCTGTCATACTAGTCATCATTTGACTTTGTTATGAATGATGTTGTGGGCTATACATGACACTAACACCTAAACAGCATGGCCACTTTGGACTTATATTTTCAGCAAGAAAGCCATACATTCAAATGTTATGTATGATAAAAACCCACTATAATGACACCTCATACAAAGACCACCTGCCTATCTTGTCTGAGCCTGTTACTTGATTTTTGATCATTAACTCAACCTGTATAATCTAGCCATCCTAGATTCTTTTCAATAATAACACAAAATGACAAACTATATTCTAATATTCACCCATTGGCAAAATGTGCTCTGTAAACCCCAAGACAAAATATCAAATTAAATACAATCATCCTAATCCAGAAGACAAAAAAAAATCAAGGAACAATTAAATACCATCATGCTAATCAGAAATATAATCCATATATGTGTATACTATATGCTGATCAAGAATATTATCCATATATGTGTATACTATCTTGTAACTTCAGTTGTACCAAATCAGATATCAGAATCAAATCTCATCGTGACAATAGAGAATATAATCCATAAAAGTATATTATCTCGTAACTTCAGATGTACCAGCAGTATCGGTATTCGTTACATATAACTTACTACCATTTCTTGTCACATCTTTAAATTTATCTGACGGCCTATACCAGTCACTCAATATATAAATTAATATATGTTCATAGCTAACTTATATAGAGATACTGATATGTCCTATAATAAAAGGCCACTATATATTAATTCTTCTTTATTCTGAGTGTACCTTTCATCAGGGCATTCAAATCTAAAACTTCAGTAAGTATTGTGAAGTTAAATCATATGTAGCTGAAAAGCATGTGCAGTAAAACTTTGATTCATGGCCAGCACTTTCCCAGTTAATTTTATTCACTATAAAAGGGGAGTGTAATTGATAAATGGCTTTTGATGGTGTTTTTCACTCATGTCAATGTCGAGGCAGTCAGTTATTTTGGATGGTGGAGAAAATTGCAATACCTGAAAATAACCACTAATCATCAGCAAACTTTCTCATACTAGGTTCATCCATACTGGGATTTGAACTAAGGTGATGAGAGGAACAATGATCAGTAAGCACATGCTTCAAACGATTTGGCCACCACGACACCCCCCCCCCCCCCCATTATGAAAGGGGGTGTTAATAATTTAAGGTAGGGAAGCGAGGAGTTTGGAATTTTAAAATAGTGTAACACTAACAAAGGTGGCTAAGTTATTAAAGGCTGATATAACAAAATTATACTCAGTGTAATATGTGGCTCAAAGATATATACTTGCTCGCGGCAAGTGCAACCAAGAAATAAACAAGCAATATAACAAGGCATAATAAACATATATACAGACCACTAATAACTGAATTTTGATAGGTATTGAACATAATGACAGAATTATGTCCAGCAGTGTGGTTGGAGGACCCATCACCAACACACTTGTTTTAGGATAAGTATTCGTACTACTATCAACTGAATATGGATAGGTATTGAACATAATGACAGAATTTTGTCCAGTGGTGCAGACCTGCCAACCCCCTGGGCAACTATTCCCTAAGATCAAGAACATTTTTCAGTAAGATTGCACTAGTTTCAGTAAGATTTTACAAAAGTCAGTTTTATCAAAAAGGCGTATTTTAATTAGACTGTTAAGGCTACAAAATCACCTAAATCGCACCAATTTATACCGATTCCTTTTTTTCGGAGCCGACTCTCCATAATCCCCCAGATCTGCTTTGCAGTTTGCTCATTTTTGAGATGTGACAGTTACCGTGAGAAACTTTAAAATCACACAGATGCTTGATTATTACACTTCAGAATGTCTTTGAAATGCTTTACTATCAAACGCTCTTCCGACTCTGCGTAACGACAGTGATCGCTGGCTATCTTTTTATTGCTTTATTGTAATCTGCATGCCTTAAAAGCGTTTCCAGGACAGTTTTCTAAAACATGGTTTGGAAACCTAAAGGCAATGAAAGAGGATATCCGGAAAAGATAAAAATCGGAAGAAAACATGCCGTATCCGTACAATCGTAAGAATTAAAAATTTTCGGCAATTTTCAGTAAGAACTAGGAAAAATCGTAAGGGTTGGCAGGTCTGGTGGTGTGGTTGGAGGACCCATTACTAACACACTTGTTTTAGGATAAGTATACGTACTACTATCAACTGAATATGGATAGGTATTGAACATCATAACAGAATTATGTCCAGCGGTGTGGTTGGAGGACCCATCACTAACACTTATTTTAGGATAAGTATACGTACCACTATCAACTGAATATGGATAGGCACTGAACATAATAACCATTCAACTGTCTAAAATTGAAGTTTCTTCTGCTTTTACTTCCACTGCTGTGCAAAGCAAACTATCCAAAAATATGATCAAGTTCTGGTTTGCTTTGCACATGCATAACTGAATCTGACTCTTTCATATAAAATGAGGGGGTCAGTTCTGCAATGTATAGTAAACCAGAGTGCCTGGAGAAAACCACCTACCTTTGGCAAGTGAATTGACCATCTTTCCATATACAAGGATCTGCACTAGCAGGATTTACATCTAGGTGGTGAGAAGCATTGTGATCCATAAACCCATGCTTAAGACCACTCATCTCCTGAGGCTCCCCTTTCCCTCCAATGACATTGTATTGGCAAGATAAACTAAGGTTCATTTTTAGCCTCAGAAAATAAACAGTTTTTATTTGCTAGCCTTTCTTGACTTTAGGAAATTTAGCACAATAAAACCAATATGGGAATTTCAAAATAAAAAATCAAGCTATTTTGCCTAAAGAAATGCATATTTTAATACTTTACGAATGCACATGTAATTTAAAAGATGGAGAAGACAGATTTCGTGTATTTAAACTAATAATTTTCATGAAAAATGTTATATAAAGTAAGATTAGCATTACTAGGGGGAAAAACACTCAAACTTTGAAAAATATACATGTTTTGCATTGGGAAACATAGGCAGAAAAAGACTTGACCTAAAATATTTTACGTTATATAAAACATTATGTAACCGTTTCAAGGAGAAATCCATAAAAATCTATTATAATTGTATAATTTTTCTTTTCTTATAAGGGAAACAACTCTATAACCTCATTAACATGAGATAATCAGTATTCAGTGTCTCCTTGAGAGTAATAAAATGTTTTAAAGAAATAGGTCAGAAAAAAAAAACTGAAATAAGTAACACAGAAGCCCTCATCTTAGTTTCTGCACATAAGAAGTTTATAAGAGTCCACAATGGCCTAAGTCCCTCATTTTATCATTTAGAAAAATGTATGCAATTTTTAATTCCATCATTTAGGTCAGATTGAGCTCATATGAACATACACAGGAATCTTTAACAACAAATGTGGTTATATTTGATAAAAGAGGATTAATTTATGGATATTTAGAAAGACACTTACACACCTGACAAAAAAGTCACTACACAGACTCAAATCAACTGTAGTCAGTTGTCCTCAAAATTATCACCTTGAAACATATCACAAAGGATTGATTCCCGAGTGAAAAATCATAAGGTTTGACAAATTTTTATTTATTTTTAAAGCTGATAATTTGTGACATAGCTACAACCTTTAATAATAAAACACAACAGATTTGCTTCTCCATTATGAATTTTCCATGCTTCTCCATTATGAATTTCCCAGAGTATTTAAACAAATAACACATTACAGAGAGATATTTTAAGATAGGGTTTTATGTACACAACTGGATAATTGTGTGTCAGTATCCAAGTAGAAAGAAACTTGAACACAAGATTTGACACTATTACTAATGTCGATCATATCTTGCTTATATGCCTTGCCTTA